>CM073755.1:14650541-15160541 GCA_037127355.1 Schoenoplectus tabernaemontani | reverse complement strand
ATTTAGAGTGTTTTGAGCTTTTTATATCATAATTTTTAATTTTTAAAATCAGCTCTAAAAATAATAATAATATATTCAATATTTGAGCATCATTTTTAAAAATTAAAAACGGTGATTTAAAAAACTCAAAACACTTCAAAATTTTGCTATACTTTTGATTTGATATACTTTTTGAGTTAAGCCTATGGATGGCCTCCGTGAGCTTAAGCTCACGGTATCTTTACTATATATATATAGCGATGTTATGGTGCTTCGCGAAACACAAAACTTCCCGTACTTCGTGTCTGTATTTTGAATTTGAAAGTTCAAATGACCGATCTAAATCATTGAACATCATCTTCCTATTGAAATATCTATGGAGATCAAATTTTATATTTTTTTGAAAATTTTTGCTATTTTTTAAATGGGTACAAAATTTGTTGATCTAACGATTTCTACACTATCCAAAACTAACGATTTTGTACCCATCGAAAAAATAACAAAATTTTCCAAAAAAATATAAAATTTGATCTCCAAAGATAGCTCAATATGAAGATCATGTTCAACGGTTTGGATCGGCCGTTTGAACTTTTAAATCTGAGATACAGACGCGAAACACAGGAGCTTTTGTGCTACGCGAAGCACCATAACCTCACTATATATATATATATATATATATATATATATATATATATTATAGAGAGTGTGAGGCTATGATGCTTCGTGAAACATAAAATCTTTCGTGTTTCACGTCTCTATGTCAAATTTAAAAGTCCAAACGGTCGATCCAAAATCGTTGAACATGATATTCACATTGAAATATCTTTGGAGATTAAATTTTATATTTTTTAAAAAAAAATTGGCTATTTTTTAGATGGATGAAAAACCACTAGTTTTGGATGGTAGAGAAATCGTTACATCAATAAACTTTGTACCCATCTAAAAATAATAAAAAAATTTAAAAATAAAAATAAAAAATTGAACTCCAAAGATATTTCAATATGAAGATCATCTTCAATAGTTTGAATCAGCCGTTTAGACTTTTAAATTTGAGATACAGACATGAAGTACGAGAGATTTTATATATATATATATATATATATATAAAGAGAGAGAGAGAGTAAAAATACCATGAGATTAAGCTCACGGAGGCCTTATGTGAACTTAACTCAAAAAACATATCAAATCATCTCCAAATTTTAATTTATCATACTCATTAAATTCTTTATATGAAAATCTTATGGGATGCAAAAATTTGGAGTGTTTTGAGCTTCTTAAGTCACCATTTTTATTTTTTATTTTTAAATTAGCTTTAATAATAATAATAATATATTCAACACTTGAGCTTAAGCTCACGGAAATAATAATAATAATTTGATGTACTTTTTGAGTTAAGCTCACAGTATCTTTACTCTATCAATATATATAGTCCGAATATGGTGCTTTGCAAAGCACAAAAGCGTTGTGTGCTTTGCGCTCTATTTTTAATTTCAAGTCAGAAATAATCAATCCAAACCGTTCAATCTAATTCTCATATAAAAATCTATTAGTAAACCAAATTATATATTTTTTAGAGTTTTTTGCTATTTTTTCTGATGAAGAGAAAATGACTTGATCTAAGAATTTTGGTTCATAAAAAAATGACGGTTTCCCCCCTATCCAAAAAAATAGCAAATAAATTTTAAAAAATATAAAATTTGGTTCACTAATAGATTTTGATATGGAGATTAGATTGAGTGCCTTGGATCGATCATTTCTGACTTAAAATTAAAAGTTCAAATGGTTAATTAAGTTCGTACTTACGTAATTAGATATTAATTATATGATTTGATGAAATTCATAATTTAGACATTATATGAGTATAATTTTAGAAATAATTAATTATCTTATATGCAAACAATAAAAAAAATGTTTTTTTTTTGTAAAATAAATAATACGAGAAATACTTTATTAATCATTCCATATTTTTTGATGTTTTTTTCTTTTTTGAAAAAATAATAGTGATCATTTTGATATGTATTATTAATTTAATTACGTGCTTCTTTGTACTATTATGCAAGGAGATTCTAAGGTGGTTTGAGATGGATTGATAGAATATTGAAAAATATGTCGTATTGGTCATAATAATATACTTTAATTAATTTTGAAAATTCATGTTTTTTTCCGACTACAAAGAGGATTGAAAATACCTATTAGAAAGTTACATCTAGAATTCAAATTAGAACAGAAAAAAATCAACAAATGAATGCGTGATTGTTTTCATGAGTACTCGGTCGGCAAGCAAGCAAGCAAAAGCAGAAGTAGATAAGATAATGTTTAAATATTACGGGGATGACATCATGACATCATGCATCCAAAAAATAACATATATTGCTATATAGCATTTGCGGATTGAGGTATTTTAAATATAGTAATGTACTTCATAAATGTGGTAATTTAATGTTGCATAAGTATATTTTTAATGGTGGAGCTTGTTCAGAATTTTCGAGAGGGGGGTAAAATAAATTTATGCGGACTTTAAATTTTATATCATAAAAATTTAGGTGGGATGCAGAACTACAATCATAGTATAATTATCATAAAGTGCCTTAAATTATGCAATGGATACATTAATTTTCACAACTTTTGAAGGAGCTAGCTACAATCATTCCGGTCTCTATTAAGCTCCAACACTGTATTTTTTTTTCAGAATTCATATTTGATCATAAACAAGTAGGTGTTGTTCTATATATTATGACTTTGTATAGTTGTATTTTTATATTTTGGATGTACTCATATACTGATATCAAGGTTTAATATGATCACATTTTATCTCCATAAAAAAATTATGATTCTGCCCATGATAATTAGTGCAATCTTGATTTACGTAGACACCAACCCTTAAATGCATGACAAGGTACGTATTTGAAGGTGTGAATACATCTCTGGCACCGCACCAATATTGAATGCCATCATTCCCTTACCCAAATTTTCATAATGGGTAATTAAATCTGGCTAGCAAAAACAAATTAATTTAAATTGAGCAGCCTGAAACAAATTGAACGGTACGAGGATCGTCGACACTGACACGGTCACACTAGATATATAGAAAAATTCAGCAGCATTTCCTCTCAGTTCCTCATGTACGCCAATGCACACTTGCATATACGTATATATTCGTGGGAACAAAAGGGGAAATGCTGAACCAAATATTTCTCAGACATCAGATCAATAAGTATACGCTCACTAATCCGAAATGAGACAGAGTATTAAAAAAGCAGTTCCAAACAGAGACTATTCGAAATTAATCTCTATTGGATTAATCTCGAACGCGTACCGACTTAAATTAGCTCAAGTTCCGGTGAATTGGTCATACATAACAATACTACTAAATTATAATGCATCAATTACATGCTCTAATATTAACAATATTAATGCATAATTAAATCAAAATTTTATTTAAGCAAATCAATTAAAGATTTTAAAAATCAACCTTAACGCTCGCCGCAACCCATTGCGCGCCGCTGCCCGATCTCGCTTGCTGCTGCCGGTTCCGCTTGCCGTTGCCCACTCCAATCATCCGGTCCGCTTTCGTTACCCACTTTGTTTGAGAGAAGATAGAGGAGAAATTTGTTATTGAGACAACAAGAGAAGAGAATAAAAATTTTGATCAATTTTGATGGAATTTTGTGTTATTTTGAGCTAAAAAAATGCTCAAATTCGGAGCTCCTTTAATGGTGGCGGCTGCTGGTTGGGAAATAGAGAGAGTTTGTACCCAGGGCAGCAATACTTATTAGCAACTTTACAGCAATTTTTAATAAAAAACTGTTGTAAACGGTTTTACAATGATTTTTTATTTAAAACCGTTATAAATGATGCTATGTAAAAGAAGTTTTTGACATAATGACGGTATGAGGATCGTCGATACTGACACGGTCACACTGATATATAGATATCTAATATCTTCACCCACGCTCGCCGAGCTTCAAGGTCAGGTAGATAATATAGATCTCTTTTTCTTTTCTTTTTCCTTTTTTTTTCCAAATTGTAGATAATGCAGATCTGATACATCACACACCAAACAAACACAGCTGGCATGCTTTTGTTAGATTTTTGGGGAAGGGTGAGATGCTCTAGGGGGCTAAATTGTAAAAATTTTGTCTGCCACACCCACACTTCAATCATGCGTGAATGCTAACTGGGATAATCATTATTTGAAATGCGGCAGCATGTATATGCGCTCCGATTATGTTTATGTGGTGTCATGCCGCATATATAAGAGTATGCATCTGCATATTTAACAATGTATATTATTTTTTAAAAAAATTATCATATTAAGTTTATAAAATTAATTATATTATATTTTTATGTAAATTATTCAAAATTATATTAATATGTTATTATATTTTCGTATTTTATATTAAAATTCTTCAAAAATAAATGATCGATTCAAAGATTGTAATATTTTTTTAGAATATATTTCCGCATACTAAACCGTATATACAGCCACATGACGCATATGCGCTATATTGTGATCAACCGCACGTATATTGAAATATGTATTTTAAGACCTTAGGATAACTAGAATCCTTACTATTTAAAAATAAAAATGATAGAATGAAACAACGACTCCTGACACACAATACAAGAAAATTAACCTCGATGCTCTTAAGATGTATGACGGGATCTCTTAACAATGGTTCTATTTTTAAAATTTTTATTTTTTTTCTCAAAATGCCATAATTAAAATTATTAAAATAACTCATCGTCAAGGATTTTATCTAAGGACTATTCGTTTAGGCTGTGCTCTACAAAAAAAAAATAGAAAGGGAAGGAAGGGGAGAGAATGAGAGGGAAGGGGTGTTAAAATTAAGTTCACCTTCTTTACATCTCAATTTGAAGTGGATAAATTCTATTGATTTGAAGAGTAAAAAAAAATAATTACCCATCTTATGGAGCACAGCCTTACCATCCACGTCATGAGATGAAAAAACATTATAAACTGAAAATCATTGTGCGCAAGGGGAAAAAAATTCAGTTCAACTGAATTTTTTATTTCCCACGACAATAGTAAAAAAGTCGAACGGAGCCTAAAAGT
Source organism: Schoenoplectus tabernaemontani (assembly GCA_037127355.1). Classification (NCBI taxonomy): domain Eukaryota; kingdom Viridiplantae; phylum Streptophyta; class Magnoliopsida; order Poales; family Cyperaceae; genus Schoenoplectus; species Schoenoplectus tabernaemontani. Next base: position 15,155,485 of record CM073755.1, on the reverse strand, counting down.
CTAAAATATAAGATGAGACTTTTAACCACCTGAATTAATATGATGAGTAATTCTAGTGTACATTTAATTGGATCCTTAATAATTATTTATTTTGATAATCTTAATAATCAATCTCAAAAAATTATATAAAAAATCTTAAAAATAAAAAAAACTTAAAAAAATATATATTTTAAACTTATAAATTGATGATGTTTTAAATTTTATACAATTTGAGTATTATTTGATATTTTATTGAATATTAGTAAATTTAACTTATTATAGTTATCATATAATTTTGATGTTCTTTGATGAAATAACACATGACACTAAAATTGAAAATAAAAAAATTGATCTATAAGTTTAGAATATGTTTGTAAAACTTCTTTCATTTTTATTTTTTGTGAATTAATTTGAAATTGGTTGTCAAGATTATTGTCAAAATAAGTAGTTGTTAAGAGATCCCCATCCTATTTAATATATAATTTACTGATACTTTTAGTTATATTGGTGTGTATAGTGTATCTGTAGAGTAAAAGTATCCTGAGTTTAAGTTTATATAGGTTTTCTACTAGCTTAATTAACTCAAAGATACATTAAATCATCTCTAAATTTCTTTCTAATCATGTTGCTCCAATTCTTTATATCAGAATTTTATGAGATATAGAGATTTTCTATTTTGAAAATTTTAAGTCTATATTTTATTTTTCTAAAAATTGATATATCTTTATTTGCAAAGATTAATTATCTTATTTATAATTTAGAGTCATTTTATAAAAATCGAAATAAATACTTAAGAAGTCCAAAAAATAGAAAATTTTCATATCCCATAAACTTTTAAGCAGCATAAATTGAGATATATATTGAGATAATTTAATATATTCTTGAGTGAAACACGTAAAAGCCCTCATCATGTAAAATTTCAAATCAATGCATCATTATCCAAAAGATCATGAATTTGTACATAACTGCAAGTGCTCGTCTGTTTCAATAACAGCTATCCAATCCAAAATGTAAATGTAAACTTCAAATCAATGCATCTCATTATTCGAAGGATCATGATCGAATTTGTACACAAGTAAACCACCAAGATCTACAAGTCCCGTGAAAATTTGCCGACTCGATCAAATTAATACCTCAATAATTGTGTACGTCTCTGTCCTGAAAATCAGAGAGCATTTTGGCCTGGCACGCTCAAGTTCGATCTGATTTGGACAAATTATAAACCGATCACATCACATTGCTACACGCATGCATGCATGAACAATCTGTTTAATTTGTCGACGGAGGAATAAACCGACAACACGTCTCTACCTAGTCCCACATGAGGGAAACCACAAACATGCAAAGTCAGCCACTAAATATGTGAAATTCCGTAAATTTCAAAATAATAAAATATAAAATATATAATTACTAAAATATGAGTAAAATATATATAACAAATTTTATAATTTAGGAAGAAGAAATTGAATTTAAAATAAATCCCAAAAATTAAATTAAAAAATTATTAAAATATAAATAATTTAAATCCAAATTGAGTAGATGAAAGAAATATTTTAATTCATTTAAAATTTGATGAAATAAATAATAATAATTTAAATAAATATCATGATGATGATGATTAATTGATTAAAGGAACGTTAAACTAATAAAATATAGATTTAAGGATTTAATTACGGAGTAAAATTATTAAATATAATAAAACATAGTGATCAAATTAGTAAGAAGATAAATTGAGTGGGACACGGTAATTAGTTGTCATAAAAATGAATAAATGGATCGATGGAAATTTGAACAAAATAAAGTATAACATGAATGATCATACAATCTGATCGTGGAGAATCAAGATCGAACTCATTTATGATAGAAATTATGATTTATTCGTAATATATTTTGTTAAAAATGAAAGCTCATAAAATAACATAATTCATATAAAATAACAAATAATAATTGGAAAACTTACAATTTTGAATTGCAGACATCTTTAAGCGGAAGCGATGCAAGAATACTGATCTTCAGAAGTTTTCCTCATTCCGGATGATGGCGAATTATGGCGTTTTTCCACTCAGCCTCTATTTTCTGTTCTTTTCTTAATGGACAAATTAAGGAGATATTAAGATAATTACATGCGACCAAATGAACAGAACTGAGTATATATAAACACTGAGACAACTTCTGGGATCATGTACAACGAATTTGGACAACTGAATTTTTCCATCAAAAATACAGATGTACGTAGATGCATTCTTCAGATACACCCTCCAGATGCACTTTTTAGATGCACCCATTAATTAATTATTCGTAAATGAACTTGGCTCATAATTATTAGCAGTAGGCCACACATTAAATATTAGAATATTATATATTCTAATATTCTCCCACTTGGCCTAAACTTTAAACATTATAATGAAGCACATGTTCAAAATTGACCAATATAATATCATTAACTTAAACCATGTTCAGCTAGAAACATCAAACCAAATTAATGTAATCAGAATAACAGTTATTGTTATTTGATCCCCATTAATTATAGAAATAATGTTCTTTCCAACAAATGGTTAATTCAATTTATTTGATCCCCATAAGTAAAATTTGCTTAAAAGAATAATAATAATGCGCAACATAATAAATAAGCAAATATTATAAATTCAAAGTCAATATATATAAACGAATCTTCAATACATAAACTATTAATATTGTTCACTACAACAACAACATCAGAATTCATTTACCAAACCCATGCCGGCAACATGCTCTTTGTAAAGAGTAGGTGGTAGCGCTTTTGTTAGAGAATCAGCTAACATAACTCTTGTATTAATGTGTTGTATGACAATGGTACCATCTTTGACTTTGTCTCTAACAATAAGATATTTGATGTCAATCCATTTAGAAGCACCGCTTGATTTATTATTTTTAGAGAAGAAAACAACAGCCTCATTATCACAAAGTAAGGTAAATGGCCTGGCAATACTGTCTATCACTTGAAGTCCGGGTATGAAATTCTTCAACCAAATCACATGACCAGTAGCTTCATAACATGCCACAAATTCTGCTTGCATAGTGGAAGATGTTGTTATAGACTGTTTAGCACTCTTCCATGAAATTGGTCCCCCTGCAAGCATGAATATGTAACATGATGTGTATTTCTTGCTGTCAACACAACCAGAAAAATCAGAATCTGAATAACCAATAACCTCAAGGTTGTCTGACTTTCTGAAAGTAAGCATATAGTTTTTAGGTCCTCGTAAATAACACAAAACTTTCTTAGCAGCTTTCCAATGGTCCATTCCCGGATATGTTTGATACCGGCCAAGCATTCCAACGATAAATGCAATATCAGGACGTGTACAAACTTGAGCATACATTAAACTCCCTACTACTGAAGCATAAGGGATTTTCTTCATTTGTGCACGTTCTAAATCATTTTTAGGACATTGAAACTTGCTGAATTTGTCACCCTTGATAATAGGAGCAACACTTGGAGAACAATTTTGTATGTTGTAACGTTTAAGTATTTTTTCAATATATATGCTTTCTGAGATAAACCTAACATCCCACGAGACCGATCTTGATATATTTCAATGTCTATAACATAAGAGGCTTCTCCAAGATCTTTCATGTCAAATTTCTTTGATAGAAAATATTTTGTCTCGAACAACATGTCTAAATCACTACTTGCTAATAAAATATCATCCACATATAAAATGAGAATGATAAATTTGCTCCCACTAACCTTGAGATATATGCATTGATCAATAGTATTTTCTTTAAATCCAAACTCGGTTATAACTTGATCAAACTTAAGATACCACTGTCTTGAAGCTTGTTTTAACCCATAAATTGATCGTTTCAATCTACATCCCATATGTTCATTGCCTTTGACAACAAAACCTTCAGGTTGTTTCATATAAATTTCTTCATGCAAGTCACCATTAAGAAATGCAGTTTTTACATCCATCTGATGTAATTCTAAATTATAATGAGCTACAAGAGCTAAAACAATTCGTAATGAATCTTTCTTTGAGACTGATGAAAAAATATTATCATAATGTATTCCTTGTTGTTGTGTGAATCCTTTAGCAACTAATCGGGCCTTGTATCTTTCAACGTTACCTTGAGAATCTGTTTTAGTTTTGTAAACCCATTTACAACCTATAGGTTTAACTCCAACAGGTAACTCAACAAGATCCCAAACTTCATTAATTTTCATAGATTTCATCTCGTCATTCATGGCTTCCAACCATTGAGATGAATTTCTGCTCATAATAGCTTGCTTAAAGGAAACTGGATCATCACAATGGCCTAAATCACAACCTTCTTCAGTAAGATATACAATATAATCATCAGATATTGCAAACTTTCTTTCTCTTTGCGACTTACGCAAAGGTTCTTGTGGCGGTATATGTACTTCATCAATGTTAGGAACATTACTAACATTAGTACCATCATTTTTTTCTGAAGGAGAAGAACGTATAACCTCTGTAAAGATCAAAGTTGGAACATAAATTCGATCTCCTTCATGTAGGTTTACAATTCGTTTTTCATTACTCCTACTAATGTTGTAATTTTCAAAAAATACTGCATGTCTAGTCTCAACTATTCTAGTGGTATGCGAAGGATAATAAAATCTAAAACCTTTGGATCTCTCTGGATAACCTATGAAATAACAACTAACGATTTTAGAATTCAGTTTCTTAATATGTGGATTATACACTTTTGCTTCAGTAGGACAACCCCACACACGTAAGTATCCCAATTGTGATTTTCTGTCCGTCCACAATTCGTAAGGTGTTGTTGGCACAGATTTACTAGGAACTCGATTTAGTACATGTGTGGTTGTTTTTAAAGATTCAGACCACAAACATTCTGACAAAATAGTACTGCATATCATACTACGTACCATATCCATTAATGTACGATTACGCCTTTCAGCTACTGCATATCATACTACGTACCATAAACTTGGGCCATTTTTCTTGCAATAAAGGGTTCTGATGGGGTTTGGACAAAAAAATCATGCTTCTATGTTGTATTCAATCAAAGTGTATGGGAAAAAGTACCCATGTGCTCATGTGCACATGTGGATGGCAAAAAGTAAACTCATAGCCATCTCCAATTTGTACACAAAGAAGTAAAAGTAATTTGATAAAAAAACTCCAACAATCACACACATACAATTTACATTAGTAATTGAATACGAAAATTATAATATTGTATCTTATATGAAAATACGTTTGGCTCTGATACCAAATGATAGAAATTATGATTTATTTGTAATATATTTTGTTAAAAATCACAGCCCATAAAATAACGTAATTCATATAAAATAATAAATAATAATTGAAAAACTTATAATTCTGAATTGCGGACATATTTAAGCGGAAGCGATGCAAGAATATTGATCTTCAGAAGTTTTCCTCAGTCCTGATGATGGCGAATTATGGCGTTTTCCACTCAACCTCTATTTTATGTTCTTTTCTTAATGGACGAATTAAGGAGATATTAAGAGAATTACATGCGACCAAATGAACAGAACTGAGTATATATAAACGCTGAGGCAACTTCTGGGATCATGTACAGTGAATTTGGACAACTGAATTTTTCCATCAAAAATACAGATGTACATAGATGCATTCTTCAGATACACCCTCCAGATGCACTTTTTAGATACACCCGTTAATTAATTATTCATAAATAAAATTGGCTCATAATTATTAGCAGTATGCCACACATTAAATATTAGAATATTAAATATTCTAACAATTTACTCTCTTACCTTAATTTCTCCTTTTTTTTTTCAAAAACGCCTATCCCATTCCCATCTATCCCCTCCTTGACTTTTCTTCCCTTCCCTCACATGACTCATATCTTTGACTTCCTCTCTTTCTTTTCATTATGTACATAATCATCAATCCCTATTTCTCCTCTTTTTTTTTTGTCCTTACGCACGACACCTACACTTCCTCCTCGTCCTTCTTTTCATTTTCTTCACTCCTGATTACTAACCCTCCTCTTAAGACTCTCTTACTCACTAACACTCACCCCTTAAGAGAATCACCCCTCACTGTCAGGCCTCCTCCAAGCCGAGACCGATACCCAAAAGCATCAACCTCGATGGCGCGATCACGCACAAAGGAAGTGAAGTCACAGAGTGACTGGTTGGGAAGAGAGCTTCGACGCCCTTTTGTCGACTGCTCACTCACAATACACCTCACCACTGCCGACTCTCTCTCTGCTCTCACGACTACCCTGCCAAGATCGACACGACCTCCCTTGAGGGCTCAGGCCAAACCTCCCCACTTGCCACCGCTTATCTCTAACTACCAAGACGAACCCAACTCGCTACGACAAACCTAAGCTCACTGCTGCACCTTTTGGTAGCAGACTTGACCCATTACAGTCTTGATCATAATTGCGTTAACATCTTCCTTATTTCTCAGGCCGTGTGAACCTTGTGTCAGTGTTGAGCCCTGTGCCACTATTGGTTGCTTGAATATGCTATTGATTGTCTAAGTTGTAGGCGTTGTCAGCCTTGTTAGATATTTGGTCTTGTAAAGTTTCATTCGCGATTCTAACTCAAATAGATTCCATGAAAGAGAAAAGTATATAAGAATAAACTTGTGAAGTACTTGACTTGTTAAAGGATCTGTTAAGGAACAAAATAACAACATGATAAATTGAATTAATCAAAAGAGCATCACTTTACTTAAGCTATCGATTCACTGTATAGTTATCAGTGTCCATCTCCCATATTCTCATTTAGCGTGAAAAAAAAATTGAATGTGACTTGTTCAATTTTGTTTACCTCATTAATCAGATTTCGCTAATCTCAATTTTATTCTATCATTGATGAAAGTTCAACTAGGTTTACCTTTCTTAAATATCACTAGTGTACACTTAGTCTGCAATGTATCTTATTTATTTGTTTATTTATTTTCTTTTCTTTTATGAACTTTTAAAATTCTGCCTAAAAGACTAACATACTAAATAACATAAAATAAGATTTTATTGATTAAGCTTTTAATTAACATAACTGTAGTAAAATTAAATAAGTGATAAAAAAATAAATAAACAAAATAAATTGAACCAGTACATTAATCAAATAATCATTAATTATGAGATGCCAACACAATTAATCAAATAAAAATATTTAATTTAATTAAGTTTAATTTAATTGAGTTTTCTTAACTTTTTTCACTTTTATTTTATTTTTATATAACATAATTTTTAATTTATACAAATAATACTAATATATAAAATAAAATATAATTAAAGAATATAATATAAATAATTAATATTTATAAAATAGTAATTGAAATATAACAATAATTTACATTATAAAATATATATTAATCAATTTCTCTATTTTTAAATAATAAAAAAAATAATAGTAAATATTATAAAAAATATATATATTAATCAATTTCTCTATTTTTAATAAGAACAATATTAATTATGTAATATATTAATCAATTTCTCTATTTTTAAATAATTGATTATCCTAATTATATATAGAAATAAGATAATTTCATTAATCAAAATAAATATAATTTAATTATAAACTTTAAATAATAATGCTCTCATCTCCGAGTCTAGTATGCCCTGACCTAACAATACCCAACGTGAGTAGGATATTCGCCAATTTAATTTATTTTTGATTTCATAGGTTTTCAAAAATATCTTGATGAGCCGACAATCAAATACACTTAGGATGAGACGACTGACGAAATTATGGGCCCCACCGGAGACCAAGCAGTCAGACATTACCAGCTTTTCCGAAATACTCAGGTGCAGATTGCACTGAGATTTATAATATCTTTAGATAGGATTTTATTTGTATTTCATAATATTAGAATTATTTGCATCCATTTCATATGCATTTTATTTGTATGTTGTTAATCAAATTACTTATGAACTAAAAATAGATTAAATATGATAGATTATCTTGATTAGAAACTCGATAGAATTAGTAAAACATTAGTAAGGTTTAAATAATGTCTTTAATTATATTATAAAACTAAATATTATTAATTAATATTTAAATGCATAATTATATTATAATAAGAATATTTACTAAATATTTATTAAGATAATTAGTTTTGAAAAGGTATAATATAAATTAAAGTGATATAAGTTATATTTAACGGGATTAATATCTTATTTAGCACATTAATTAATGTAAATTAGTACTGTGAATTTAGAAATAAATCTAGAAAATAATAAATGTTATAAAAATTTTAATTTAAGTTATAAGTTATTAAACACAATAGTTAAGAACCCCAATATGATTTAAAAGTGAAAGTAAACTAAGTGCATAATTTAAAAGTGCTTAAACAATGGTATGGGCTGAGTGACGTCGGACCAGATTGGTCTAGGTCGATGTATCTTCGAGTATATGATAGGGATCAAGTTACTTTTTGTCTTATAGCTCGTAATTATTTCCTATCATCACATTCAAAAAACACCATCTGTTCGATCGATCACCGAAGACATCACTTGATGGTTTCGGGGTCTAGTGCTTTCATATTTCCTATCTCCCTCTATTTCTTTTGTATATATATTTTATTTGTTGTGAGCGGTAGTTGACTTGAGTGCATTTTGAGACGTGTCATTCTTTTGAGACCAAAGAGTTATGCCAGCTAACCCTCTAACATCATCGTCAATACTCGTTAACGGGCTGCGAGCTAGACACTGCTCATGAGGTGTCCCAGATTTAATACATTGTACATGGATAGTCTCCTTTTTTCCAGATTGTTAGGCATATCGCAAGTTGAGCTGTTATTTTATTTTTATTTATTATATTGGTATTTTGTAGAGGACCGAATGGGATCAAACAAAAACTTATTTTACAAAACACGATGTACGTGACTTCATCCTACCGTTGTTAAAAATAAATCAGTATGGTGTACGTGACTTCGTCCTGCCATAGTTGACTTTTCTTTTAAAATTTCAGATGTTGTTGAGTTATATGTATGTGTGCTATGGGGGTTATCTCTCGTATTTATAATATTATTATATTTTAGATATTTTTATTTCTTTGATATAAAATTATTATGACACTCATGTAGCGCATATTTATAAACCTTCTTGCATTCACTTTACACCACACCTATGAATAATTAATCAACTTAAAAGTTTAACTATAAATATATTTACATATATGTTTTATTGCATCTATCATAAATAAAATTAAACATGTTAAAGTCTAAGTCTAGAGATATTTGATATCTCGGTGTCTAGACCAAAATCCACACTTAGTGACTTGTCAGACAGGTTCTACGATGATTTTGGATTTCAGGGATGGAGTTAAATGATAGATTATGAGGATCGACTTTAGGAGATGTCCATAATATGATTATTGGTAGTCTGCATTTGATTATTGGTTGCCCTTCCAGCACCATTATGTTTTGTATTATTTATTATTTTTTTACTTCTGTAAAACTCTGATTTTCTTTATTATTATTATTTATTATGGTATGTATAAATGGACTGTCATTATTTTATTGAGATAAATAAATAACTTGTGTATTTTTGAGTTCTACATGTACGCACCTCTTTACATGTATGTGGCGACCGTCACCCCAAACACTATTTTTTTTTTGGTTCTGGTGTCACAAGATACGCCTTGTAATTTGTCTAATGGAACCCCCTTGAGTAATATCATTGACAAAAGCATATATTTTGTCAAATGGAAATCATCTTCAATTGGGCGCTTATGACGCGTCACTCTATGCATCAGCAAAATTGCATATCTGATGATGCTAGAATTAGTAACCACAGGAGTCTTAATTAATCAGATACCATCATGATTGGAACAGAAAAATTTACTGGATAGCATTACTAATTGCCACATGGTTGAAAAGCACTTGTGAAGTCTCCTCATTTGGAGCCTAGTGTAGATTTTTTTTTTTAATTACCATTTACCACCAAATCATTGGCGACGCTTACAAACCCAAATCCATCGAATCGTGTGCATAAAGTTCTAAATAAATTACCTGCCTTGAAGGATGAATTTCTCATATAATACTACACAGGATCAAGTTGTTTTGGTCAATTATATATTTCGTTCACTATCTCTATATTATCTTGCTCTGTTAGGCTGCCTTTTGGTTAATTAATCCTGTTAGCATCCTACTATTTGGTGGGTCACACATAAAATGACCCCAGATGAGTAGGATGAGATGTAATTAATGTTTGTACATAGAAACGAATGGAAGCCATGATTATATGCAAAACATAACTTGTATAGTTATATATATATAGAGTAAAGATACCGTGAACTTAACTCAAAAAATATATCAAATCATCTCTAAATTTTAATTTATCATCCTCATTAAATTCTTTATATGAAAATCTTATGGGATGCAAAAATTTAGAGTGTTTTGAGCTTTTTAAGTCACCGTTTTTAATTTATCATACTCAATAAATTCTTTATATTAAAATCTTATGGGATGCAAAAATTTGGAGTGTTTTGGGCTTTTTAAGTCATGATTTTTAATTTTTGAAAATCAACTCTAAAAATCATGAAATAAATATATCAAACATTAGATGCAATATAATTTACAACCATCTCCTTAATTTCGTCGATATCTTCTTGTGAATAACATTGAGGAGTTGGTTTGATAACCTATTAAAAAATAAAAATTTCATTAGTTTGATTAATCAAAAAATATATAAATAGTTAAAAGACTAATATGAAGTTGAATTTTTATACCTGTGATAATTTTTTGTTGCCGGAATATTTAGTTATTATGTTATGCATCGATCTCATAACATAATAACCGCATTTTTTACCGCTTGGCTGGTTTGGACTCTCAATTTTTCAAGAAAAAAAAGTTAAACTCAAACTCTAAACCTTAATTAAAATAATAAAGTTATTAATTGATAGCCCTAGGATGGTGGTATTAAAAGGTCAAAATAGTGCAAGAATGTAAAGAACCTAAGATAGAAATGTATAAACCGATTTGGGGCTTAATGTTCAAGTGTAATGGCAGCGGAATATAATTTAATTCGATTCAATTCTCATAAGAATATAGCAATTAAAAAAATGTGAGAAAAAAAATAAAAGATCAAACAAGAACACAAGATGTAACGGAGTTCGGCTCTAAAAATACCTACGTCTCCGGGACTCTCAACCTTCAACAATTGAGATTGAGCCGAAACACTAAAAATAGTTTTACACTTGTAGAACTTGGCCCCTTACACAAAAATAGGCTACCAAGCCTATCTGTAACAATAGTGACAACACACTAAAAAAAAGGTGAGTGACAACACACTCAAAAATAAGAAGTGAGTGACAACACACTAAAAAAAGTGAGCACTACCGCTCAAGAAAATATTTACAAGAAGATCACGAAGGATCAAGTTGGGAGAATAGAGAGAAGCTAGATTGAGCTTAAACAAGAATTTGACTAATTGAGTGTTTCAATATCTTGAATTATCTCTCTCACTTTGTATATGGTTAGTAAGCTCTCTAGAGTAATGATTTTGTTAGGTAGAACTTGTACATCCAATCAGTGAGAGAAGTGATCCTTTTAAAATAGATCTTCTGAAACAGCTGAAAAAACTATTTTCGGCCTGAACCGTTATAACGGTTTCGGAATCATTATAACGGTTTAGAAAGAATAGTCGTTGGATCAATTGAGCTGAAACGTTATAACGATTCACTAAATCGTTATATATTTCATAAATCGTTGTAATGATTACTGAATCGTTACATAACGATACGCTCTGGTTTCTTTGAGAATTTTCTACCTTAGAATATTTTTGAGTATTGAGATGAACCGTTATAACGATTACTGAACCGTTATAACGATTCACTGGGTAGAAGCATTTTTCTTTGTTGTTTAAGCTCAATTTATCTTGACCAATTCAACCAAGATTGAGTCTAACTAAACCTAAGCCTAATGCAGTCTTGATCAAGCTCTTGTATCCCATTAATCTGGGTTCTTGTGCACTAATCCATTTGCATGTTTATCCCTGCACAAAACTCAAACAAGGCAAATTATAAAATTCAAGATTGTTTTGCAAATCGACAAATCAAAGAAGATGTTAAGTGTAACATTAATATCATAAATTATCTAATTATATTTTAAGTTTGAATTACATATCTAAATCATTTTCTAAGTAAACTTGAGATTATTTTCTTGTGCGAATTATTTTTCAACCCAATAATAGCATAAGGTCCTTACATAAATAAATGGTATGAGTAATAATTATAGTATATATTAAAGTATCGAAAAAAAAAAAAAAAAACACTTACGTATTTAACGTCGCTTGGATAATATATGTCTGATTTTCATGATTCAAAGAGTTCACGACGTAAACAACTGAGGGTTTGAGCCGCACGATCAAAAAAATCCAACGCCCCCTACAATTTATATGTATTATTATGGAGATATCAACTAATAGGTAAATAAGTAAATTAATTAAGCTTTGAAGTTCTAACTTCTCAATGTACGGAAGTGTTATACTTAACAATTTCTTTCATTTTGTTATTTTGCAAAATCTTATTGAATTTAATAAGGTATTCTTGAGATTTAATTGTAGGATTCTAAGAAGCTTCAAAGGAATGAAGAAGAAATGATCAAGATCAATTCAGAGGGCTTCTATATAGGATCATATTAATTGTATAAGTATAATTCAACATCTTATATTCTTCATAATTATGCAAGGAAGAGTTTCTAACACAGAGAACCGTTATAACGATTCCCCAAACGTTATAACGATTCAATCCATATCTCAAATTTGTTCTTATGTTCTCTGTGCGTAGAATTTAGCAAAAGTTAACAGAGTATATCGATTACGTAACGCTTCATAAATCGTTGTAACGATTCAATACACTCACAGAAAATATTCTAAGTTCTTTGTGAGCAGAAATAAGCTAAAATTAACATAGTGTATCGTTATGTAACGCTTCATAAAGCGTTCAACGATTAAGAAAACGTATAACGATTACTTGAATCGTTATAACGTTTCTGAAGCTCATTAGACTTGTCAGAAAGTTGGTCAAACCAGTCAAAGCGTCATAACGGTTTTGTAAAGCGTTCAACGTCTCTGTGTAACATTATAACGATTCATCCTATTCATTTTGGAATCGTTATAATGTTTCAATATAATTCTGACAAGGATATTCTTGGAAAATCCAGACGTTATAACGATTTATGAATCGTTATAATGTTTTCTAGCGCAAGAATACCAGTTTTTCTGTTAATGACTCATATAAAAGAGATGTTCTGGGTGTAAAGATATCAAGAAAGTTGTTAACATTCTTTTTTGCAACCCAGAGCATTTTATTCAGCAAATAATTGAGCTGATTCCTTCCTTTGCAAATTACAAGAACAAAAGATCTTGATCTAGCCAAATCAATAGACATTTTTGTTCAATGTTCAGTTCTTTATTCCCTTGAGTGTTATCTCAAACTTTCTCTTTGAGCTTTAAGTGCTCATCTGTTGTTCTCTTTTTAATTACGGTTTTTAGTCTTCTTGCACTTGTTTTGTGAAGAAGCTAAAGCTTTTGAATTGTACCTAAATTTTTGAGTAATTAAGCGGCATCCCGTTTGTGGGTGAGACCCGGAGACGTAGTGTCACACCCCAAAATAAATGAATCGGGTTAGGGGTGCTTAATCCCGCCACGTACGCACGACGAGACGTGCGTACGAAAGGCTAAATGAATAAAATAAGAAAATCACATAATAAACAAAACAATAATAATATAATATGCATGACTATACAATCCGGAATGAACAAAGAGAAATACAACGCCCACATCGGCGGGGGCTAGCTCCATCGGAATGGGCGTGAAATCTCTCAAATAAAAACCCAAAAGAAGAAATAAAACTCGAAAACCCGATAAATCCTAATCCACTACCACCGCTCACATGCGGAAGCGCGAAGCACTCTCGTCACCACGCAGACTGCACCTAGCACTCTCATCAAAACTCGATCCGCTCCCCGTAATACCTGGACCCCACAACCACCGTGGAAACGTGAGTGATAAATCACTCGGTGCGGTTTTAGGTCCAAAGACCGAGATGTTACAAATCTCTAGGCTTAGACTTAAAACCATTACAAATTTATTTTTATAATAAATATTACGATTACATGAAATTTGATGTTTAAATAATTAAATTGATTAAATTTTGTTCTGAGTAGAGTATAAAAGAATCCAAAGAGTTTAATAAAATGCATTACTTGAAATCATGAATATTTTAAATCAAGGATAAACCCAAAATGAATCATTCTGAGATATTATAATATAAAAGGTACGGGTTCAAACTCCCATATTACACGAATGACTTTGCGGGATAAATTCTTTTCGAAAGAACCAACCTCGACCAGATGCTCATAGAAGAGAGCCCCTCTATAGAAGAGAGCGTCATTCACTATCAAAACCATCCCTAATTTATCCCGCTCAGTCCCTTACTATAATGAAACGAACAACGACTCAATTTTTATCAATATATAATTCAAATTGAAGGAGACTATCCGAAAATAATATAAAATGAAGTGAATCAATCACGAACAAATATAAAGTGACAAAATAGTCACTGCTAATATAAAGTGATAAAATAATCACTGTAACCACGGAATAGCTCCTCAATAATAAATTTAAAGTGTATTTTATTATAAAATCGAGTCGGTACTGACACTCTTCCCAAACCCAAATTTGGATATTCATTTTAACTTAAAATTTTTCCTTGAGTTTCATAATATCATACAAATTATAGAAAACGGATAATATGCAAATTCAAATCTTAATTCAATTTAGTTATGTCTCGCTTAGTTTGATCAATATAACAATCTGATTAATTATAATCTAAAAATCACATTATTTATATAATAAAAATTTCAAGGTACTTAATTAATACTAATATAATTTATTAAATAATAATTAATCTATCTAAGATAATCTATCCTAGATAATCTATCATGTAACTAATTATATTAGATTATTAAATACTACTTCCTCTATCTAGGATATTCTATCCTATAACTAATTATATTAAATTATTAAATACTAATTACTCTATCTAAAATAATCTATCCTAGATAATCTATCATGTATCTGATTATATTAAATTATTAAATACTACTTCCTCTATCTAGGATAATCTATTCTATAACTAATTAACTTAAAATATTAATCTAATTAATGATCAAATGAAATGCATATAAAATGAAATGCGGATGATATGAACAAGTTTCAATATCAAAAGAAAAGAAAATATAATTTAAAGTCATATCCTAAGAAAATCGTAAATCTCAGTGCAATCCGCACCTGAATATTTTGGCAAGGTTGATAACGTCTGATTGCTCGGTCTCCGGTGGGGCCCACGATCTCGTCAACCGTCTCATCCTGAGTGTACGTGATTGTCGGGTCGTCAAGATATTTCCGAGAACCTATAAAGTCAAAATAAATTAAATGGGCGAGTATCTTATTCGCGTTGGGTCTGGTTAGGTCAGGGTACACCGGACTCGGAGACGGGAGCATTATTATTTATGTTCGTGTTTTAAGATTATATTTATTTTGATTTAATATAATTGATTTAAATTTTATTTTGATTAATTAAGCTAACTAATTATAATCGCTTAATTAAATTAGATTTATAATAAGGATGATTACTTATTTAGGAATAGAGAAATTAATTAATGTATAATATTTTATATTTAATATATTTAGTATTCTTCTTATTAAAAATAGAGAAATTGATTAATATATAAATATTTATATATTTATAAGTATTATTCCATTATTAAATAGAGAAATTGATTAATATATATTTATATATATTAATTAATGTTATTCAATTATTAAAATAGAGAAATTAATTAATATGTATATTATATTATACATTATTATTATCCTTTAGTTATTATTTTATAACCCCTAATTATTTATATCATATTCTTTAATTATATCTCATTTTATATTTTAATATTATTAAACTATATTATATACAACTAGAATTAAAAATAATAAAAATCAAATTAAAAGAAAAGAAATTTAATTAAACTTAAATTTAATTAATGTTTTTATTTAATTAAACGTGTTGGTGTTTTAATGTGTTTGGGATCATAGGCTGCCTCCGAAACCACTGTATCTGTTCGGATTTTCATTATTGAGGCAGATCGTGTAATCATCTCCCATATTCAGCTTTAAGTATTAATTAATTATTAGTTGCGCACGTTTTTAAATTTACGGCACTTGCTAATAAATTAATTAAATCATTATCCAATTTAACCTTTCGGCCCGCTTAGTTTAGATCATCTAATTCTCGAATCCGTTTAGATATAATTACATACGGTTTATTTTGTGCATATAACCCTTAAAGGAGTTATTACCACGAAGTTCATTTTGACCCTTAAACTTAGCGATTTCACAATTCGGCGACAACTCGAAGGGGTCAATACGGGAATCATAACCAAACCATCAACATATCTACTTGGTACAACCGGTACAAGAGCAAACTAACAACCAGATGATCAAAAATAGGAAATACGAGATAGGTACCAGCACACTAAAACCAACACACGATAACAGACTCAGATCACAAGATTGACAATCCAATATAAAAAAAAAAATCCCCAGTCACAGATCAGCATTTCAAAGTCAACCAACATCGCTAGCATCAGAACAGAATCAGATAGTCAAGTTCAGAACAAGGCAATCAGCAGTAACAAATTTTCGATGGAACATATCAACCAATTTACCAGTATCAGGCCTTATGTCACAAGTCAGCACCAAT
Organism: Schoenoplectus tabernaemontani; assembly: GCA_037127355.1. Classification (NCBI taxonomy): domain Eukaryota; kingdom Viridiplantae; phylum Streptophyta; class Magnoliopsida; order Poales; family Cyperaceae; genus Schoenoplectus; species Schoenoplectus tabernaemontani. Next base: position 15,138,762 of record CM073755.1, on the reverse strand, counting down.
TGATATTACTCCAAACAATTCCAAGCATCAAGGTGGGCACAGGCCCAACCCGGACAGAACAACACAAAGGCAAGCAAGGGAGCCATGTCAGTTTCCCCCGCGTCACCGTACCAGATGGTACTAGTGTACCAGACGGTACTGTGTACCAGGGGACAATAATCAGGCTTTCAAAATCAGCACAAGCAACAGAATAATGCCAGAGGCAGAATAACAAGCGGCACGAGGCTCAGCCTCGGCACAAGGCCCACACGGCCGAAAAAGAAAGGATTTACCAGTATTCAACGAGAGCGAAAAACAAAGGGAGGAATGTGCGGCCGGCGAGAGAGGGGTGGCTCGGCCGAGAGGGCAAAAAGTGTGTTGCTCGACGCGGTCGGTGTGAGACTCGACGAGTGCGGCGGCTTGAGTTTTGAGAGGTGAGGTAACGCGATCGAGAGAGAGGGTGAGCGAGAAAGGGGAGCGGGGCGCTCGCTGGGGGAAGTCGAAGAGCGGAGAGGAAGAAAGGCGGTGGTGAGGGGGGGGGCGGCGGCTGCTGCGCGCAGAGAGGGGGTGCGCGAGCGAGAGAGGGCGATTGAGGCGGATTTGGCGTGGGTTCTCGCGAGAAGAGAAGAGAAAAAGGGAAGGAGGCGAAAAGAAAAGGCGTCGTCGCCGGAAGGAAGGCGACGAGAGGGAGTGAAGGCTTCGGCGAAGAGTGGAAAGAGAGAGGTGGGGCGGAAAGTTTAAGAGCGGAGGGGGCATGGTCTCGCCAGACCGAGTCAAAAGAACGGAAACAAAAAGCGGTAACGGGTGAGGGAAGTGACGGGTGAGGAGAAAAATAGGAGAGAGAGAGGGTTGAAATTTTAATGAGGTGAGAGAGATAAGTTTGGATTTTTCGTGACATTTTACGTAGCCTTTCGTATTGGACAAAATTTGAGTCGTGTTATTATAGTTAGTGTTATTATTCCTATTATTTCATGTATAATCGTCATTAATCGTTTGGTAATTGATTTGTTCAAGTCTATTTGATTCTAAATCGGTCAAATTCGATTAATTAATTTAAAATCTCTCCATTCTAAATACTTTGACTAAGCCGAGATTACATCTTTGAACATTATCGATTTGTTGTCATTTCGCTCTGATTTTTTACTTGTGTTAAATTCGATTATCAAAACTCATTTAATTTAATAGTCTATATTATTAAATCTAAATCATGATTCTTGAATTTTATTAATCGAATGTTTCCTTTATCATCTTGTTTCGTTTTAAGAATACAAGTTGGACTTTCATATTTTAGATTTTGTTATAAATATTATTTCTTTAATTTGAGTTAGATCAACATGATTTGTATTAGTTATTGAATTTGATATTACGAAATTTATATCTTTATAATTTTTAATTTGATCTTTGGTTCAATTATTAGATATCTACTCTCATTTAGCTTTATTTATCGATTTATTTATTTTTTTATATATATATCCTTAATTATTAGTTCAAGTTATTTATTAATTTATGCTAAATCATTTTAATTATCCTCTTAATTATTATTATTGTTTAATTAAATTTCACGGTTTAACCTCCTAGGTCTTTGGTTCTTCATGCAAGAATTTTTCTTATTGAAAGAAATACATGATCAATTACCTCAATATTATTGATGTATGGTCCATTGTTGAATATGGATATGAACCAAAATACAATACCTCTACCCATAGTTTGACCACCCAATCTTAAATAGGCAAAGGTCTAAATGATTGTGCGGTAAATGCTATACTTAACTCGGTTAGTGAACCGATAGCTCTAGTTTTTGGTAACATGACAAGTGTTAGGGACATGTGGTTGGCCTTACTAAATAGGTTTGAAGGTAATACTCAAATCAAAAGAACCAAAATTATGGGTCTTGAAACCAAATTTCAAAATTTCAAAATGAAAGACCATGAATCAATTGAAGAGATGTATAATAGATTGCTATCTATTCAAAATGAGTTTTCAGATTTGGGTGAGCCTCTAACAAATAATAAAGTTGTAGGCAAAATTCTACGGGTGATGCTACGAAGGCCGAGATGGGAAGTACTAGTCTCCGCTCTAGAGGCTATGCAAGGGACAAATGATTATTTCACGCCGGATGAGTTGTATACTCATCTAAGATGCTTTGAAGAAAAACTGAAGCAAGCGGGAGATTATCATATTGAACCAAAACAAGTTGCATTTCCTGCTCAAAGCAATGTCAAACACTTTCACCCATCATCCTCACGTGAAAACTTCATTCAGACACTTGACCACGAAGTATCAAAACATGCAATGCTCCTTTCTAAGATGTTTCAAGGGATGCTCAACTTTGAAAAGAAGTTCAATAAAGAAAGGGAGGAGCATGACAAGAAAGTGATATGCTTCGGATGTCATAAGGAGGGACATACCATACACTCATGTTTTCTACTTTTCCCTCATCTCAAGAATACCAAAGGAATAAATCGTCAAGACCGAAAAGACAAATTTGTCAAAGATAGTTTTAAAGGGAAAAGGAAGGCAAAAGCAATGAATGTCATTTGGGATGTTGATTCGGATGATGACAACAATGATTCCGACAATGAAGCATCTCATTCTCAAGAAGCAAATTTTGCTCTCATGGCCATGGTGGAAGACATGTCTAATGGTATGGATGTGGAGACCATCATCATCTCCAAAAACATCACCAATCCCATCACCATTGAGATTTTACGCAAGATAGCCGATTCCAAAAGGCCTAAAACTCAACAATCCACCATGGTGTGTGAACAACCCACCATTCAAGCATCTCTCAAACAACCATCTTCAGATTTGCTAGAAGAAGAAGTTAAGGTGGCTCCTTCAACATCAACATTGGAGGTTGTAAATGGACCAAAGGTGCCCCTCGTTTCAAGCACAACTCTTGAAGAAAAATTGGAATCACCACCCAAGATAAACTATTTTGCAAATCTACCTAGTAATTGTGATGAGTCGGATGATGAGTTTGATTTATGCATGACTTCTTATCCAAGCAATTCTAGTAATACACATTTATCTCATACTAGGACCTTTGCACATTTTGAGTCTTCCTCCAACATTCTTAAAGCTATGATTCTTGAGCTAGAAAAGATGGTAAGCATTTATCAATTAAACATGGATGAGTTTGAAAGAACAAAAAATGAATTATCAAAATGCAAAAATGAAAATGCAATTTTAAATGTACAAATTCAAACTCTTAAAACTGAAAATAGGGCTCTCAAGACAAGTAGTGATTTGAGAGATATCACTAACTTGGATCTTGAGCTTATTTATGGAACAAGATATTTTCATGATAAGTCCGGTTTAGGGTATGTTAAAGATCTAATTTTATCAAATTCTAAGCCTAAAAAGAGCCCTACATTAAAAGGGGGAGAAAAATGTCAAGATATATATTAGTTAATTAGAATTGTTCTTTTTTTAATGACTAATATATTCTTGTAGGTATGTATGGTTTCTAGTGAAATTGCTTGGATAATAGATAGTGGATGTACTCATCACATGACCGGTAACAAAATGAATTTCAAAACTTTACAACAATTTGATGGTGGAATAGTCACCTTCGGTGGTAATCAAGGTAAAATCACTGGTATAAGATCGGTAGGAAATCAATATATAACCATTACCAATGTATACCTTGTAGATGATCTAAATTTTAATTTACTAAGTGTAAGAAAACTATGTGACAATGGGTATCATATTACATTTGATTCAAATGATTGTAATCTCATTGATAGTTCTACTAATAAATTGTTATATCAAGGAAAAAGAGATAAGAACATGTATTATTTGTATCTAAGTCATTTTGAGTTTGGTAAAATATGTTTGAATGTCATAACATCCGACTCTTGGTTATGGCATCGTAGATTGGGTCATGTCTCAATGGACTCAATCAAGAAGTTGGTAAGTCTTAAATTAGTTAGAGGATTGCCAACAAAAAGATATGAACTCGAAAGACTATGTGATGCATGCATGCAAGGTAAGTATAAAAGATCAAGTTTCAAAGTCAAAGAAATGGTATCTACTAATTGTCCTTTGGAATTGCTTCATTTAGATTTATTTGGCCCAATAACCATCCCAAGTGTTTCAAAAAAAAAGGTTTGTTCTTGTCATTGTAGATGACTATAGTCGTTTTACTTGGGTTATTTTTCTTGCCTCAAAAGATGAAACATTTGAGCAATTTGTCAATTTTTGTTATAGGGTAGAAAATGAAAAATCCTCTAAAATTGGTACTATCCGTAGTGACCATGGAAAAGAGTTTGAAAATACAAAATTTGATGATTTTTGTAATAAAAGAGGGTATAGGCATGAATACTCCGCTCCACATACTCCTCAACAAAATGGAGTTGTAGAGAGAAAAAATCGAACATTACAAGAACTTGCCCGAACCATGCTTCATGAGTATACTATTCCAAAATTTTTGTGGGCCGAGGCGGTTAACATGATATGTCACGTGGTTAACCGAGTAAGTCTACGTCCAATTATTAAGAAAACACCATATGAGCTATGGATTGGACGCAAGCCTAATTTGTCATATTTTAAAGTGTTCGGTTCTAAATGTTTTATTTTGAATGAGGCACCAAAAGTTACCAAATTTGATTCAAAATCAATTGAAGGAATATTTGTAGGATATTCCTCCACAAGTAAAGTCTATAGAATCTATATACCGACATCACGGATTGTGGTAGAATCCGTGCATGTCAAATTTGATGAATTTATTGACATTGGGGCCGAGAAGGGTTCATCTATTGTAGGTGATGGAGCTGAAGATATCCAAGCATTGAATGACAACCAAGCCATAATTGTTGAAGATGAACAAGAACCTTCAACATCTCAAAATGACTCAACAAGTTTGAATAAAGAACTAATTATCGAAATGGATCAACAAAGAGTGCAAAATGCTTCAACAACTCAAGAGGAGTATAATGCATTAAATGATGATATCGGTGTTGAACACATTTTGCCATCTCAAGACTCAAATTATGAAGTTCCAACCGATCTTAGAGAAGTGTCTTTTCATCCTCTTTCTAGTATAATTGGTGACCCTAGAGAAGGTGTAAGAACAAGGTCAAAAATGAACAAAATGATTGCTCATTGTGCTTTTGTATCTCAACTTGAGCCCAAAAATTTGAAAGATGCCAATAATGATTCATATTTGATTTGTGTTATGCAAGAAGAATTGAATCAATTTAAAAAAAATCAAGTATGGAAACTTATTCCAAGACCAAATAATAGAGTAATTATAGGTACAAAATGGGTCTTTAGAAATAAACTTGATGAGAATGGGATAATTGTTAGAAATAAAGCTAGGTTGGTTGCCCAAGGATATACCCAACAAGCCGGTATTGACTTTGAAGAAACATTTGCACCGGTTGTACGTCTTGAATACATTAGAATGCTTTTGGCATATGCATCACACAAAGATTTTATATTATATCAAATGGATGTTAAAAGTGCATTTCTTAATGGATTCTTAGATGAAGAGGTGTATGTTCAACAACCACCGGGGTTTATTAACCAAACTTATCATAATCATATTTATAGACTCACAAAAGCTTTATATGGTCTTAAACAAGCTCCTGGAGCTTGGTATGGAAGACTTAGCTCTTTCCTTCTTTCAAATGGTTTTGTTAGGGGTCAAAATGACACTACACTCTTTACTAAAAAGAAAGGTAATGATCTTTTATTAGTACAAGTTTATGTTGATGATATCATATTTGGCTCTACTAATCCGGTACATGCCAAGGAGTTTTCTTCTTTAATGGGCAGTGAATTTGAGATGTCAATGATGGGAGAACTTACATTTTTCTTGGGACTTCAAATTAAACAAATGAAGGATGGCATCTTCATTAGTCAAACCAAATATGCTAAGGAGTTGGTCAAGAAGTTTGGCCTTGATGATTGCAAAACAAGCAAGACACCTATGGTAGTTGATGCTAACCTAGGTGTAGATGAACGAGGAAGATCAACTGATATACATCAATATAGGGCAATGATCGGTAGTCTTCTTTATCTTACGGCTAGTAGACCGGATATAATGTTTTCTGTTTGTTTATGTGCAAGGTACCAAGCAAATCCCAAAGAGTCTCATCTAGTTGCACTAAAAAGAATCCTAAGATATGTTAAAGGTACTCTTAATCTTGGATTGTGGTATGTTAGACAAACCGAACTTAATCTCATTGGTTTTACCAATGCAGATTTTGCCGGTGATAGACTTGATAGAAAAAGTACTAGTGGGACATGTCAATTTATTGGGGGATCATTAGTGTCATGGTCTAGTCGTAAGCAAACTTCAGTGGCTCTTTCAACCGCTGAAGCCGAGTACATTGCTGCGGAAAGTTGTTGCATACAAATATTATGGATGATACAAACTCTACAATATTACAATTTATGCTTCCGCAAAGTATCAATAATGTGTGACAACACTAGTACAATAAGGATCTCAAAGAACCCTGTTTTACATGCACGTACCAAACATATTGAAATTCGACATCATTTTATTCGTGATCATGTTGAAAGGGGTGATATTGAACTCATACACATTGATACCAAAAATCAAATAGCTGATATTTTTACAAAACCCATCAATACACAACAACATTGTGAGCTAAGATTTAAATTAGGCATGCTTGAACTTTCTTAGTAATTAAAGCTATAACATGCATTCTTAAGTCTGTTTCAAAGCATAACTGTCATATTTGTGTTCAATTCAAATTGAAAAACCAGTAAAAATCATATTTTTGTCTTAAAACGTTATAACGATTTCTCAATCATTATAACGATTCCCTTGTTATTTTTTTTGTTTTTCTTTGTTTTTGACTTTATTTTCAGAAAATTTTTGGATCCTGATAGGGTGGATTCAGTCACAGATTTAACTACAAATTGTTATAACGATTGAAGGATCGTTATAACGGTTAACAGAAAATGAATCCTGACAGGGTGGGTTCACAAAAAAAAAGGAGTTTTAAAGTTTTAACCGTTGCAACGATTCGACCGTTGGACGATTCGGGAATCGTTTCACACTATATGAATCGTTATAACATTTCATAAAAGGTATTACATTTTTATTCTGACAGACAAGGTCCCACCTGATAGTGACAGAACAAAACCATTGTAACGGTTCCTAAGACCGTTGGACGGATTCTAAAACGTTATAACGACTGGGTAAAACATTATAACGATTCGGAAAAACTGAATAGATTTCTGATCGTTACAGAATCTTCTTGATATCTGGATTATTGGAAGAGGCGCCTTTTTGGATATCTGCCTTAAAAACCAATAGTTGGCTCGTGGCTGTTCATATTAACCTCTCTTCTTACATTATAAAAGGTCTCAATCCTTATTTTTCTTCCACGGAATACACAAGTTCAAAAGTCCCTTCCAACCTTCTCCTTCCAGAGTCTCTATCATAACATTTTGTCTTCCACAAACTTTGTCAAATGGCTTCCTCAATTCCTGGACTCTCCCAATTCAACCTTCTTCTCATTCTTCTTGTGGCAATGGCACCAAAAATACCATTCATTAAGAATAAGAAGTGAAAAATAGAAGAACAACTTCGGCGGGAACGGTTGAGTGCTGGAGTCGATCCAACCAGTATCCCGGGATTAAACTTCTATCCAACATCATCTGATCCCTCACGGCAAAATCAAGCAAGTGGTTCTTCTTCACAACCACCATCTCAACCTCAAGGGCACGACAATCCCGGAGGATCATCATCTCAACCAATAATTCGTCAACCATCACCACTTGGTCCTCCTGCCACGTTCGAGTTTAAATTCAGTGGACAGCGATTCGAGATGAATGGGATTACCACTCCCGGAGGATGGTTCATGGTTTTACCGGATGACAAACATGTCACTTCCCCGAATGATCGAAGAAACCGGTTTCTCTATCGATCAAACAATGCAACAAGCTACTTCTTTGGTAATTTTAAAAACAGAAAAATTGCTTGATTGTTATTTTTATCATAAGGGTGAAAATGGTAGAATGACTGATTGGGAAGATACCCAAATTGAGACCTATATTGGTTTTTGGCCATGGAAAAACATAATTGAGTATAATGATGCGTCTCACAAAATTCTTACCCAATTGTTCTATGCCAATATGGAATTCATAGATGAACCATGGGGTTTTACTACACTTGTTTGTGGACAACCAATTATAGTTACAATTCCACAACTTATAAAGTGGTTTTCAACACTTGAAATCGGTGAACAAATTTATGCCTACCGAAAATGGCCAGAAATCACCGAGGGTACAATAAGAGAATATAAGAGATGGTTTGTACCTCGGTTGATAAATGATCGGGAAATTTTTGCAACTTCCTTACCGTCTGTACATCGGTTAGCCTTTCATTTCATTAATAACATTTTAACTCCAAAGGCCACCTTGAAAACCAATATGAAAATAAATTCCATTTTTTATTTGCATCATCTTCTTTCCATGGATAGACAATTTTGTATTTCATTCATCATTATAAGTCATATGAAGCATGCATATCGGGTTAAGAATGCAAATTTACCATATGCAAATCTTATTACTAGAATCCTACGGTTGCATTTAAGGGATATACCGCAAAGAGATAGGATTCATCCCACTAATTTATTTCATGAATTGCCAAATCTTGGATGGGTTAATAATTCGATTGGTAATCCACCGGTATGGACTCCAAATCATAAGTATCCGATAAATAGTTGGATAAATGATCCAAATGCTAAGGTAAACCAATATAGTGACCCTAATTCGGATGAACCTTTCTTGGAAATCGAACCAACTCAAGAAGTTCGGAACCTCTTCTCAACCTTCTTCATATCTCACCATGCCGACCTTCACTTTTGATTCGGATTATCAAACCTCATTTGATCCCTACCTTGCTCCTCCACAAACCGGTTCTATGCAAGATTACCTTGGCTATATTGCTCAATCTATGTATCAAATGAACTTGAATCAACAAGTTTTTCAAAACCGTGTGAACAATGAATTTGCAAATATCAACAATGAAATTTTTGTACTTAAAGGAAATTTAACCCGTATGGAGGATTGGCAACATAACCTTCAAACAAATTGGGTTAATAAGTATGGAAGTTAGGTGGATAATACGGGAGACATGGACTTTGATTTAGAACCGGGTAATGTTCATATGGAGTTGGTTGCTGATCCCAATGTACGGGGTCAAGAGGATAACGAGGAAGAAGAAGACGAAGTTGAGGCAATGGATGAACAAGAGGTTACTTCCACCGACCCACCGGATCAAGCATGAAAACCTATTTTCTGTTTGTTATGATCTCTTATCTTTCATTTTTGGCTTTACCATTTTGTGAGATGAGAGTTATGCTTTGATTATTATAAGTTTGTATGTTATAACTTGTTTAAATTATTGCATGTCTATGTAATGCCTTGAATATTTGTGCTTGAATATTTTTGATATGTTATTACTCATTTATGATTCAAGGCATTATTGAATTTTTTTATATATGCAAAGAATGTATGGAGATAGGGGGAGCAAAGATTAAGGGGGAGTTCAATTTTTATATCAATTGTGAAATTTAATCTTTTTGTTTGTTTTACAAAAAGGGGAGAAATGTTTTTGCTCAATCAAATCTTCATATATCTGGTTTTGCAAAACAACAAAAAGGGAGAGATTGTTATACTTAATAATTTCTTTAATTTTGTTATTTTGCAAAACCTTATTGAATTTAACAAGGTGTTCTTGAGATTTAATTGTAGGATTCTAAGAAGCTTCAAAGGAATGAAGAAGAAATGATCAAGATCAATTCAGAGGACTTCTATATAGGATCATATTAATTGTATAGGTATAATTCAACATCTTATATTCTTCATAATTATGCAAGGAAGAGTTTCTGACACAGAGAACCGTTATAACGATTCCCCAAACGTTATAACGATTCAATCCATATCTCAAATTTGTTCTTATGTTCTCTGTGCGTAGAATTTAGCAAAAGTTAACAGAGTGTATCGTTATGTAACGCTTCATAAATCGTTACAACGATTCAATACACTCTAAGTTCTTTGTGAGCAGAAATAAGCTAAAATTAACATAGTGTATCGTTATGTAACGCTTCATAAAGCGTTCAACGATTAAGGAAACGTATAACGATTACTTGAATCGTTATAACGTTTCTAAAGCTCATTAGACTTGTCAGAAAGTTGGTCAAACCAGTCAAAGCGTCATAACGATTTTGTAAAGCGTTCAACGTCTCTGTGTAACGTTATAACTATTCATCCTATTCATTTTGGAATCGTTATAACGTTTCAATATAATTCTGACAAGGGTATTCTTGGAAAATTCAAGACGTTATAATGATTTATGAATCGTTATAACGTTTCCTAGCGCAAGAATACGAGTTTTTCTGTTAATGACTCATATAAAAGGGATGTTCTGGGTGTAAAGATATCAAGAAAGTTGTTAACATTCTTTTTTAACCCGAGCATTTTATTCTGCAAATAATTGAGTGATTCCTTCCTTTGCAAATTACAAGAACAAAAGATCTTGATCTAGCCAAATCAATAGACATTTTTGTTCAATCTTCGAGCTTTATTCCTTGAGTGTTATCTCAACTTTCTCTTTGAGCTTTAAGTGTTCATCTTGTTGTTCTCTTTTTAATTACGGTTTTTAGTCTTCTTGCACTTGTTTTGTGAAGAAGCTAAAGCTTTTGATTGTACCTGAATTTTTGAGTAATTAAAGCGGCATCCCATTTGTGGGTGAGACCCGAGACGTAGGCATTGTTATAGCCGAACTCCGTTAACATTTTTTTGTGTTCCATTATAATTTCATGTAAGACTTTGTGGGTAAATAACCATCAACTATTCCTTAAAAATATTGCTGTACTAAGTCTGTAAGTTTTTTAATTTGTTGGTCGGCTTAGTTTTGAACTTTTATATTGATTATTTAAATTATCCTAGCTAATAAGTAATTAATACTGGCTATATATGCTGCCGAATATAGGTACGGAAATTTTCAAAATAAAAATATAATTATTTAGTTTATTTTTAATTTAACTGGAGAACAATCATAAGATGTTTAAAATGAGTAAAGGTTGGTAATATTGTGAGTCCGTCTCTAACTATCACTCTCACTGATGATAACGTTATCTCCACTCTTACTCCGAGAAAAAAAATCATTTTTTTTATCCTCCATACGCCAGAATCAAACTTCGTCTCTGATCACCACTCGCACTGATGATAACACTATCACCATTCTCACCGGTGATAACACTATCATCACTTTATCTTTCTTATCCCACAAACAAATTATCGAGGCAAAAAGAAATAGGCAACTAATTTTACCTTGCACAATTTCACTTGAGCAGACCCAACTTTCTCTTGAATCTGTTCGCCACATTGATTCTCAAGGGAATTGGACTAGGATTTTTATGTCATCAATAATTAGATGTTAAAGAATATAATCAAATCCCTGTAGGTTAGCAGCTCATAAGATATAATTAGATTAGATACTATAATTAGCTCCTGTAATTAGAAAATTAGCAACGGCTAAATTAAGGCAAATAGGGTAATATTTGTAATTAGGGAATTAGACAACGGCTCAATTTTGTGTGTATAAACATGTACGTGCAGTATCATGTAAAAAAAAAGAAAATAAAAAAAGATTTTTTTTTCGCCTCTCTACTTGCAACATGGTATCAGAGCGGGACTAACTCCCTGACTCTCATTTCCGCACAACATTAACACAGATAACAAAGAACTGTGTTAATCAATCAAAAATAAAAAATCAACCAAACTCTGGCGAATGGCAAACCATGACAGACTTACCTCTGTTTTACTCAATGGCAGCAACTATCAAGTTTGGGTGAGGCAGGCGACCTTTGGCTTGATTAGCCGTGATAAGCTCGACCATGTCATCGGTGATTTGGAGCGACCAGTCCCCGCAGGGGCCATTTCCCACGGCAGAAGAGAAGAAGGCCATTAAACAATGGGACAAGGATGACACTATGGTTATTGGATGGCTGTTGGCCACCATGGAACCGCACATCAATGATCTGATGTCCTACCAGAACACCTCTCGCCAAATCTGGGAAAAGGTAGCAACTCGGTTTGCCAGAAAAAAAAAATTTCGCTCGAATTTACCAAATCCAAAAGGAGATAAACCAAATTCAGCACACTAGCCAAACAACCTCTGAGTTATTCAACCAACTTCAACAGAAACGTGATGAAATTCGGGTTTATCGGCCCCCAACCGTAGATCTGGATGAACTCAGAAGGCGTGAGGAGCAGGATGAAATTTTCCTCTTCCTTGCCAAGCTTGACCCATCATATGAAGCGGTTCGTTTCCAAATCTTGCTTTCTACTGATCTTCCCACACTCGACGAGGTGGCAGCTATGATCGAGGGGGAGGAAACGTGCCGGGCTGTTATGGGACACCACACTCCGGCCAACCCAGAAGGACAGGCCTTTGGTGCAACCGCCAAACCGCCAGCCAAACTACGGTACCCTAGAACTGAGCCCTACCATGAAGTGTGACCACTGCAAGAAGGATGGGCACACCAATTGGTTTCTCCATCCCGAGCTTCGCCCGCAAGGCCAGCGGAGAGGGAGACGAGCTGGAGACGGAGGGGACGCGAGATGGAAAAAGGGTTTTGTGGTTGAAGTTCAAGGACCGCCAGGGGGAGAGAAGGAAGAAGACTCGATTCCAATCAACACCCAATATGTCCAAGCCTCGGATCAGATGCAACACCTGCTGAACCAATTATCTGTGCTACTCAATCAAAACCGTAAGGACCAAAGATTAATGGTATGTGTTTAAACTTGATATCCTCTCCAAATAATACTAGGTGGGTTTTAGACTCTGGTGCAACTGATCATATGACCGGAAATAAAAATTTATTACATAATTTCATAAGCTTAAATTCGAGACAATATGTCACGGTAGCCAATGGTGACAAAATGAAAATTCTTGGATTTGGTTCTATTATTTTTTTTTCAAAAATTATATCACAAGTTTTATTAGTAGAAAATTGTGCATGTAATTTACTATCTGTCAGCAAAATTACACATGAATTAGGGTGTAAACTTATTTTTTTCATCAACAAATGTATTTTTTTCAGAATTTAATAACCAAGAAAGTGATTGGTGATGGCATCTTTGAAAATGGGCTATATTTCTGAAATGAAGGGAAATTTAATTTAAATACAAGAAAAGAGGAGTCAAGTCAATTGTGGCACAAGCGGATTGGACATCCATCTGACAATGTTTTGAAGCATTTATTTAATTTTTGAAATCTAGATAATAATAATTATGAAGCATGTCAACTAGGAAAACATGTTAGGTTACCTTTTCACTTATCAAATCATAATAGTAAAGAACCCTTTGATCTAGTACATTCTGATGTGTAGGGCCCAACCTCAATTGAGTCATTCGATGGTTACCGTTATTTTGTTATTTTTATAGATGATTATACTAGAGTAACTTGGTTATGTTTAATGAAAAAAAACTGAAGTATTTTCTCATTTTCAATTTTTTTATAATTTTATAGTCAATCAATACAACGCAAAAATTAAAAAAATTTGATCTGACAATGGAACATAATTCATAAATCAAAACTTCACTAATTTTTTCGAACAAAAAGGTATATTATATCAAACAACTTGTGTTTACACTCCAGAACAAAACGAGTCTCTGAAAGAAAAAATAGACATATACTTGAGATGACTCGAATACTTTTATTTCAAAATAATGCACCAAAGATTTATTGGTCTAGAGCAGTTCTTACAACCATATATTTAATCAACAGATTACCAAGTGTTGTTTTGAAATATAAAAGTCCTTTAGAAATTTTGTATCAAAGGAAAATAACCATTGATCATCTAAAAGTCTTTGGATGCACCTGTTATGTACATAACAACACCAAAAAGGATAAACTAGATGCTAGAGCAATTAAAATAATTTTTTTAAGATATTCATCTCAAAAAGGGGATATAATTGCTATAATCCTATAAATAAAAAAATTTATACGTCTAGGGATGTCACATTCCTCGAAAATGAACCATATTTTAAAAAACAAAATAACAATCAAGAACCAATTCCAGAATTGACATTTGGTCACCATAGTCCAAATTTGTACCGTGAACCAAAAAATGAAGGTCAAACTCAAACCCAAACCCAAACCGAGACATTGAAATTGAAATCGAAACCAAAACCGAAACTGGAACTTCTAATGAAATGGAGGTCATTGAAATAGTACCTCTAAGGATATCAAATCGAGAAATACAACGATCGACGAAATTGCGAGACTTCATCACTTATCAAGTAAAATATCCTATACAAGAATTTATTTCATACGATAAACTTTCAAACAACTACAAATGTTTTTTGTCCTCAATTTCAAAAGAACTTGAGCCCAACTCATACCAAGAGGCTATCAAAAGTCCAGCATGGTGTAAGACTATGGAAGAAGAATTACATGCCCTTGAGAAAAATAGAACTTGGAAAATTACACAATTACCAAAGGAAAAGAAACTTGTAGGATGTAAATGGGTATACAAAATTAAGTATAACGGTGATGGCACTATAGAAAAGTATAAGGCTCGACTTGTAGATAAGGGATACACTCAAACATATGGTATTGATTATCATGACACTTTTGCCCCTATAGCCAAAATGAACACGATAAGGATCCTACTATCTGTAGCAGTAAATAATAATCGGACTCTATATCAAATGAATGTAAAAAATGTATTTCTTCAAGGTACACTTGACGAAGAAATTTATATGAACTTGCCGCCGGGATACAAGTCAGAATCAGGTAAGGATCTTGTATGTAAATTAGAAAAATCGATCTATGGGTTGAAGCAATCTCCGAGAGCCTAGTATGCAAAACTAAGCTCTTATCTACTTTCTCTTAAATTTAATATTTATAATGCCGATCATTCATTATTTTCAAAACATGATATGGAACTTACTATCCTAATTTTAGTTTATGTGGATGATATAATCATCACAGGAAATAATCTTGAGAAAATTAAAAAGGTTAAAACTCAACTTAAAGAAAAATTTGATATTAAAGATTTAGGAATTTTAAAATATTTTTTAGAAATTGAAATTTCTCATTCAACCAAAGGATTTTTTATCTCACAAAGAAAATATAATTTAGACTTATTAAAAGAAACAGAAAAACTAGGAAGCAAGCCAATTAACACACCAATAGATGGTCGCCATAAGCTAAACACAAAGGACGAAAAATCAATAGAAGATGTTCAACAGTTTCAAAGACTTGTAGGAAAATTAATTTATCTTACAGTTACCAGACCAGACATTGCATTTTCGGTAAGTCAAATTAGTCAATTTATGTACGCTCCAAGAACATCACATTTCGATGCAATTACTAGAATTCTTAGATATTTAAAGGGGACACCGGAAAAGGTATATGGATGAAAAATAATAATTCTAACACTGTGTGTGACTATTCTGATGCAGATTGGGCAAGAAGCTTTGATAAAAATCCACTACCGGCTTCTACATATTTGTGGGAAGAAATTGAGTCCGGCTGGGTGATTTTTTTTTCCAAGAAAACTAAGAATTTTATGTTTTTTTTTTTTTGCAAAATTAACCCATTTTCATTTGCATCAAAATAGAACACTGCTTGGGAGAAAATACCGAACCTATTCTCATTTCAATAGCTATTCACACCTCCGAACAACCTTTTAGGACTTCTTCGGCCTTCATTATTCACCACGAGAAATAAACAATTTACTCAAAGTGAATTATTTTTTCTCTGTGTGAATAGTAATTTTCAGCTCAATTTCTATACTCATACTCATTCCTTGGGTTCCGCCAAACAGGCCCTTAATATTTCACTTTTGGAATCGTCCCAACTTAAAACCTAGCTCCCTCAAAAGATAATTAAAGTTATAAATTGGAGCATGATAGCATTGACATGAACATCAATTAAGCAAACATTTAGCTTATTGTTCATTGTATGTGTTTTATGTGTCTCTGATCGATCGTTGTTCATTGTATGTGTTTTATGTGTCTCTGATCGATCGTTGTTCATTGTATGTATATGATGCTTTCCAATTCGGAATCTAAAGTGGCTTTGAATTGAGTTGTCCTTTATCAACAATGTCTCTTTGTTTGATATTTTTGTAGCATCCGTTTCATTTACTTAGTTAAAAGATGTTTTCATGTTTAGTGGAACTCTCTCGAAATAGAAATGACTTAGTCTTCTCATACTTTTATGGTAGTCCTTATCATAAATTTTGTACAGAGTTTGCTAAGAAAAAGACAAAAAAAAAACTATTAAGATTTCAAAATAACAAATTAAGAATTATGTTGCTTAGAAGAAAACTACCGGAACAAATGGGGCGTTATTTTTTTCAAACAATTAATTTGGATGGTCATAAGAAGACAATTTTACATATTTCCCAAATTTTACTCGTATTTTTTTTTCTTTTTTTTTGACAAGATTTACATGTGTCTTGAAATGTGGTATGCGATGACTAGCTGCATATCCGCGCATTGCGGCGGACATTTTTATTTAGATACATAAAAAATAATAAATTTTTTGACAAATGAATATATTTATATTAGAAAAAGCCAAATTGCTCGTCTCTATCTTCTAATATATCTTGATGGAAGACGTGATTAATATTTCTAAGAGAAAAAATATTAAAATTTATTTCTGATTCTCTTCTCTGTTATTATACAACTATGATAGTCAATTTATCATATATTTTTCCATCTTTTCAGTTATACAAATAATGTACGTCGTTGTATCATTAATAAAAATACTTATCAATGAGTATGCTATTTTTTTCGTCAAAAACACATAACATGATTATTATCTTCTTTAATATTTGTTCGTGCTTTTAAATATGAAATTGTGAGATATATCATTAGAGAGAAATTCTATAAAAGATAAAAATAAAAAAAAGAATAATAAAGGAAATAATTATTATAGAAGATCACCTAATAAGAGAAGTCAATTTAGGAAATAATTACTATAAAAACTAAGATGATCAGATAAACTCTATCAATTATCAGGAAAGATACAATATCATATTATTTTGGTTGATTGACATTAATTTTTTGATAAAATCTTTATCTTTCCAAAAATTATTGTTTCCTAATAGAGAGGAAATTTAAAAAATTGAAAACGATACCTGCCGCCGAAGTTAATTAAATTGAATCTCAATCGTTGTATGAAGGATAAAATGGATATTATAAAATTTTGAATACCATGACAAAAAAATGGATGCCTGCATTGCTTAGATGCTTTATATAATAATATAAGGATTTGCATTTACATCCAATTAATAAATACAAATTTGGATAAATATTTTATACTTAATTAAATTGCCTTTAAGTGAAATGGTAGATCTAGTTCTTAATATATAAAGATGATTAAGTTTCTAAATTTTTTAAGCATATCACATCATCACTTTTCTCCACTTTTGATTTTGTTTAAATCTTTTCATCTTCTTAAATCTAAGAATTCATATAAAATAATGTGTATAATATACTTAAGGTGCAATATAACTCTTAAAATTATTTAAATTTTTTATATGATCATTTATAGATTATTATGTGTTTATTTATATTATTTATTATTATAATTATAATTATTATAATTATCGTTATTACTTAGCATTTAAAAATATTATGTCTAAATTTTCTTCAATGTGAAATTTAATTAAATATATTTAAAAAAATATATATTGTTAATTATTTATTTCAGGATTATATTGTTAGGGCGAAATCAAAACTACAACTCTATTATATATAATAATAATTTAAATTATGAAAAAAAAACATCAAAATAATGTATGCCAGGATTAGTGCTCTATTTTTAAAAACTTACCGTTAAATGTGAATTCTATGAGAATTCGAACTTGTAGTGCGGTTATTTTTTTCATTATTTTAGGTGTGAAAATTGTGTAACTTGTAGTGCGGTTACTTTTTTCATTATTTTAGGTTTGAAAATTGTGTGATGATGCATCCATTTTCGTGTTTTTCAGAGATACCAGATATGGAACTAAAGTCGTTCTTTCGTTTAAAGAGTAAGTATATAATTTTATATCTTTTTTGTAGGAAATATGCGGGAGATATTATCGTCGATACTCGATATCCGCGTCGTCGTTGATATCAACTTTATTATTTATGTTAAGTTATTTATTATCAAAATAATAATTTTCTTATATAATTTATTTTATATAATATTTTTATTAGTCAATTCAAATAACATTAATTTGAATAATAACTCATTTATATTGAATAATAAGATACTACAAAAAATTGTGTAATAAAATTATTATTGTGAATATTAACTCATTTAATATGAACTAGCTGCATACTCGCACATTGCGGCGGACATTTTTATTTAGATACATAAAAAAAAATTGACAAATGAATACATTTATATTGGAAAAAATAAAAATTGTTCGTCTCTATCTTCTAATATATCTTGATGGAAGACATGATTAATATTTCTAAGAGAAAAAAGATTAAAATTTATTTCTGATTCTCTTCTCTGTTTTTATACAACTATGATAGTCAATTTATCATGCTTTTTTTTCATCTTTTCAGTTATACAAATGATGTACGCCGTATCATTAATAAAAATACTTATCAATGAGTAAACTATTTTTTTCGTCAAAAATATGTAACACGATTGTTATCTTCATATTTAATATTTGCGCTTTTATATATGAAATTGTGAGATATATCATCAGAGAGAACTATAAAAGATAAAATAAAAAAGAAATAATTAAAAGGAAATAATTATTATAGAAGATCATCTTATAAGGGAAGTCAATTTAGAAAATAATTACTATAAAGTAAGATGATCAAATAAACTCAGTCAATTATTAGGAAAGATACAATATCATATTGTTTCGGTTGATTGACATTAAATTTTTAATAAATTTTTTATCTTTCCAAAAATTGTTGTTTCCAAATAGATAGGAAATTAAAAAAAAAAACTGGAAATGATATTTACCGCTGAAGTTAATCAAATTGAATATCAACCGTTGTATGAAGGATAAAATGAGTATTATAAAAGTTTGAATACCATGACAAAAAATGGACGCCTCCATTGCTTAGATGCTTTATATAATAGTACTAGCTATATACCCGCGCGTTGTAACATACTCTTTTATTTAAACATTAAAATATTATAAGATAAAAAAATTCATATTTATCTAATATTAAATTAAAATTCACTAAATTATAGAGAAAACCTATAATAAAAATTATATTTAATCTTGGATGAGATTTTTGTAATATGAGTTAATGATTCATGATTTTTATGGCAAGAAAAGTAAATTATTCTAACATATATTATCACCATTAATTTCTTACCAAATATGCACAAGGTTAATGGACGCGATCACATACGTTCGATCAACCAAAAATAAATATTATCCGTCTAATTGAGGGATAAAATGGGTATAATAAAAAATTACCATGACAAAAAATGGACCCTCCAATTCTTAGATGCTTTATATAATAGTATAGATTACCAAATATGCACAAGGTTGCTAAATAAAAAATAATAATATTATGAAAATAATAGTATATAAGGGAAAGAAATGGAGAGAAAGAGGGGGATCAATGGGCGCGATCACATACGTTCGATCAACCAAAAATAAATATTATCCGTCTAATTGAGGGATAAAATAGGTATAATAAAAAATTACCATGATAAAAAATGGACCATCCCATTCTTAGATGCTTTATATAATAGTATAGATAGAAGTATAGATATAGATAGATAATAAAGTTGCAAATATTTAACTATAACATCTGTGTTTCAACTCCTATCCAATTTCTCCCAAAATTAAGCAATTGAGTAGTACGAGTCCCTTTTGAATTGCAAATATTATCTGCTACCTACAAATCCACAAGTAAATCCCTGGTTAACAATGTACCTGACTCCCTGGTTCTCTTCGTCCCACAAATATGATTGTACATTATTTTACCAAATTTTTACTTAGAAATTTGTCAAATAAAGAAAGAAATTTGCTGGCGTATAGCGGATACACGTGGAAACAACAAATTACTGTAAACAAAAGAGGGAGAGAAATAGATGGAAGAAATTGACGCAAGTGGAAACCCACGTTGGACATTCACCGAACGAGCTTTTGCCAGATTTTTTTTTTGTAACTAAATATAATTAAAAATCGAGATTCAATACGATTTTTTTTTAATTAGACTAACTAGTCTGATTGAGTTTGAAACTCAGTACATCAGACTCTAGAACCGAGTTTGAAACTCGGTATCAGACTTTAGGATCGAGTTTAAAACTCGGTACCAGACTCTAAGACCGAGTTTGAAACTCGGTCATATTTTTTTTTATAAATTTTATATTTTTGATTAATTATTTAGTTATTTATTTTAATATATTTAATTATTTGTTGAATAGTTTAAAAAATATAACTAGAAGTATGATATTATTGTATATTTAAGAATAATATGTAGTTAGAAAATCACAAGAAAAAATTATAAGAAATAATGAATTAGAGTAAGTACACATGTCTATATTTTTTTATTATATATTCAATAAGTATATTTATTATGAAATAAAATATATATATACATACATTTACGAAAAAATAATGAACTAACAATATATATATATATTGGGAATGGATAAGGGTGACAATGGGTCGGGTCGGGTCGGGTTCAGGTCGGTCATATTATTTTATTATTTTTTTGACCCGATACGAACCTGACCCAATTAAATTCGGATTAAAAAATCTTGACCCATACCCGACCCGACCTGATCCGTGTAAAATAATTAAATATTTATTAATTATTTTTATATAATTTTAAGCTATAAAATATTGATTAGTTTATAATTAATCTTAATTAGTATATATTTAAGTTTTAATTAATATTAAATCATAAAATTACCTCGAAAAATATAATTAATCTAGTCGGGTCGGGTCAATAATTGACACCCTAGGAATGAATCACTTGACAATGGTTATCTTAACAATCTTGACAATATATTTTTAAATAAAAATGAAAAAAATCTAAAAAAAAATATTTTTATGTGTATGTTCTTCTACTTATAGATTTATGGTTTGATAGTCCATTAAAAACCGCCAAATTATAACCGTTGTAAATTGTATAAATTTTTTATGATCCTTGATGGAGTATCAAATGATAATGAAATTGCATGAAATTTGAATCACCATCAATCTATAAGTAGAAGAGCATATCCATAAGATTTTTTTATTTTTAATTTTTTTTAGTATTTATTTAAAAATTCATTGTCAAAATTATTAAAATAACTCATTGTCAAGTGATCCCCACCCATATTCATCATGTATATAATAATAACTATCTATGATATATAATAACTAGAATATATAATTTTTACTTATAAATCTAAAAAAATAATGAAAAAGTAAACGTTCAACACTTCAAACGCGTTTTTGAGCTTGAAAATGAGGTTTTTTGTCCCTGAAAATAGTCATAACGGCATAACCGTTAACCCTTTAGATCTCATTGTGAGCTTTCCGTGACTGTATTGATGCCTAGAGAATATGGCTCAACCATTAATATGCAACACCTTTCATATGTGTAGATCACGAAAAACGTCCATTTTTCATGTTTTGCGCTCCCGGACTCATTTTCGACGGTACCGAGGGTGTCAGGTCCCTTTTTCGTGTTTTGCGCTCCCGGACTCATTTTCGGCGGTATTGAGGGCATCGGGTCCCGTTTTCATGTTTTGCACGCACGGACTCGTTTTCAGCGGTACAGAGGGCGTCGGGTCTCGTTTTCATATTTTGCGCTCCGGACTCGTTTTCGGCGGTACCGAGGGCGTCACATCCCGTTTTCATGTTTTGCATGCACAGACTCATTTTCGGCGGTATCGAGGGCATCAGCACCCGTTTTCATGTTTTGCGCGCCCGGACTCATTTTCGATGGTACCGAGGTCGTCGAATCCCGTTTTCACGTTTTGCGCGCCCGGACTAATTTTCGGTGGTACCGAGGGCGTCGGGTCCGTTTTCATGTTTTGCGCGCCCGGACTCATTTTCGGAGGAACCGAGGTCGTCGGATCCTGTTTTCATGTTTTGCGCGCCCGGACTCATTTTCGGCGATACCGAGGGCGTCGGGACCTGTTTAATGTTTTGCGTTACGAGACTCGTTTTCGGCGCATGCCAGGGGCGTCGGATCCCGTTTTCATGTTTTGCACTCCTAGACTCATTTTCGGCGTTACCGAGGGCGTCCGATCTCGTTTTCATGTTTTGCGCTCCCGGACTCATTTTCGACAGTACCGAGGGCGTCAGATCCCATTTTCATGTGTTCCGCTCCCGGACATATTTTTGGGGGTACTAAGGGCGTTCCTTTTTTATTGTTTTGCGCGCCCGGACTCATTTTCGGCGGTATCGAAGGTGTCGGGTTCCGTTTTCATGTTTTGCGCTACCGGACTCGTTTTCGGCAATGTTGAGGGCGTCGCGTCTTGTTTTCATGTTTTGCACGCATAGACTCATTTTCGATGGAACCGAGGGCGTCGGGTCCCGTTTTCATGTTTTGCTCGCCCGGACTCGTTTTCGGCGGTACCGAGGTCGTCGGATCCCGATTTCATGTTTTGCGTGCCCGGACTCATTTTCGGCGGTACCGAGGGCGTCCGGTCTTGTTTTCATGTTTCGCGCTCCCGGACATATTGTTGGGGTACTGAGGGCGTCGGGTCCCTTTTTAACATTTTGCACGCCTAGACTCGTTTTCAGCGGTACCGAGGGCGTCGGGTCCCGTTTTCATGTTTTGCGCACATGGACTCATTTTCGACGGTACCGAGGGTGTCGGGTCCCGTTTTCATGTTTTGCGCCCCCTAGACTCATTTTCGGCGTTACTGAGGGCGTCGGGTCCCGTTTTCATGTTTTGCGCGACCAAAGTTGTTTTCGAGGGTATTGAAGGCATCGGAACTCGTTTTCATATTTTGCACGCCCGGACTCGTTTTCGGCGGTACCGAGGGCGTTGGGTGTTGTTTTCATGTTTTGCGCTCCCGGACTCGTTTTCGACGGTACCGAGGGCGTCGCGTCTCGTTTGCATGTTTTGCACGCACTAACTCATTTTCGACGGTACCGAGGGCGTCGGATCCCGTTTTCATATTTTGCGAGCCCGGACGCTTTTTCGGCGGTATCGAGGTCGTCGGATCTCGTTTTCATCGTTTGCGCGTCCGGATTCATGTTCGATGGTACCGAGGGCGTCGGGTCCCGTTATCATATTTTACGCGCCCGACTCGTTTTTGAGAGCTACTGAGGTCGTCAGATCCCATTTTCATGTTTTGCGCGCCCGGACTCATTTTCGGCGTACCGAGGGTGTTAGGACCAGTTTTAATGTTTTGCGCTCACGGACTCGTTTTCGGCGGTACCGAGGGCGTCGGGTCCCGTTTTTATGTTTTGCGCTCCCAGACTCGTTTTCAGCGGTACCAACGGCGTCCGATTTCGTTTTCATGTTTTGCGCTCCCGGACTCGTTTTCGGCGGTACCGAGGCGTTCGATCTCGTTTTCATGTTTTCCGCTCCCGGACATGTTTTTGGGGGTACCGAGGGTGTCTAGTCTGTTCTCATGTTCTACGCTCTTGGACTCATTTTCGGCGGTACTGAGGGCGTCGGTTCCCTTTTTCATGTTTTGCGCTCCCGGACTCATTGTCGGCGGTACCTAGGGCGTCGGGTCCATTTTCATGTTTTGCGCTCCCGAATTCGTTTTCGACGGTACCGATGACGTCGGGTCCCGTTTTCATGCTCTACGCTCCCGGACTCGTTTTTGGCGGTACTGAGGGCGTCCTATCCCGTTGTCAAGTTTTCCGCTCCCGGACATGTTTTTAGGGGTACTGAGGGCGTCGGGTCCCTTTTTAACGTTTTGTGCGCCCGGACTCGTTTTCGGCGGTATCGAGGGCGTCGGGTCCCGTTTTCATGTCCTGCGCTCCCGGACTCGTTTACGGCGGTACCGAGGGCGTCCGATCTCGTTTTCATGTTCTCCGCTCCCGGACTTGTTTTTGGGGGTACCGAAGGCGTCACTGGTCCGTTTTCATGTTCTGCGCTCCCGAACTCATTTTCGGTGGTACCGAGGGCGTCTGGTCCCATTTTCATGATTTGCGCTCCGGGACTCATTGTCGGCGGTACCGAGGGCGTCGGGTCCAGTTTTCATATTTTGCTAGCCCGGACGCTTTTTCGGCGGTACCGAGGTCTTCGGATCTCGTTTTCATCGTTTGCGCGCCCGGATTCATTTTCGGTGGTACCGAGGGCGTCGGGTCCCGTTATCATATTTTACGCACCGGGACTCGTTTTTGAGAGCTACTGAGGTCGTCAGATCCCATTTTCATGTTTTGCGCGCCCGGACTCATTTTCGGCGGTACCGAGGGTGTTAGGACCAGTTTTAATGTTTTGCGCTCACGGACTCGTTTTCGGCGGTACCGAGGGCGTCGTCTCTACCTCGTATCTCTTAAACAACCTCACTACACACTCTCTAGAATACAGTTTTCCCCATTTGACCTCTTTAAAACGTAAGTATTCATTTTCAAAAACCCTATCCTCTCTTTAGTCAAAAATCACCTTACATTTAGCCTCATTTTTTTAATGTAAAATTTTGAATAAATATATAAGGGTTACAAAAGGTAGTCTAGGAAAAATTAGAAAAAATCAAAAATACACTAGGTGGACAACTACAAAATACAGGAGATAAAGATTAAAGAAAAACTAGTGTAATATAAAATACATGATATATAGTAATTATAGCCCGTTTTCATGTTTTGCGCTCCCGGACTCGTTTTCGGCGGTACCGAGGGCGTTCGACCCCATTTTCATGTTTTCCGCTCCCGGACATGTTTTCGGCGGTACCGAGGGTGTCTAGTATGTTCTCATGTTCTGCGCTCTTGGACTCATTTTCGGCGGTACCGAGGGCGTCGGTTCCCTTTTTCATGTTTTGCGCTCCCGGACTCATTGTCGGCGGTACCTAGGGCGTCGGGTCCAGTTTTCATGTTTTGCGCTCCCGAATTCATTTTCGACGGTACCGATGACGTCGGGTCCCGTTTTCATGCTCTACGCTCCTTCACTCGTTTTCGGCGGTATTGAAGGCGTCCTATCCCGTTGTCAAGTTTTCCGCTCACGGACATGTTTTTAGGGGTAGTGAGGGTGTCGGGTAACTTTTTAACGTTTTGTGCGCCGGACTCGTTTTCGGCGGTACCGAGGGCGTCGGGTCCCGTTTTCATGTCCTGCGCTCCCGGACTCGTTTACGGCGGTACCGAGGGCGTCCGATCCCGTTTTCATGTTCTCCGCTCCCGGACATGTTTTTGGGGGTACCGAAGGCGTCTGATCCGTTTTCATGTTCTGCGCTCCCAAACTCATTTTCGGTGGTACCGAGGGCGTTAGGTTCCATTTTTATGTTTTGCGCTCCGGGACTCATTGTCGGCGGTACCGAGGCGTCGGGTCCAGTTTTCATATTTTGCGCTCCCGGACTCATTTTCAGCGCTACCGTGGGCATTGGGTCCCTTTCTCATGTTCTTCGCTCCCGGACTCGTTTTCGACGGTACCGAGGGCGTCTTATCCCGTTGTCATGTTTTCCGCTCCCGACATGTTTTTGGAGGTACTGAGGGCGACTGGTCCGTTTTAATGTTCTTCGCTCCCGGACTCATTTTCGGCGGTACCGAGGGCGTCAGGTCCCTTTTTCGTGTTTAGCTCTCCCGAACTCATTGTCGGCGGTACCGAGGCGTCGGGTCCCGTTTTCATGTTTTGCGCTCACGGACTCGTTTTCGGCGGTACCGAGGGCGTCGGGTCCCGTTTTCATGTTATGCGCTCCCGGACTCGTTTTCGGTGGTACCGAGGGCGTCGGGTCCCTTTTTCATGTTTTGCTCGCCCGGACTCGTTTTCGGCGGTAACGAGGTCGTCGAATCCCGTATTCATGTTTTGCGCGCCCGGACTCATTTTCGGCGGGACCATGGGCGTCGGGTCCCGTTTTCATGTTTTCGCTCCCGGACTCATTTTCGGCGGTACGAGGGGCGTCGGGTCTCGTTTTCATGTTTTGTGCGCCGGACTCGTTTTTGGCGGTACCGAGGGTGTCCTATCTCGTTTTCATGTTTTCTGTTCCCGGATATGTTTTTGGGGGTCCCTTGCGCTTCGGGTCCGTTTTTCACGTTTTGCGCTCCCGGACTCGTTTTCGCCGTATCGAGGGCGTGAGGCCCCTTTTTCGTGTTTTGCTCTCCCGAACTAATTTTCGGCGGTACCGAGGGCCTCGGGTCCCGTTCTCATGTTTTGCGCTCCCGGACTCATTTTCGCAGGTACCGAGGTCGTCGGATCTCATTTTCATGTTTTGCGTGCCCGGACTCATTTTCGGCGGTGCCGAGGGCGTCCGTTCCCATTTTCAAGTTTTCCGCTCCCGGACAAGATTTTGGGGGTACCGAGTGCGTCGGGTCCCTTTTTAACTTTTTGCGCGCCGGACTCATTTTCGGCGGTACCGAGAGCGTGGGGTCCCGTTTTCATGTTTTGCGCGCATGGACTCGTTTTTGGCGGTACCGAGAGCGTCGGGTCTCGTTTTCATGTATTGCGCGACGAGACTCCTTTTTGGCGGTACCGAGGGCGTCGGGACCCGTTTTAATGTTTTGCGTTCCCGGACTCATTTTCGGCGGTACCGAGGGCGTCGAGTCCCGTTTTCATGTTTTCGCTCCCGGACTCGATTTCAACGGTATCGAGGGTGTCGGTTCCCGTTTTCATGTTTTGCGCGCCCGTTTTCATGTTTTCCGTTCCCGGATATGTTTTTGGGGGTCCCGAGGGCTTCGGGTCCTTTTTTCACGTTTTGCGCTCCCGGACTCGTTTTCGGCGTACTAGAGGCGTCAGGTCCTTTTTCGTGTTTTGCGCTCCCGGACTCGTTTCCGACGGTACCGAGGGCCTCGGGTCCCGTTTACATGTTTTGCGCTTCCAAACTCATTTTCGGCGGTACCGAGGGCATCGCGTCCCGTTTTCATGTTTTGCACGCACGGACTCGTTTTCGGCGGTATCGAGGGCGTCGGGTCCCGTTTTCATGGTTTACGCGCTCGGACTCATTTTCGGACGACGTCGTCCTCGGATCCCGTTTTCATGTTTTGTGCGCTCCCGACATATTTCCGATTGTGGGGGTCCCTCGCGCGTCGGTCCGTTTTCATGTTTTACGCGCTCCCGGACTCGTTTTCGCGGAACCGACGTCGTTGAGGATCCCATTTTCATGTTTTGCTCGCCCGACTTATTTTCGGCGGTGCGAGGGCGTCGGGTCCCGTTTTCATGTTTTGCGCTCCGGACTCGTTTTCGCGGTGCAGAGGGCGTCGGACCCATTTTCATGTTTTGCGCGCTTCGACTCGTTTTCGGCGGTGCGAGGGCGTCCGTTCCCATTTTCATGTTTTTCGCTCCCGGACAAGTTTTAGGGGTCCCGAGGGCTTCGGGTCCCTTTTTCACTTTTTGCGCGCCCGGACTCATTTTCGACGTGCGAGGCGTGTCGGGTCCCTTTTTCATGTTTTGCTCCCATGGACTCGTTTTCGGCGGTGCACGAGGGCATCGGGTCTCGTTTTCATGTTTTGCGCGCTCCTTTTGACACATTTTCAACGGTACCGAGGTCGTCGGATCTCATTTTCATATTTTGCGCGCTCAGACTCATTTTCGGCGGTACCGAGGGCGTCGGGTCCCGTTTCCATGTTTTCGCTCCCGGACTCGATTTCAGCGGTACCGAGGGCGTCGGATTCCGTTTTCATGTTTGCGCGCCCGGAAACGTTTTCGTCGCTACCGAGGGCGTCCTCTCCCGTTTTCATGTTTTCCGTTCCAAGATATGTTTTTGGGATTCCCGAGGGCTTCGGGTCCCTTTTTCACGTTTTGCGCTCCCGGACTCGTTTTCGGCGTGCCGAGGGCGTCAGGTCCCTTTTTCGTGTTTTACGCCCCCGGACTCATTTTCGGCGGTACCGAGGGCCTCGGGTCCCGTTTTCATGTTTTGCGCTCCTAGACTCATTTTCGACGCTACCGAGGGCGTCGTGTCCCATTTTCATGTTTTGCACACAGACTCGTTTCGGCGGTACCGAGGGCGTCGGATCCCGTATTCATGTTTTGCGCGCCGGGACTCATTTTCGGCGGTACCGAGGGCGTCAGATTTCGTTTTCATGTTTTCTCTCCCGGACTTATTTTCGGCGGGACCAAGGGCGTCGGATCCCGTTTTCATGTTTTCGCTCCCGGATTCATTTTTCCCGTATTCATCTTTTCGGGATATGTTTTTGGCGGTGCGGGCGTCGGGTCTCGTTTTCATGTTTTGTGCGCCGGGGCATCGGCTCTCGTTTTCAAGTTTTGTTTTTGACTCGTTTTGGCGGGGGGGCGTCCTATCCCGTTTTCATGTTTTTTGTTCCCGTATATGTTTTTAGGGGTCCCTTGCGCTTCGGGTCCGTTTTTCACATTTTGCGCTCCTGGACTCGTTTTCGGCGTATCGAGGGCGTTAGGACCCTTTTTCGTGTTTTGCTCTCCCGAACTCATTTTCAGCGTTTCCGAGGGCCTCGGGTCTCGTTCTCATGTTTTGCGCTCCCGGACTCATTTTCACAAGTACCGAGGTCGTCGGATCTCATTTTCATGTTTTACGCGCCCGAACTCATTTTCACAGGTACCGAGGTCGTCGGATCTCATTTTCATGTTTTGCGTGCCCAGACTCATTTTCGGCAGTGCCGAGGGCGTCGGGTCCCGTTTTCATGTTCTGCGCTCTCGGACTCGCTTTCGGCGATACCGAGGGCGTCCGTTCCCATTTTCAAGTTTTCCGTTCCCGGACAAGATTTTAGGGGTACCGAGTGCGTCGGGTCCTTTTTTAACTTTTTGCGCGCCCGGACTCATTTTCGACGGTACCGAGGGCGTGGGGTCCCGTTTTTATGTTTTGCGCGTATGGACTCGTTTTCGGCGGTACCGAGGGCGTCGGGTCCCGTTTTCATGTTTTCCGCCCCCTAAACTCGTTTTCGGCGATACCGAGGGTGTCGGGTCCCATTTTCATATATTGCTTGCTGAGACTCCTTTTTGGCGGTACCGAGGGCGTAGGGACCCGTTTTAATGTTTTGCATTTCCGAACTCATTTTTGGCGGTACCGAGGGCGTCGGGTCGAGTTTTCATGTTTTCGCTCCGGACTCGATTTCAGCGGTACCGAGGGTGTCGAGACCCGTTTTCATGTTTTGCGCGCCCGGATTCGTTTTCGGCGATACCGAGGGCGTCATATCCCGTTTTCATGTTTCCCGTTCCCGGATATGTTTTTGGGGGTCCCGAGGGCTTTGGGTCCCTTTTTCACGTTTTGCGCTCCCGGACTCGTTTTCGGCGTACTGAGGGCGTCGCGTCCCATTTTCATGTTTTGCACGCACGGACTCGTTTTCGGCGATATCGAGGTCGTCGGGTTCCGTTTTCATGGTTTACGCGCTCGGACTCATTTTCGGCTGTACCGACGTCGTTGTCGGATCCCATTTTCATGTTTTGTGCGCCCGGACTTATTTTCGGCGGTACCGAGGGCGTCGGGGCCCATTTTCATGTTTTGCGCGCCCGGACTCGTTTTTGGCGGTAACGAGGGCTTCGGGTCCCGTTTTCTTGTTCGGTGCTCTTGGACTCGTTTTCGGCGGTACCGGGGGCGTCCGATCCCGTTTTCATGTTTTTTGCTCCCAGATATGTATTTAGGGGTCCCGAGGGCTTCGGGTCCCTTTTTCACGTTTTGCGCTCCAAGACTATTTCTCGACGTACCGAGGGTGTTAGGTCCCTTTTTCGTGTTTTACGCCCCCGGACTCGTTTTCGGCGGTACCGAGGGCGTCGGGTCCCGTTTTCATGTTTTTCGCTCCCGGACTCGATTTCAGCGGTACCGAGGGCGTCGGGTTCCGTTTTCATGTTTGCGCGCCCGAAAACGTTTTCGCTGGTACCGAGGGCGTCCTATCCCGTTTTCATGTTTTCCATTCCAAGATATGTTTTTGGGGTTCCCGAGGGCTTCGGGTCCCTTTTTCACGTTTTGCGCTCCCGGACTCGTTTTCGCGTACCGAGGGCGTCAGGTCCCTTTTTCGTGTTTTGCGCCCCGGACTCGTTTCCGGCGGTACCATGGGCCTCGGGTCCCGTTTTCATGTTTCGTGCTCCTAGACTCATTTTCGACGGTAGCGAGGGCGTCGTGTCCCATTTTCATGTTTTGCACGCACAGACTCGTTTCGGCGGTACCATGGGCGTCAGATCCCGTAATCATGTTTTGCGCGCCTGGACTCATTTTCGGCGGTACCGAGGGCGTCAGATTTCATTTTCATGTTTTCGCTCCCGGACTTATTTTCGGCGGTACCAAGGGCGTCGGGTCCCGTTTTCTTGCTTTGCGCTCCGGACTCGTTTTCGACGGTACCGATCGCGTCGCGTCTCGTTTTAATGTTTTGCACGCACGAACTCGTTTTCGGCGGTACCGAGGGCGTCAGGTCCCGTTTTCATGTTTTGCGCGCCCGAACTCATTTTCGGCGGTACAGTGGTCGTCGGATCCCATTTTCATGTTTTCCGCGCCCGGACTCATTTTTGACGGTACCGAGGTCGTCGAGTCCCGTTTTCATGTTGTGCGCTCCCGGAATCGTTATCGGCGGTACCAAGGGCGTCGGGTCCTGTTTTCATGTTCTGCGCTCCCGGACTCGTTTTTGGCGGTACCGAGGGCGTCCGATCCCGTTTTCATGTTTTCCTCTCCCGTACATGTTTTTGGGGGTACTGAGGGCGTCGAGTCCCTTTTCAACGTTTTGCGCGCCCGTAGTCGTTTTCGGCGGTACCGAGGGTGTCGGGTCCCGTTTTCATGTTTTGCGCTCACGGATTCGTTTTCGGCGATAATAAGGGCATCGGGTCCCGTTTTTATGTTTTGCGCTCCCAGACTCATTTTCGGCGGTACCAAGGGCGTCGCGTCCCATTCTCATGTTTTGCACGCACAGACTCGTTTTCGGCGGTACCGAGGGCGTCGGGTCCCGTTTTCATGTTTTACGCTCTCGGACTTGTTTTCGGCGGTACCGTGGGCGTCGGGTACCGTTTTCATCTTTTGAACTCCCGTACTCGTTTTCGGTGATACCGAAGGCGTCCGGTCTTGTTTCTACTTTTCGCGCTCCCTGAACATGTTGTTGGGGGGACTAATGGCGTCGGGTCTCTTTTTAACTTTTTACGCGTCCGGACTCATTTTCGGCGGTACCGAGGGCGTCGGGTTCCGTTTTCATATTTTGCGCGCATGGACTCGTTTTCGGCGGTACCGAGGGCGTCGGGTCTCGTTTTCATGTTTTGCGTGATCAGACTCGTTTTCGGCGGTACCGAGGGCTTCGGGTCCCGTATTCATATTTTGCGCTCCCGGACTCGTTTTCGGCGGTACCGAGAGTGTCGGGTCCCGTTTTCACGTTTTCGCTCCCGACTTGTTTTCGGCGGTACCGAGGGCGTCGGATCCCTTTTTTGTGTTTTGCGCTCCCGGAGTCATTTTCGGCGGTATTGAGGGCATCGGGTCCCGTTTTCAAGTTTTGCACGCCCAGACTCATTTTCGGCGGTACCGAGGGCGTCGCGTCTCGTTTTCATATTTTGCACGCACAAACTAGTTTTCGGCGGTATCGAGGGCGTCGGGTCCCGTTTTCATGTTTTGCGCGTCAGGACTCGTTTTCGGCGGTACCGAGGTCGTTGGATCCCGTCTTCATGTTTTTCGTGCCCGGACTCGTTTTCGGTGGTACCGAGGGCATCGGGTCCCGTTTTCATGTTTTGCGCGCCCGGACTCGTTTTCGGAGGTACCGAGGTCGTCAGATAACGTTTTAATGTTTTGCGCGCCCGAACTCATTTTCGGCGGTACGAGGGCGACGGGACATGTTTTAATTTTTGCGCTCCCGGAGTCATTTTCGGCGGTACCGAGGGTGTTTGGTCCCGTTTTCATGTTTTGCGCTCCCGAACTCGATTTCGGCGGTATCGAGGGCGTCCGATCTCGATTTCATGTTTTGCGATTCCAGACTCGTTTTCGGCGGTACCGAGGGCGCCCGATCCCGTTTTCATGTTTTCCGCTCCCGGACATGTTTTTAGGGGTACCGAGGCTATCTGGTCTGTTTTCATGTTCTGCGCTCTCGAACTCGTTATCGGCGGTACTGAGGGCGTTGGGTCCCGTTTTTACGTTTTCGCTCCCGGACTCGTTTTCGGCGGTACAAAGGGCGTCGGAGCTCGTTTTCATGCTTTGCGCGCCCGGACTCATTTTTGGGGGTACCGAGGGCTTCGAGTCCCTTTTTCACGTTTTGCGATCCCGGACATGTTTTCGGTGGTACCGAGAGCGTTAGGTCTGTTTTTCATGTTTTGCGCTATCGGACTCGTTTTCGGCGGTACGGGGGCGTCGGGTCCCGTATTCATATTTTGCGCTCCCGGACTAATTTTCGGCGGTACCGAGGGCGTCGGGTCACGTTTTCACGTTTTCGCTCCCGGACTCATTTTCGGCGATACCGAGGGCGTCGGGTCTCGTTTTCATGCTTTCCGCCCGGACTCATTTTTGGGGTTCCGAGGGCTTCGGGTCCCTTTTTCACGTTTTGCGATCCCGAACAAGTTTTCGGTGGTACAGAGAGCGTCGGGTCCGTTTTTCATGTTTTGTGCTCCCGAACTCGTTTTCGGCGGTACCGAGGGCGTCAGATCCCTTTTTTGTGTTTCGCGCTCCCGGACTCATTTTCGGCGGTAGTGAGGGCATCAGGTCCCGTTTTCATGTTTTGCGCTCCCGGACTCATTTTCGGAGGTACCGAGGTCGTCGGATACAGTTTTAATGTTTTGCGCACCGGGACTCATTTTCGGCGGTACTAAGGGCGTTGGGACCCGATTTTATGTTTTGCGCTCCCAGACTCGATTTCGCCGGTATTGAGGGCGTCCGATCTCGATTTCATGTTTTGCGCTCCCGGACTCGTTTTCGGCGGTACCGAGGGCGTGTCGATGCCGTTTTCATATTTTCTGCTCCCGGACATGTTTTTTGGGGTACCGAGGGTGCCTTGTCCGTTTTCATGTTCTGCGCTCTCGGACTCATTTTCGGCGGTACCAAGGGCGTCGGGTTCCTTTTTCATGTTTTGCGCTCCCGGACTCATTGTCGGTGGTACCGCGGGCGTCGGGTCCAATTTTCATGTTTTGCGCTCTCGGATTCGTTTTCGGCGGTACCGAGGGGGTCGGGTCTCGTTTTCATGCTCTGCAATCCCGGACTCATTTTCGGCGGTATCGACGGCGTCCTATCCCGTTGTCATGTTTTCCGCTCCCGACATTTTCGACGGTACCAAGGGGGTCGGGTCGCTTTTTAACATTTTCGCGCCCGGACTTATTTTCGGCGGGACCAAGGGCGTCCGATCCCGTTTTCATGTTTTCCGCTCCCGGACTCATTTTCGACGGTACCGAGGTCGTCGGGTCCCGTTTTCATGTTGTGCGCTCCTCGAACTCATTTTCGAGGCACCGGGGCGTCGGTCCCGTTTTCATGTTTTGCGCTCACGGACTCATTTTCGCGTGCACGAGGGGCGTCGGATCCCGTTTTCATGTTTTGCTCACATGTTTTGGACATGTTTTTAGAAGTGGGGCGTCGAGTCCCTTTTTAACGTTTTGCGCGCCGTCGTTTTTCGCGGTCGGTCCGTATTTCATGTTTTGCGCTCAGGGACTCGTTTCGGCGATCTCGATTTTTCATGTTTTGCTCACTCGGACTCGTTTTCAGCGGTACCGAGGTCGTCAGATCTCGATTTCAAGTTTTGCGCGCCCGGACTCATTTTCGGCAGTACCGAGGGCGTCGGGTCTCGTTTTCATGTTTTGTGCTCCCGGACTCGTTTTCGACGGTATCGAGGGTGTCGGCTACTGTTTTCATGTTTTGAACTCGCGTACTCATTTTCGGCGATACCGAGGGCGTCACGTCTTGTTTTTATATTGCGCGCTCCCGGACATGTTCTTGTTTTTATATTGCGCGCTCCCGGACATGTTCTTGTTTTTATATTGCGCGCTCCCGGACATGTTGTTGGGGGTACTAAGGGCGTCGGGTCCCTTTTTAACTTTTTACGCGTCCGAACTCGTTTTCGGCTGTACCGAGGGCGTCGGGTCCCGTTTTCATATTTTGCGCGCATGGACTCGTTTTCGCCGGTACCGAGGGTGTCAGGTCCCGTTTTCATGTTTTCGCTCCCGGACTTGTTTTCGGCGGTAGCGAGGGCGTCGGGTCCCGTATTCACGTTTTCGCTCCCGGACTTGCTTTCGGCGGTACCGAGGGCGTCGAGTCTCGTTTTTCATGTTTTGCGCTCCCGGACTCATTTTTTTGGGTACCGAGGGCTTCGAGTCCCTTTTTCACGTTTTGCGATCCCGGACTCGTTTTCGGTAGTACCGAGAGCGTCGGGTCCTTTTTTCATGTTTTGCGCTCCCGAACTCGTTTTCGGTGGTACTGAGGGCGTCGGAACACTTTTTTCATGTTTTGCGCTCTCGGACTCATTTTCGGCGGTACCGAGGCGTCAGGTCCCTTTTTCATGTTTTGCACTCCCGGACTCATTGTCGGTGGTACTGAGGGCGTCGGGTCCAGTTTTCCTGTTTTCCACTCTCGTTTTCGCTCTCGTCCGATTCGTTTGTTTTCGTCCCGCCGACGCCCCGGTGCACCGTCGAAAATGAGTTTGGGAGCGCAAAACTTCAAAAGGGACCCGACGCCCTCGCACCGCCGAAAATATGTCAGGGAGCGCAAAACGTTAAAATGGGACCCGACGCCCTCGCACCTCCAAAACATGTCCGGGAACGCAAAACATTAAAACGGGATCTAACGACCTCGATACCGTCAAAAACGGGTCCGTGCGTGTAAAACATGAAAACGAGACCTGACGCCCTCAATACCGTCGTAAACGAGTTCAGGGCGAACAAAACATGAAAACGGGACCCGACGCCCTCGGTATTGCTGAAAATGAGTGCGCGCAAAACATTAAAAAGGGACCCGACGCCCTCGCTACCCCCAAAAACTTGTTCGGGAGCGGAGAACATGAAAACCGGATCAGACGCCCTCGGTACCGTCGAAAAATAGTCTGGGAGCGCAGAACAGGAAAACGGGACCTGACGCCCTCGGTACCGCCGAAAACTATTCTGGGCTCGCAAAACACGAAAATGGGACCAGACGCCCTTTGTACCGCTGAAAATGAGTTCGGGAGCGCAAAACATGAGAAAAGGACCCGACGCCCGCGGTACTACCGAAAACGAGTCCAGGAGCGCAAAACATCAAAAAGGGATCTGAAGCCCTCGGTACCCCCAAAAACGAGTCCGAGCGCGAAAAACATGAATAAGAGACCCGACACCCACGGTACCGTCGAAAACGTGTACGGGAGCGAAAACATGAAAACGGGACCTGACGCCCTCGGTATCGCCGAAAATGAGTCCGGGCGCGCAAAACATGACAACGGGACCCGACGCCCTCGGTACCGTCGAAAATGAGTTCGGGAGCGCAAAACATGAAAAAAGGACCCAACGCCCTCGGTACCGCCGAAAATGAGTCCGAGAGCGCAGAAGATGAAAAAGGGACCCGACGCCCTCGGTACTGCCGAAAATGAGTCAAGCAGCGCAAAACATTAAAAAGGCACCCGATGCCCTCGGAGCCCCCAAAAACATGATAACGGGATCCGTCGCCCTCGCTACCGCCGAAAATGAGTCCGGGAACGAAAAACATTAAACGAGTCCCGACTCCCTCGGTACCGCCGAAAATGAATTCGAGCGCGCAAAACATGAAAAAGGGACACGACGCCCTCGGTACCCCCAAAAATATTTCCGAGAGCGGAAAACACGAAAACTGGATCAGAAACCCTCGGAACCGCCGAAAATGAGTTTGGGAGCGCAAAAAATGAAAACGAGACCGGACGCCCTCGGTACCACCGAAAACGTGTTCGGGAGCGCAAAACATGAGAACGGGACCCGATGTCCTCGGTACCGCTGAAAATGATTCTAGGAGCGCAAAACATGAAAACGAGACCGGACGCCCTCGGTACCGTCGAAAACGAGTCCGGGCGCACAAAACATGAAAACGGGATTTGACGACCTCGATACCGCCGAAAATGAGTCTGGGCAGGCAAAACATTAAAATAGGACCCGACGCCCTCGGTACCGCTGAAAACGATTTCGGGAGCGCAAAACATGAAAACGGGACCCGACGCCCTTGCACCACCGAAAATGAGTCCGGGCATGCAAAATATTAAAACGGATCCCGACGACCTCGATACCACCGAAAATGAGTTAATGGCGCGAAGAACATGAAAACGGGACCCGACGCCCTCGGTACCGCTGAAAAAGAGTCCATGCTCGCAAAACAAGAAAATCGTACCCGTCGCCCTCGGTACCCCCGGAAACAAGTCCGGGAGCACAAAACATGAAAGCTGGACCCGAACTCGTTTTCGGAGATACCGTGGATGTCGGGTCCCATTTTCATGTTTTGGGCTCTCAGACTCGTTTTCGGCGATGCTGAGTGTGTCGGGTCCCGTTTTCATGTTTTACGCTCCCGAAATCATTTTCGGCGGAACGGAGGGCGTCGGGTCCCATTTTCAAGATTTGTACTCACGGACTCGTTTTCGGCGGTACCGAGGGCGTCGGGTCCCTTTTTCATGTTCTGCGCTCCCGACTCGTTTTCGACTATACCGAGGGCGTCGGGTCCCGTTTTCACGTTTTGCGCTCCCGGACTCGTTTTCGGCTGTACCGGGGGCGTTGACTCTCATTTTCTTGTTTTGCGCTCCCGGACTCATTTTCGACGGTACCGAGGGGGTTTGGGTTCCTTTTTCATGTTTTGCGCTCTCAGACTCATTCTCGGCGGTACCGGGGGCGTCGGGTCCCGTTTTCATGTTTTGCGCTCTCAAACTCGATTTCGGTGGTATCGAGGGCGTCGGGTCCCGTTATCATTTTTTCGCACCCGTACTCGTTTTCGGCGGTACCGAGTGCGTCGGGTCTCGTTTTCATGTTTTGCCCGTCCGGACTCATTTTCGGCGGTATCGAGGGCGTCTGATCCAGTTTTCATGTTTTGCGCTCCCGGACAAGTATCTGGCGGTACCGAGGGCATCGAGTCCCATTTTCATGTTTTGCGCTCACGGACTAATTTTCAGCGGTATCAAGGGCGTCGGGCCTCATTTTCATGTTTTGCGCGTCCGGACTCATTTTCGGCGGTACCGAGGGCGTCCGGTTCCGTTTTGATGTTTCAAGCGCCTCGAAACTCATTTTCGGCGGTACCGAGTTCGTCGGGTCCCGTTTTCATGTTTTGCGCGCCCGAACTCATTTTCGGCGGTACCGAGGTCGTCGGATCATGTTTTCCAATTTTGCGCGCCCGTACTCATTATCAGCGTTACCGAGGGCGTCGGGTCTCGATTTCATGTTCTACGCTCCCGGACTCATTTTCGACGGTACTAAGGGCGTTCGATCCAGTTTTCAAGTTTTCCGCTCCCGGACATATTTTTAGGGGTACCGAGGGCGTCGGGTCGCATTTTATCGTTTTGCGCTCCCTGACTCGTTTTCGGTGGTACTGAGGGTGTCGCGTCCCTTTTTCATGTTTTGCGCTCTCGGACTCATTTTCGGTGGTACCAAGGGCGTCGCGTCCCGTTTTCATATTTTGCGCTCCCGGACTCATTTCGACGTTACGAGGGTGTCGGGTCCCGTTTTGCGCTCTCGTTTCTCGGGCATCCCCGTTACATGTTTTTCGACGCGACTCATTCTCAACGGCGTCGGGGTGTCGAGTCCCGTTTTCATGTTTTGCGCTCTCAAACTCGTTTTCAGCGGTACCGAGGGCGTCAGTTCCCTTTTTCATGTTTTGTGCTCCCGGACTCAATTTCGGCGTTACCGAGGGTGTCGGGTCCCGACTTCATGTTTTGCGCTCCCGATGTTTTGGGCTCTCGGACTCCCATTTTATTGTTTTGCGCTCCGAACTCGTTTTCGCGATACCGAGGGTGTCGGGTCCCTTTTACATGTTTTAAGACTCGCCGGAATCGTTTCGTTTTACGCGCCGGAATCGTTTTCGGCGGTACGGAGGCGTCCGGTCCCTTTTCAAGATTTGTACTCCGGACTCGTTTTCGACGGTGCAGTGCACGGGGCGTCGGTCCCTTTTTCATGTTTTGCGCTCTCGGACTCGTTTTCGTTTTGTATCGAGGGCGTCGGGTCCCGCTTTCACGTTTTGCGCTCCCGGACTCGTTTTCGGCGGTCGGGGCGTTGATTCTCATTTTCTTGTTTTGCACGCCGGAGTTATTTTCGGGGGCGTCGGGCCCCGTTTTCATATTTTGCTCGTCCGGACTCATTTTCGGAGGTACCGAGGGCGTTCGGTTCCGTTTTGATGTTTTGCGCGCCCCTAACACATTTTAGGCGGTACCGAGTTCGTTGGGTCCAGTTTTCATGTTTTGCGCGCTCGGACTCATTTTCGGCGGTATCGAGGTCGTCGGATCCCGTTTTCCTGTTTTTCCGCGCCCGGACTCATTTTCGGCGGTACCGAGGGCGTTCAATCCTGTTTTCAAGTTTTCAACTGCCGGACATGTTTTTGGGGGTACCGAGGGTGCATCGGTCGCATTTTTCGTTTTGCGCTCCGTGATTCGTTTTCGGCGGTACCAAGGGTGTCGGGTCCATTTTTCATGTTTTACGCTCTCGGACTCATTTTCGACGGTATCGAGGGCGTCGGGTTCAGTTTTCATATTTTGCGCTCTCGAACTCATTCTCGGCGGTATCGAGTGTGTCGGGTACCGTTATCATGTTTTACGCGCTCGGAATCGTCTTCGGCGGTACGGAGGGCGTCGGGTATGTTTTCAAGATTTGGGCTCACGGACTCGTTTTCGGCTGTACCGAGGGCGTCTGGTCCCGTTTTCATGTTTTGCGCTCTCGTACTCGTTTTCTATGGTACCGGGGGCGTCAATTCTCGTTTTCTTATTTTGCGCGCCCGACTAAATTTTGGCGGTACCGAGGGCGTCGGGTCCCGTTTTCATGTTTTGCGCTCCCGGACTCATTTTCGGCGGTGCAGAGTGCGTCGGGTCCCGTTTTCATGTTTTGCGCTCCCGAACTCATTTTCGGCGGTGCACCGAGTGCGTCGGGTCTCGTTTTCATGTTTTGCCCGCCCGGACTCGTTTTCGAAGGTATCGAGGGCGTCCTTTCCCGTTTTCTTGTTTTTTGCTCCCGAACTCGTTTTCGGCGGTGCCGAGTGCATCGCGTCTTGTTTTCATGTTTTACGTGCCCGGATACTTTTTCGACGGTGCCGAGGGCGTCGGGTCCCGTTTTCATATTCTGCGCTCCCGACTCATTTTCGGCGGTACCGAGTGTGTCGGGTTCTCTTTTCATGTTTTGCGCTCTCGGACATATTCTCGGCGGTACCGAGGGCGTCGGGTCCCGTTTTCATGTTTTTTGCTCTTAGACTCGTTTTCGGCGGTACCGAGGGCGTCGGTTCCCTTTTTCATGTTTTGTGCTCCCGGACTCAATTTCGGCGGTACCGAGGGCGTCGGTTCCCGTTTTCATGTTTTGCGCTCCCGGACTAGTTTTCGGCTGTACATGGGGCGTCGGGTCCCATTTTATCGTTTTGCGCTCCCAAACTCCTTTACGGCGATATCGAGGATGTCGGGTCCCTTTTTCATGTTTTGGGCTCTCGGACTTGTTTTCGGCGGTGCCGGGTGTCGGGTCCCGTTTTCATGTTTTGCGCTCTCAGACTCATTCTCGGCGGTACCAGGGGCGTCGGGTCCCGTTTTCATGTTTTGCGCTCTCAGACTCATTTTCGATGGTACCGAGGGCGTCGAGTCCCGTTTTCATTTTTTCGCACCCGGACTCGTTTTCGGAGGTACCGTGTGCGTCGGGTCTCGTTTTCATATTTTGTCCGTCCGAACTCATTTTCGGCGGTACCGAGGGCGTCTGATCCAGTTTTTATGTTTTGCGCTCCCAGACAAGTATCTAGCGGTACCGAGGGCGTCGAGTCCCATTTTCATGTTTTGCGCTCACGGACTCATTTTCAGCGATATCAAAGACGTCGGGCCCCGTTTTCATGTTTTGCGCGTCCGGACTCATTTTCGGCGGTACCGAGGGCGTCCGGTTCCGTTTTGATGTTTTGCGCGCCCCAGAACTCATTTTCGGCGGTACCGAGTTCGTCGCCTCCCGTTTTAATGTTTTGCGTGCCCGGACTCATTTTCGGTGGTACCGAGGTCGTCGGATCCCGTTTTCATCTTTTGCGCGCCCGGACTCATTTTCGGCGGTACCGAGGGCGTCGGGTCTCGTTTTCATGTTCTACGCTCCCGGACTCGTTTTCGGCGGTACCAAGGGCGTTCGATCTTGTTTTCATGTTTTCCGCTCCCGGACATGTTTTTAGGGGTACCGAGGGCGTCGGGACGTATTTTATCGTTTTGCGCTCCCTGACTCGATTTCGGCGGTACCGAGGGTGTCGGGTCCCTTTTTTCTAGTTTTGCGCTCTCGGACACATTTTCGGCGGTACCGAGGGCGTCGGGTCCCGTTTTCATATTTTGCGCTCCCGGACTCATTTTCGGCGGTGCGGAGGGCGTCGGGTCCCGTTTTCATGTTTTCGATCCCGGACTTTTTTTTGGGGTATCGAGGGCGTCGGTTTCCTTTTTCTTGTTTTGCGCTCCTGGACTCGTTTTCGGCGGTACCGAGGGTGTCGGGTTCCTATTTCATGTTTTGAGCTCCCGGACTCATTCTCGGCGATACCGAGGGCGTCGGGTCCCGTTTTCAAGATTTGTACTCCCGGACTAGTTTTCGACGGTACCGAGGGCGTCGGGTCCCTTTTTCATGTTTTGCGCTTCCAGACTCGTTTTCGGCTGTACCGAGGGCGTCGGGTCCCGTTTTCTTGTTTTGCGCGCCCAAAGTCATTTTCGGCGGTTCCGAGGGCGTCGGGTCACTTTTTTATGTTTTGTGCACCCGGACTCATTTTCGGCGGTACCGAGGGCGTCGGTTCCCGTTTTCATGTTTTCCGAGCCCGGATTCTTTTTCGACGGTACCGAGGGCGTCGGTTCCCGTTTTCATATTTTGCGCTCCTGGACTCATTTTCGGCGGTACCGAGGGTGTCGGGTTCCTTTTTCATGTTTTGCGCTCTCGGACTCATTCTCGGCGGTATCGTGGGCGTCGAGTCCTGTTTTCTTGTTTTTTGCTCTCAGACTCCTTTTCGGCGGTATGGAGGGCGTCAGTTCCCTTTTTCATGTTTTGTGCTCCCGGACTCGATTTTGGCGGTACCGAGGGCGTCGGGTCCCGTTTTCATGTTTTGCGCTCCCGGACTCGTTTTCGGCGGTACCGCGGGCGTCGGGTCCCATTTTATCATTTTGCACTCCCGAACTCGTTTTGGGCGATACCGAGGTTGTCGGGTCCCTTTTTCATGTTTTGGGCTCTCGGACTCGTTTTCGGCGGTGCCGAGTGCGTCGGGTCCCGTTTTCATGTTTTACGAGCACAAACTCGTTTTCGGCTATACCGAGGGCGTCTGGTCCCGTTTTCACGTTTTGCGCTCTCGTACTCGTTTTCTGCGGTACCGGGGGCGTCAATTCTCGTTTTCTTGTTTTGCGCGCCAGGACTAATTTTCGGCGGTACCGAGGGCGTCGGGTGCCGTTTTCATGTTTTGCGCTCCCAGACTCATTTTCGGTGGTACCGAGGGCGTCGGGTCCCATTTTTTTGTTTTCGCACACGGACTTATTTTCGGCGGTACCGAGTGCGTCGGGCCTCGTTTTCATATTTTAACCGCCCGGACTCGTTTTCGGCGGTACCGAGGGCGTCTGATCCAGTTTTCATGTTTTCTGCTCCTGGACATGTATCTAGCGGTACCGAGGGCGTCGAATCTCATTGTCATGTTTTGCGCTCACGGACTCATTTTCAGCGGTATCGAGGCGTCGGTCCGCTTTCATGTTTTGCGCGTCCGGACTCATTTCGGCGGTGCAGGGCGTCGGTTCCGTTTTGTTGTTTTGCGCGCCACAAACTCATTTTCGGCGGTACCGAGTTCGTCGGCTCCCGTTTTCATGTTTTGCGTGCCCGGACTCATTTTCGGTGGTACCGAGGTCGTCGGATCCCGTTTTCATGTTTTGCGCGCCCGGACTCATTTTCGGTGGTATCGAGGGCGTCGGGTCTCGTTTTCATGTTCTACGCTCCCGGACTCGTTTTCGGCGGTACCGAGGGCGTTCAATCCTGTTTTCGAGTTTTCCGCTCCCGGACAAGTTTTTAGGGGTACCGAGGGCGTCGAGTCCCGTTTTTCTTGTTTTGCGCGCCCGAAGTCATTTTCGACGATTCGAGGCGTCGGGTCCGTTTTCATGTTTTGCGCGCCCGGACTCATTTTCGGCGGTACCGAGGGCGTCGATTCCCGTTTTCACGTTTTCCGAGCCCGGACTCTTTTTCGACGGTACCGAGGGCGACGGGTCCCGTTTTCATATTTTGCGCTCCTGGACTCATTTTCGGCGGTACCGAGGGTGTCAGGTTCCTTTTTCATGTTTTGCGCTCTCGGACTCATTCTCGACGGTACCGAGGGCGTCGAGTCCCGTTTTCATGTTTTGCGCTCTCAAACTCGTTTTCGGTGGTACCGAGGGCGTCGGTTCCCTTTTTCATGTTTTGTGCTCCCGGACTCATTTTCGGTGGAACCGAGGGTGTCGGGTCCCGTTTTCATGTTTTGCGCTCCGGACTCGTTTTCGACGTACCGTCGAAGCGTCGGGTCCCATTTTATCGTTTTGC
Source organism: Schoenoplectus tabernaemontani (assembly GCA_037127355.1). Lineage (NCBI taxonomy): Eukaryota > Viridiplantae > Streptophyta > Magnoliopsida > Poales > Cyperaceae > Schoenoplectus > Schoenoplectus tabernaemontani. Next base: position 15,096,192 of record CM073755.1, on the reverse strand, counting down.
GCTCCGGACTCTTTTTCGGTGGAGCAGGGCGTCGAATCCGGTTTTATGTTTTCCGCTCCCGGACATGTATCGCGCGGTGCAGGGGCGTCGAGTCCCATTTTCATGTTTTGCGCTCACGGACTCATTTTCGGCGGTATCGAGGGCGTCGGGCCCCGTTTTCATGTTTTGCGCCCGAAAATCATTTCGGCGGTACCCGGTTCGTCGGGTCCGGTTTTCATGTTTTGCGTGCCGGACTCATTTCGGCGGTAGAGGCGTCGGGTCTCGTTTTCATGTTCGCGCTCCGGACTCGTTTTCGGCGGTGCAGGGCGTCGGGTCCTTTTTCATGTTTTGCGCTCCGGACTCATTTTCTACGGGTATCAGAGGGCGTCGGGTCCGTTTTCACGTTTTAGGCTCTGGACTCGTTTCGGGCATGCGGGGGCGTCGATTCTCGTTTTCTTGTTTTGCGCGCCGGAGTCGTTTTCGGCGGTTCCGCGGCGTCGGTCCCATTTTATCATTTTGCACTCCGAACTCGTTTTGGGCGATACAGGGGTTGTCGGGTCCCTTTTCATGTTTTGGGCTCTCGAACTCGTTTTCGGCGGTCGAGCGCGTCGGTCCCGTTTTCATGTTTTACGAGCACAAACTCGTTTTCGGCTATATCGAGGGCGTCTGGTCCCGTTTTCACGTTTTGCGCTCTCGTACTCGTTTACTGCGGTACCGGGGGCGTCAATTCTTGTTTTCTTGTTTTGCGCGCCCGGACTAATTTTCGGCGGTACCGAGGGCGTCGGGTCCCGTTTTCATGTTTTGCGCTCCCAGACTCATTTTCGGTGGTACCGGGGGCGTCGGGTCCCGTTTTTGTTTTCGCACACGGACTCATTTTCGGCGGTACCGAGTGCGTCGGGCCTCGTTTTCATGTTTTAACCGCCCGGACTCATTTTCGGCGGTACCGAGGGCGTCTGATCCAGTTTTCATGTTTTCTGCTCCTGGGCATGTATCTAGCGGTACCGAGGGCGTCGAATCTCATTGTCATGTTTTGCGCTCACGGACTCATTTTCAGCGGTATCGAGGGCGTCAGGTCCCGCTTTCATGTTTTGCGCGTCCGGACTCATTTTCGGCGGTACCGAGGGCGTCCGGTTCCGTTTTGATGTTTTGCGCGCCACAAACTCATTTTCGGCGGTACCGAGTTCGTCGGCTCCCGTTTTCATGTTTTGCGTGCCCGGACTCATTTTCGGTGGTACCGAGGTCGTCGGATCCCGTTTTCATGTTTTGCGCGCCCGACTCATTTTCGGCGGTATCGAGGGCGTCGGGTCTCGTTTTCATGTTCTACGCTCCCGGACTCGTTTTCGGCGGTACCGAGGGCGTTCAATCCTGTTTTCAAGTTTTCCGCTCCCGGACAAGTTTTTAGGGGTACCGAGGGCGTCGAGTCCCGTTTTTCTTGTTTTGCGCGCCCGAAGTCATTTTCGACAGTTCCGAGGGCGTCGGGTCCCGTTTTCATGTTTTGCGCGCCCGGACTCATTTTCGGCGGTACCGAGGGCGTCGATTCCCGTTTTCACGTTTTCCGAGCCCGGACTCTTTTTCGACGGTACCGAGGGCGACGGGTCCCGTTTTCATATTTTGCGCTCCTGGACTCATTTTCGGCGGTACCGAGGGTGTCAGGTTCTTTTTTCATGTTTTGCGCTCTCGGACTCATTCTCGACGGTACCGAGGGCGTCGAGTCCCGTTTTCATGTTTTGCGCTCTCAAACTCGTTTTCGGTGGTACCGAGGGCGTCGGTTCCCTTTTTCATGTTTTGTGCTCCCGGACTCATTTTCGGTGGAACCGAGGGTGTCGGGTCCCGTTTTCATGTTTTGCGCTCCCGGACTCGTTTTCGGCGGTACCGAAGGCGTCGGGTCCCATTTTATCGTTTTGCGCTCCCGGACTCTTTTTCGGTGGAACCGAGGGCGTCAGATCCAGTTTTTATGTTTTCCGCTCCTGGACATGTATCTGGCGATACCGAGGGCGTCGAGTCCCATTTTCATGTTTTGCGCTCACGGACTCATTTTCAGCGGTATCGAGGGCGTCGGGCCCCGTTTTCATGTTTTGCGCCCAAATCATTTTCGGCGGTACCCAGTTCGTCGGGTCCAGTTTTCATGTTTTGCGTGCCCGGACTCATTTTCGGCGGTACCGAGGGCGTCGGGTCTCGTTTTCATGTTCCGCACTCCCGGACTCGTTTTCGGCGGTACAGGGGCGTTCGATCCTATTTTCAAGTTTTCCGCTCCGGATATGTTTTTATGGGTACCGAGGGCATTGGGTCGCATTTTATCGTTTTGCGCTCCCTGACTCATTTTCGGTGGTACCGAGGGCGTCGGGTCCCTTTATTCATGTTTTGCGCTCTCGGACTTATTTTCGGCGGCAACGAGGGCGTCGGGTCCCGTTTTCATATTTTGCGCTCCCGGACTCATTTTCGGCGGTACCGAGGGTGTCGGGTTCCTTTTTCATGTTTTGCGCTCTCGGACTCATTCTCGGCGGTATCGAGGGCATCGGGACCCGTTTTCATGTTTTCCGATCCAAGACTTGTATTCTGATCCCGCACTTTTTATGTTTTGCCCGCCCGGACTCATTTCTGCGGTACCGAGTGTGTAGGGTTCATTTTTCATGTTTTGCGCTCTAGGACTCATTCTCGACGGTACCGAGTGCGTCGGGTCCCGTTTTCAAGATTTGTACTCCCGAACTCGTTTTCGACGGTACCGAGGGCGTCGGGTCCTTTTTTCATGTTTTGCGCTCCCGGACTCATTTTCGGCTGTACCGAGGGCGCGTCGGGTCCCGTTTTCACGTTTTGGGCTCTCGGACTCGTTTTCGGCTGTACCGGGGGCGTCGATTCTCGTTTTCTTGTTTTGCGCGCCCGGAGTCGTTTCGGCGGTTCCGAGGGCGTCGGGTCCCGTCTTCATGTTTTGCGCGCCCGGACTCATTTTCGGCAGTACGAGGGCGTCGATTCTCGTTTTCATGTTTTCCGTGCCCTGACTCTTTTTCGACGGTACCGAGGGTGTCGGGTCCCGTTTTCATGTTTTGCGCTCCCAAACTCATTTTCGGCGGTACAGAGTGCGCCGGGTCTCTTTTTCATGTTTTGCCCGCCCGGACTAGTTTTCGGCGGTACCGAGGGCGTCCGGTTCCGTTTTAATGTTTTGCGCTCCCGGACTCATTTTCGGCGGTGTCGAGGGCGTCGGGACCCGTTTTCATGTTTTGCGCGTCCGGACTCAATTTCGGCGGTATCGAGGGCGTCCGGTTCGTTTTGATGTTTTGCGCGCCCCGAACTCATTTTTGGCGGGACCGAGGTCATCTGGTCCCATTTTCATGTTTTGCGCTCCGGACTCATTTTCGGCGATTCCAGGGTCGCCGGTCCCGTTTTCATGTTTTGCGCGCCGGACTCATTTTCGATAAGTATCGAGGGCGTCTGGTCCCATTTTCATGTTTTGCTCTCTCGGACTCACTTTCTTGGCGATTCCTAGGGCGTCGGGTCCAGTTTTCATGTTTTACGCGCCCGAAACTCATTTTCGTAAGTACCGAGGGCGTCGGGTCCCGTTTTCATGTTTTGCGCGTTCGGACTCGTTTTCGGTAGTACCGAGGTTATCGGGTCCCGTTTTCATGTTTTGCGCTCACGGACTCATTTTCGGCGATACCGAAGGCGTCGGGTCCCGTTTTCATGTTTTGCACGCCCATAATTCGTTTTCGTCGGTACCGAGGGCGTCGGGCCCCGTTTTCATGTTTTGCGCGCCCGGACTTATTTTCGGCGATACCGAGGTCGTCCGATCCCGTTTTCATGTTTTCCGCTCCCGAATATGTTTTTGGCAGTACCGAGAGCGTCGGGTCCCTTTTTCATTATTTGCGCTCCCGGACTCGTTTTTGGTGGTACAGGGGCGTCGGGTCCTGTTTTCATGTTTTGCGCGCTCGGATTATTTTTCCACGGTACCGAGGGCGTCGGGTCCCGTTTTCATGTTTTGCGCTCTCGGACTCGTTTTCGGCTGTTCCGAGGGCGTCTGATCCAGTTTTCTTGTTTTGCGCTCATGGACTCATTTTCGGCGGTACCGAGGGTGTCAGGTCCCATTTTCATGTTTGTCGCTCCCGAACTCGTTTTCGGCGGTACCGAGGCGTCCGATTTCGTTTTCATGTTTTTCTCTCCCGGACTCATTTTCCACGGTACAGTCTCGTTTTCATGTTTTCCGTTCCCGAACTTATTTTTGGGGGTACCGACGGCGTCGGGTCCCATTTTATCGTTTTGCGCTCCCGAACTCATTTTTGGCGGTACCGAGGGTGTCTACTCCATTTTTTCATGTTTTGCGCTCTCAGACTCATTTTCGGCGGTATCGAGGGCGTCGGGTCCTGTTTTCATATATTGTGCTCTTGGACTCATTTTCAGTGGTACAGAGGGCGTCGGGACCCGTTTTTATGTTTACGCTCCCGAACACGATTTCTAAGGTACCGAGGGCGTCGGGTCATGTTTTCATGTTTTGCCCGCCCGGACTCATTTTCGGCGGTACCGAGGGCGTATGATCCAGTTTTCATGTTTTCCGTGCACGGACTCTTTTTCGACGGTACCGAGGGCGTCGGGTCCCGCTTTCATGTTTTGCGCTCTCGGACTCATTTTCGGTGGTACCGAGGGCATCAGGTCCTGTTTTCATATTTTACGCGCCCGGACTAGATTTCGACGATTTCACGCCGTTTTCATGTTTTCATACCGAGGGCGTCGGGTCCCGTTTTCATGTTTTGCGCTCCCAGACACGTTTTTGACGGTGCCGAGTGCGTCGGGTCCTGTTTTCATGTTTTGCGCGTCTGGACTTGTTTTCGGCGATACCGAGGTCGTCGGATCCCGTTTTCATGTTTTGTGCGCCGAACTCATTTTCGGCGGTACCGAGGGCATCGGGTCCTGTTTTCATGTTTTGCAATCCAGAACTCATTTTCGACGGTACCGAGGGCGTCGGGTCCCGTTTTCATGTTCTGCGCTCCCGACTCATTTTCGGCGGTACCGAGGGCGCGTCCGATCTTGTTTTCATGTTTTCCACTCCGGACATATTTTTGGGGGTTCTGAGGGCGTCGGGTCCCTTTTTAACGTTTTGCGCGCCCGGACTCGTTTTCAGCGGTACCGAGGGCGTCAGGTCCCGTTTTCATTTTTTTGCGCGCACGAACACGTCGGTGGTACCAGGGGCGTCGGGTTCCATTTTTATGTTTTGTGCTCCCGGACTCGTTTTCGGCTGTACCGAGGGCGTCGAGTCCCATTTTCAAGTTTTACGCTCCCGGACTTGTTTTCGGCGATTTTGAGGGCGGGCGGTCCCGTTTTCTTGTTTTGCGAGCCCAGAGTATTTTTCGACGGTACCGAGGGCGTCGGGTCCCTTTTTCATGATTTGCGCTCCCGGACTCATTTTCGGCGGTACCGAGGGCGTCGGGTCCCGTTTGCATGTTTTGCGCTCCCGGACTCGTTTTCGGCGGTACCGAGGGCGTAGGGTCCCGTTTGCACTTTTTGTGCTCGTGGACTCATTTTCGACGGTACCGAAGGTGTCGTGTCCCGTTTTCATGTTTTGTGCTCCCGGACTTATTTTCGACGCTACCGAGTGCGTCGCGTTTTGTTTTCATGTTTTACGCGCCCGGACTCGTTTTCGACGGTACGGAGGGCGTCAGGTCCCGTTTTCAAGTTTTGTATTCCCAAACTCGTTTTCGGCGGTACCGAGGGCGTCGGGTCCCTTTTTCATGTTTTGCGCTCCCGACTCGTTTTCGGCGGTATCGGGGGCGTCAGGTCCCGTTTTCTTATTTTGCGCGTCCGGACTCGTTTTTGGCGGTTCCAAGGGCGTCAGTGTCCCGTTTTTATGTTTTGCGCGTCCGGACTCATTTTCGGCGGTATCGAGGGCGTCGGGTCCCTTTTCATGTTTTGCGCTCCCGGACTCTTTTTAGGCTGTACCGAGGGCGTCGGTCCCGTTTTCACGTTTTGCGCTCCCGGATTCGTTTTCGACGGTACCGGGGGCGTCGGGTCCCGTTTTCTTGTTTTGCGCGCCAAGACTCATTTTCGACGGTTCCCAGGGCGTCGGGTCCCGTTTTCATGTTTTGCGCGCCCGGACCGTTTCGGCGGTACCGAGGGCGTCCCGTCCCGTTTTCTTATTTTAAGCTCCCGGACATGTTTTCGACGGTACCGTGGGCGTCGGGTCCCGTTTTCATGTGTTTCCGCTCCCGAAGTCGTTTTCAGAGATACCGAGGGCGTCAGGTCCCGTTTTCAAGTTTTTCGCTCCCGGACTCGTTTTCGGCGGTACCGAGGGCGTCCCGTCCCGTTTTCATGTTTTCCGCTCCCGACATTTTTCGACGGCAGCGAGGGCGTCGGTCCCGTTTTCATGTGTTTCCGCTCCCGATGTCGTTTTAAGAGGTACCGAGGGCGTCGGCTCCCTTTTTCATGTTTTGCGCTCCCGAACTCGTTTTCGGCGGTACCGAGGATGTCGGGTCCAGTTTGTAAGTTTTGCGCTCCCGACTCATTTCGACGGTACCGAGGGCGTGGGGTCCCGTTTGCACGTTTTGTGCTCCCGGACTCATTTTCGGTGATACCGAGGGCGTCAGGTCCCGTTTTCATGTTTTGCGCTCTGATGTTGGTGTTGTATCAAATACTATTTATACTTTCCTAATCCCAGTTTTACGTCGCACCAAACGACGGTCAATTGCGAATCGGGGTCGAACCACGAGAGACGGGACTTACTTCTAAACCGACTTTAATTTGGACTCGAAAACTATTTTTGGTATTTTTGTATAAAATGGGGGTTGTAAGCAATTGTTTTGATTAAGGAATCCTAAGTAATTAAAAGACAATTAAAAATAGAGAGTAAACAAGTGCAAATAAAATTTTGGTTTTAAACTTAACTATAAAAGGTATTCCTAGGGAGTTCGGGATCAATTGCTTGCTGGATCAATGGTCAACTACCCGTTCATTACTATGAACGACCGCCGAAACATAGGTATGCGACCGTTCGATGTCTGAACGACTCGCGAAGGGCATGCTAGGTAAACAATACCGATGTTTGCGGGGCGTTCGGTGTCTGAACTACTTGCGGACATTGGTCTTGTCGTTGTTCAACAATGACGACGATGGTCAACTACCGTTCGGTGTCTGAACGACCGGTTGACATCGCGAGCATGACCGTCAAACCAATTAACATAGGCTTCTATCGTGTATTATGAACGTTCAATGAAACTAATGGTCGGATTGACTCCTCGACTTTCGTGTGTTGGACTTTATAATGTTATTAGTTCATTAAAACATTTCTAGGATTATGACTAACCCTAAATCAACTTGTTTTATACCTAAGTTAAGTTAATACGAGTCGTATAACGCAATTTCCCCTCTCGGGTACTTATGGATCCGAAGATCAACTCAAGCAATGCATAAAATAAAGGTTGGTCGATTGATATTAACAACCACACCGGACTTGGCCTTCGTCGCGGGTTTACCATACAAAACAACAATCAATTCATGCAAAGATATTATTAACGTGCAACAAGTTGAACATAATACAACAATAAAAACGTAGCATAATCATCAATCCATTCACAACAATCTACCCTAATCCCTAAGAACAAGTAAACTACTCGGTCATGACAAAAGAACACAAAGAAAAGTAAAGAAAATAAGAGATCATGTTGATAAAACCGAAGATCTCAAGATGAGCGAGTCTTTGTCTTCGTGGTCGAATTTCTCTCAAAATTCGTGCTCTCCAAGGTTGGTAGCCGCCTCCAATCTCTTCCCTTGAAACCCTACAAGATCCTCCCCAGAATCCTGCAGAAACTCTCCTTTTATAAGCCCCAAAACGCGTCTCCAAAACGAGATCTTCAGCGAGATTTCCTTCCAAAGCGGGCGGTGCCTTCAACTACCGTTGTCGGTGGTGAACGACTCGTTGGGTCTTGTTACGCCACGTAAAATCGAGATGCAGCCATTTACATTGATGTATGCCAATACACGAGTGTACGGTGGTGCAAATCCAATGTGGACGACCCGTTGGTAATGGTGAGCGACTCGCATACATCAATGTTCCAATGTGGAACTACTCGCTGCCTGCGCAAACACTACTTGGGCGATCGCAGGACAATGGTGGACGACCGTTGACCTGCTGCTCGGGGCCTCTACATGACATCCCGCCTTCCGAAGCACTTTTTCGGTTGTCGGTTTTACTTGGCCAACCGTACAAGCCAAGGGACGACTTGTTTGGGGAACACCCGGGACAATCCCGACCACGTTCATCCGTTGTTTTGCCGAGTCGGATGAACTCAACCTAGGTTACGACATTTCGGCACTTCGCAACTAGCCATATGTGGAATCTTCCTAACTCTCAATGATTGGAAGTGAAAAATGGATGTGTACGTGTTTTTGTGGACTCTCACAAGTCACTCCGCTAGGCACTTTGCGTGCTTTGGTAGACTCACTTTTCTCTCGATATCACTCTCAACCGGTGTTTAGTGTGTGTATGGTAAGACTTTCACCATTCTCGTTGTTTTGACGCAAGCACCGGAGCACAACGAGTAGTCCTTTGTTCGACCCCTCCAAGATCACACGAAGTGAACTCATCTTTGGGCGTGCGGTGCTTTTTCTTGGATATAACACCAAACACCAAAGGATTTAGCAAAAGCGGGTTCCCTTGTGACCCATGGAACTGTGAGGGACGAGCGCCAAACCACGTCCATTCTAATTATTCCGGTCGGAATGGACAACACGGGCCGCGTCTTTCGACACACGCGGCTATGCCTTTACGTGGAACTCGGATGTTTCATTTAAAGTGGGTGAAGTGTGTATCGGTGCACATATATGTGGAATCTCACATCTCTCCAATAATTTGTGCCTTTGGCATTTTGGTAGATCTCACATTTCACTCATTATTCCACTCAATTGGTGCGTGTTGGTAAGTTTCACCATGGTGACTTTCCCCATTTAGATAAGTTCAAGAAACACGTACCAGAAAGGCAGAAAAGTGCTCCAAAAGTCGGGATTTCGTAATATTTCGAATCTGCAAGTCAAGAAAGAGGTACAACACGACAAATGCAATGATATGCCCTAAATTATAATTAATTGGACCAATAAAGCTTAAGTTTATACCAAAAGGCACGGGTTTACCCTAAAGAATATGTGTGTAAAATACACACATCACGCTCCCGGACTCTTTTTCGGCGGTGCCGAGGACGTCGTGTCCTATTCTCATGTTTTTTGCTCCTTGACACGTTTTCGGCGGTGCCGAGTGCGTCGGGTCCCGTTTTCATGTTTTACGCGCCGGACTTGTTTTCGACGGTACGGAGATCGTCGGGTCCCGTTTTCAAGTTTTGTACTCCCGGACTCATTTTCGGCATACCGAGGGCGTCGAGTCCATTTTTCATGTTTTGCGCTCCCGGACTCATTTTCAGCTGTACCAAGGGCGTTGGGTTCCCATTTTCACGTTTTGCGCTCCCGAACTCATTTTCAGCGGTACCGGGTGCGTCGGGTCCCGTTTTCATGTTTTGCGCGCCCAGACTCTTTTTCGGTGGTTCCGAGGGCGTTGGGTCCCGTTTTCATGTTTTGCGCTCCCGGATAAGTTTTCGCGTGGTATCAGGGGTGTCGGGTCTCGTTTTAATGTTTTGCGCGTCTGCACTTGTTTTCCGCGGTACCTTGGGCGTCGGGTCCCGTTTTCACGTTCTGCGCTCCCAGGACCGTTTCGGCGGTACCGGGCGTGTCGGGTCCCGTTTTCTTGTTTTGCGCGCCCGAACTCATTTTCGGCGGTTCCGAGGGCGTGGGGGTCCCGTTTTCATGTTTTGCGAGCCCCGACTTGTTTTCGACGGTGTCGAGTGCGTCAGGTCTCGTTTTCATGTTTTACGCACTCTGACTCGTTTTTCGGCGATACGGAGGGCGTCAGGTCCCGTTTTCAAGTTTTGTACTCCCAGCCTCGTTTTCGCAAATACTGAGGGCGTCGTATCCCTTTTTCATGTTTTGCGCTCCCAGACTCATTTTCGGTTGTACCGAGGGCGTCGTGTCCGGTTTTCGGCGGTGCCGAGTGCGTCGGGTCCCGTTTTCATGTTTTATGCGCCCGGACTCATTTTCGACGGTACGGAGGGCGTCGGGTCCTGTTTTCAAGTTTTGTACTTCCGGATTCGTTTTCGGCGTACCGAGGGCGTCGGGTCCCTTTTTCATGTTTTGCGCTCTCTTTTTCATGTTTTACTTCTAATTATGCCTATTATAAGATTATTTAATTAAAACTTTGATATAAATATTCTATGATGCAAATTTGGCACAAAACATAAGTAAGATGCATTAAAAACAACTGTTTAAACGAGTTTTTTGAGTTTTTCAAAAATATTGGCTTCATAACTGCACATAATTTCTTATAAATTACTATAATTACTCCTAAATATGTCTATAGTAAGATTTTCTATTAAAACTTCGAGATGAATTTTGTACAACACTAATTTTGCACAAAACTTAAGTAAGATGCATTAAAAACTGCTATTTAAACAAGTTGTTTGATCGTTCCAAATTTTTTGGCCGCATAACTATACATAATTTCGTATAAATTAATATAATTACTCTTAATCATGTCTTTTATATGATTTTTTAATGAACATGTTGATATGAATATTATACGATACTAATTTTTCACAAAATATAAGTAAGATGCTTTAGAAAGTGCTATTAATAAAAAGATTGTTTGAGTTTTTAACATTTTTGCCCTCATAACTACACATAATCTCATGAAAATTAATATAACTATTCCTAATTACCCCTATTATAAAGTTGTCCAATTAAAACTTTGAAATGAATATTCTATAACGCCAGTTTTGCACAAAACATAAGTAAGATGCGTTAAAAACTGTTGTTTGGCAATGAAAATTTTTGGCCGCAAAACATAAGTAAGATCGAACATCATAGGACACTAATTTTTCATAAGACAAGTTGTTTAAACATTAGAAATTGCTTTGTTTAAACAAGTTGTTTAAGATTTTAAACATTTATTGCCTCATAATGACACATAATTTCGTGAAAATTAATATAATTACTCTTAATTATTCCTATTAGAAGATTATCCAATTAACACTTCGATATGAACATTCTACGATATGAATTTCGCATAAAAAATAAGTAAGATGCATTAAATATAGCTGTTTAAACAAGTTGTTTGAGTTTTGTAAAAATTTTGGCTGCATAACTATACATAATTTCACGCAAATTAATATAATTAGTCCTAATTATGCCTATTATATGATTTTCCAATTAACACTCCAATATGAATATCCTATAACTGTAATTTTTCATAAAACATAAATAAGATACATTTGAAATTGCCGTTTAAACTAGTTGTTTAAGATTTTCAAAATTTATTGTCTCATAACTACATATAATTTCTTCAAAATTAATATAATTACACCTATTTGTGCCTATTAGAAGATTATCCAATTAATACCTCGATATGAATATTCTACGACACCAAGTTTGCACAAAACATAGGTAAGATGCATTGAAAGAACAATGAGTTTAAACTAGGCTGATTGAGTTTGACAATTTTTTTACCGCATAACTACATATAATTTCGTGCAAATTAATATAATTACTTCTAATTATGCCTATTATAAGATTATCTAATTAAAACTTTGATATAAATATTCTATGACGCAAATTTGGCACAAAACATAAGTAGATGCATTAAAAACTGCTGTTTAAACAAGTTGTTTGACTTTTTTAAATTTTTTGGCCGCATAAACACACATAATTTCGTGCGAATTCATATAATTACTCCTAATCATGTCTAATATAAAATTGTTCAATTAATACTTCGATATGAATATTCTACGACGCTATTTTTTTCCCAAAACACAAGTAAGATGCATTAGAAACAGCTATTTTAAAAAAAAATTGAGTATTTCAATATTTTTGGCCCCATAACTACACATAATTCAGTGAAAATTAAACAATCACTCCTAATTATTATGCCTATAAAATGATTACCTAATTAACACTTCAACATGAACATTCTACAACACTAATTCTGCACAAAACATAAGTGGGAGGATTTAAAAACAACTGTTTAAACAAAGTTATTTGATTTTTTAAAATTTTTGGCGCATAATTACACATAATTTCTTATAAATTAATATAATTACTCCTAACGTGCCTATTATAAGATCTTCTAATTAAAACATCGATATGAATATTCTACGACACTAATTTTACACAAAACATAAATAAGATGCATTAAAAACAGCTTGTTCAAACGAGTTATTTGAGTTTTTCAAAAATATTGGCTGCATAAATGCACATAATTTCTTATAAATTACTATAATTACTCCTAAATATGTCTATAGTAAGATTTTCCTATTAAAACTTCGAGATGAATGTTGCACAACACTAATTTTGCACAAAACTTAAGTAAGATGCATTAAAAACTGCTTGTTTAAACAAGTTGTTTGATCTTTCCAAATTTTTTGGCCGCATAACTGTACATAAATTCGTATAAATTAATATAATTACTCTGAATCATGTCTTTTATATGATTTTTCAATGAACACGTTGATATGAATATTCTACGATACTAATTTTTCACAAAACATAAGTAAGATGCTTTAGAAACTGCTATTAATAAAAAGATTGTTTGAGTTTTTAACATTTTTGCCCTCATAACTACACATAATCTCATGAAAATTAATATAACTACTCCTAATTACGCCTATTGTAAAATTGTCCAATTAAAAATTCGAAATGAATAGTCTATAACGTCTTTTTTGCACAAAACATAAGTAAGATGCGTTAAAAACTGTTGTTTAAACAAGTTGTTTGGCTTTATGAAATTTTTGGCCGCACAACTACACATAATTTCGTGCAAATTAAAATAATTACTCATGATTACGTCTATTATAAGATTGTCCTATTAAAATTTCGATATGAATATTCTATGACGCTAATTCCGCGCAAAACATAAGTAAGATGCATTAAAAACTGCTGTTTGAACAAGTTGTTTGAGTTTTTCATAATTTGTGGCCGCATAACTACATATAATTATGTGCAAATTAATACAATCACTCCTAATTACACCTATTATAAAATTATCCAATTAGAACTTCGATATGAATATTCTATAACGCTAATATTGCACAAAACATAAGTAAGATGCCCTAAAAATCGCTTTGTTTAAACAAGTTATCTGGCTTTATGAAAATTTATGGCCGCATAACTACACATAATTTGGTACAAATTAATATAATTACTCCTAATTATGCCTATTATAAGATTGTTCAATTAACACTTCAAAATGAATATTTTAGGGCACTATATTTCCTCAAAACATCAGTAAGATGCACTAGACACTGCTATTTAAAAAAGTTAAGTTTTCCAACATTTTTGGCCTCATAACTACATATAATTTCGTGAAAATTAATATAATTACTCCTAATTATTCCTATTAAAATATTAGCTGATTTGCACGTCAATATGAATATTCTACGACACTAGGTTTGCACAAGACATAAGTAGGTGCATTAAAAATAGCTGTTTAAACAAGTTGTTTGTGTTTAACCAAATTTTTGGCCGCATAAATACACATAATTTCATGCAAATTAATATAATTACTCATAATTATGCCTACTATAAGATTGTCCAATTAAAACTTCGATATGAATATCCTACGACACTATTTTTTCATAAAAGATAAATTAAGATAAATTAGAAACCGCTGTTTAAACAAGTAGTTTAAGAGTTTTAACATTTTTTGGCTCATAACTGCGCATAACTTCGTGAAAATTAATATAATTACTCCTAATTATATCTATTAGAAGATTATCGAATTAACACTTCGATATGAACATTGTACGGCACAAATTTTGCACAAAACATAAATAAGATGCATTGAAAAAAGTTGTTTAAACAAATTGATTGAGTTTTTGAAATTTTTTGGCCGCACAACTACATATAATTTCGTAAAAATTAATATAATTACTATTAATTATGCCTATTATATGATTGCCCAATTATAACTTTTATATGAATATTCTATGACGCTAATTTTGCACAAAATATAAGTAAGATGCATTAGAAACTGTTGTTTAAACAAGTTATTTAAGATTTTCAATATTTTTTGCATCAAAACCACACATAATTTCGAGCGAATTAATATAATTGCTCCTAACTATGCCTATTATAAGATTGTCAAATTAACACTTCGATACGAACATCATAGGACACTAATTTTTCATAAGACAAGTTGTTTAAACATTAGAAATTGCTGTTTAAACAAGTTGTTTAAGATTTTAAACATTTATTGCCTCATAATGACACATAATTTCGTGAAAATTAATATAATTACTCCTAATTATTCCTATTAGAAGATTATCCAATTAACACTTCGATATGAACATTCTACGATATGAATTTCGCATAAAAAATAAGTAAGATGCATTAAATATAGCTGTTTAAACAAGTTGTTTGAGTTTTGTAAAATTTTTGGCTGCATAGCTATACATAATTTCACGCAAATTAATATAATTAGTCCTAATTATGCCTATTATATGATTTTCCAATTAACACTCCAATATGAATATCCTATAACTGTAATTTTTCATAAAACATAAATAAGATACATTTGAAATTGCCGTTTAAACTAGTTTTTAAGATTTTCAAAATTTATTGTCTCATAACTACATATAATTTCTTCAAAATTAATATAATTACACCTATTTGTGCCTATTAGAAGATTATCCAATTAATACCTCGATATGAATATTCTACGACACCAAGTTTGCACAAAACATAGGTAAGATGCATTGAAAAGAACAACAGTTTAAACTAGCTGATTGAGTTTGACAATTTTTTTACCGCATAACTACATATAATTTCGTGCAAATTAATATAATTACTTCTAATTATGCCTATTATAAGATTATCTAATTAAAACTTCGATATAAATATTCTATGACGCAAATTTGGCACAAAACATAAGTAGATGCATTAAAAACTGCTGTTTAAACAAGTTGTTTGACTTTTTTAAATTTTTTGGCCGCATAAACACACATAATTTCGTGCGAATTCATATAATTACTCCTAATCATGTCTAATATAAAATTGTTCAATTAATACTTCGATATGAATATTCTACGACGCTATTTTTTTCCCAAAACACAAGTAAGATGCATTAGAAACAGCTATTTTAAAAAAAGAATTGAGTATTTCAATATTTTTGGCCCCATAACTACACATAATTCAGTGAAAATTAAACAATCACTCCTAATTATTATGCCTATAAAATGATTACCTAATTAACACTTCAACATGAACATTCTACAACACTAATTCTGCACAAAACATAAGTGGGAGGATTTAAAAACAACTGTTTAAACAAAGTTATTTGATTTTTTAAAATTTTTGGCGCATAATTACACATAATTTCTTATAAATTAATATAATTACTCCTAACGTGCCTATTATAAGATCTTCTAATTAAAACATCGATATGAATATTCTACGACACTAATTTTACAAAAACATAAATAAGATGCATTAAAAACAGCTGTTCAAACGAGTTATTTGAGTTTTTCAAAAATATTGGCTGCATAAATGCACATAATTTCTTATAAATTACTATAATTACTCCTAAATATGTCTATAGTAAGATTTTCCTATTAAAACTTCGAGATGAATGTTGCACAACACTAATTTTGCACAAAACTTAAGTAAGATGCATTAAAAACTGCTGTTTAAACAAGTTGTTTGATCTTTCCAAATTTTTTGGCCGCATAACTGTACATAAATTCGTATAAATTAATATAATTACTCTGAATCATGTCTTTTATATGATTTTTCAATGAACACGTTGATATGAATATTCTACGATACTAATTTTTCACAAAACATAAGTAAGATGCTTTAGAAATGCTATTAATAAAAAGATTGTTTGAGTTTTTAACATTTTTGCCCTCATAACTACACATAATCTCATGAAAATTAATATAACTACTCCTAATTACGCCTATTGTAAAATTGTCCAATTAAAAATTCGAAATGAATAGTCTATAACGTCTTTTTTGCACAAAACATAAGTAAGATGCGTTAAAAACTGTTGTTTAAACAAGTTGTTTGGCTTTATGAAATTTTTTGGCCGCACAACTACACATAATTTCGTGCAAATTAAAATAATTACTCATGATTACGTCTATTATAAGATTGTCCTATTAAAATTTCGATATGAATATTCTATGACGCTAATTCCGCGCAAAACATAAGTAAGATGCATTAAAAACTGCTGTTTGAACAAGTTGTTTGAGTTTTTCATAATTTGTGGCCGCATAACTACATATAATTATGTGCAAATTAATACAATCACTCCTAATTACACCTATTATAAAATTATCCAATTAGAACTTCGATATGAATATTCTATAACGCTAATATTGCACAAAACATAAGTAAGATGCCCTAAAAATCGCTGTTTAAACAAGTTATCTGGCTTTATGAAAATTTATGGCCGCATAACTACACATAATTTGGTACAAATTAATATAATTACTCCTAATTATGCCTATTATAAGATTGTTCAATTAACACTTCAAAATGAATATTTTAGGGCACTATATTTCCTCAAAACATCAGTAAGATGCACTAGAAACTGCTATTTAAAAAAGTTAAGTTTTCCAACATTTTTGGCCTCATAACTACATATAATTTCGTGAAAATTAATATAATTACTCCTAATTATTCCTATTAAAATATTAGCTGATTTGCACGTCAATATGAATATTCTACGACACTAGGTTTGCACAAGACATAAGTAGGTGCATTAAAAAACAGCTGTTTAAACAAGTTGTTTGTGTTTAACTAAATTTTTGGCCGCATAAATACACATAATTTCATGCAAATTAATATAATTACTCATAATTATGCCTATTATAAGATTGTCCAATTAAAATTTCGATATGAATATCCTACGACACTATTTTTTCATAAAACATAAAGTAAGATACATTAGAAACCGCTGTTTAAACAAGTAGTTTAAGAGTTTTAACATTTTTTGGCTCATAACTGCGCATAACTTCGTGAAAATTAATATAATTACTCCTAATTATATCTATTAGAAGATTATCGAATTAACACTTCGATATGAACATTGTACGGCACAAATTTTGCACAAAACATAAATAAGATGCATTGAAAAAAGTTGTTTAAACAAATTGATTGAGTTTTTGAAATTTTTTGGCCGCACAACTACATATAATTTCGTAAAAATTAATATAATTACTATTAATTATGCCTATTATATGATTGCCCAATTATAACTTTTATATGAATATTCTATGACGCTAATTTTGCACAAAATATAAGTAAGATGCATTAGAAACTGTTGTTTAAACAAGTTATTTAAGATTTTCAATATTTTTTGCATCAAAACCACACATAATTTCGAGCGAATTAATATAATTGCTCCTAACTATGCCTATTATAAGATTGTCAAATTAACACTTCGATACGAACATCATAGGACACTAATTTTTCATAAGACATAGTTGTTTAATACATTAGAAATTGCTGTTTAAACAAGTTGTTTAAGATTTTAAATATTTATTGCCTCATAATGACACATAATTTCATGAAAATTAATATAATTACTCCTAATTATTCCTATTAGAAGATTATCCAATTAACACTTCGATATGAACATTCTACAATATGAATTTCGCATAAAAAATAAGTAAGATGCATTAAAAATAACTGTTTAAACAAGTTGTTTGAGTTTTGTAAAATTTTTGGCTGCATAACTAGACATAATTTCACGCAAATTAATATAATTAGTCCTAATTATGCCTATTATATGATTTTCCAATTAACACTCCAATATGAATATCCTATAACTGTAATTTTTCATAAAACATAAATAAGATACATTTGAAATTGCTGTTTAAACTAGTTGTTTAAGATTTTCAAAATTTATTGTCTCATAACTACATATAATTTCTTCAAAATTAATATAATTACACCTATTTGTGCCTATTAGAAGATTATCCAATTAATACCTCGATATGAATATTCTACGACACCAAGTTTGCACAAAACATAGGTAAGATGCATTAAAAGAACAGCAGTTTAAACTAGTTGATTGAGTTTGTCAATTTTTTTACCGCATAACTACATATAATTTCGTGTAAATTAATATAATTACTTCTATTTTTGCCTATTATAAGATTATCTAATTAAAACTTCGATATAAATATTCTATGACGCAAATTTGGCACAAAACATAAGTAGATGCATTAAAAACTGCTATTTAAACAAGTTGTTTGAATTTTTAAAATTTTTTGGCCGCATAAACACACATAATTTCGTACGAATTCATATAATTACTCCTAATCATGTCTATTATAAGATTGTTCAATTAATACTTAGATATGAATATTCTACGACACTATTTTTTTCCCAAAACATAAGTAAGATGCATTAGAAACAGTTATTTAAAAAAATTGAGTATTTCAATATTTTTGGCCCCATAACTACACATAATTCAGTGAAAATTAAATAATCACTCCTAATTATTATGCCTATAAAAAGATTATCTAATTAACACTTCAACATGAACATTCTACAACACTAATTCTGCACAAAACATAAGTGGGAGGATTTAAAAATAACTGTTTAAACAAAGTTGTTTGATTTTTTAAAATTTTCGGCCGCATAATTACACATAATTTCATATAAATTAATATAATTACTCCTAACATGCCTATTATAAGATCTTCTAATTAAAATATCGATATAAATATTCTACGACGCTAATTTTACACAAAACATAAATAAGATGCATTAAAAACAGCTGTTCAAACGAGTTATTTGAGTTTTTCAAAAATATTAGCTGCATAACTGCACATAATTTCTTATAAATTACTATAATTACTCCTAAATATGTCTATAGTAAGATTTTTCCTATTAAAACTTTGAGATGAATGTTGCGCAACACTAATTTTGCACAAAACTTAAGTAAGATGCATTAAAAACTGCTGTTTAAACAAGTTGTTTGATCTTTCCAAATTTTTTGGCCGCATAACTGTACATAAATTCGTATAAATTAATATAATTACTCTTAATCATGTCTTTTATATGATTTTTCAATGAACACGTTGATATGAATATTCTACGATACTAATTTTTCACAAAACATAAGTAAGATGCTTTAGAAACTGCTATTAATAAAAAGATTGTTTGAGTTTTTAACATTTTTGCCCTCATAACTACACATAATTTCATGAAAATTAATATACTACTCCCAATTACGCCTATTGTAAAATTGTCCAATTAAAATTTCGAAATGAATAGTCTATAACGCCTTTTTTGCACAAAACATAAGTAAGATGCGTTAAAAACTGCTGTTTAAATAAGTTGTTTGGCTTTATGAAATTTTTTGGCCGCACAACTACACATAATTTCGTGCAAATTAAAATAATTACTCCTGATTACGTCTATTATAAGATTGTCCTATTAAAATTTCGATATGAATATTCTATGACGCTAATTCCGCGCAAAACATAAGTAAGATGCATTAAAAACTGCTGTTTGAACAAGTTGTTTGAGTTTTTCATAATTTGTGGCCGCATAACTACATATAATTACGTACAAATTAATACAATCACTCCTAATTACACCTATTATAAAATTGTCCAATTAGAACTTCGATATGAATAATCTATAACGCTAATATTGCACAAAACATAAGTAAGATGCCCTAAAAATCGCTGTTTAAACAAGTTGTCTGGCTTTATGAAAATTTATGGCCGCATAACTACACATAATTTGGTATAAATTAATATAATTACTCTTAATTATGCCTATTATAAGATTGTTCAATTAACACTTCAAAATGAATATTTTAGGGCACTATATTTCCTCCAAACATCAGTAAGATGCACTAGAAACTGCTATTTAAAAAAGTTAAGTTTTCCAACATTTTTGGCCTCATAACTACATATAATTTCGTGAAAATTAATATAATTACTCCTAATTATTCCTATTAAAATATTAGCTGATTTGCACGTCAATATGAACATTCTACGACACTAGGTTTGCACAAGACATAAGTAGGTGCATTAAAAATAGTTGTTTAAACAAGTTGTTTGTGTTTAACCAAATTTTTGGCCGCATAAATACACATAATTTCATGCAAATTAATATAATTACTCATAATTATGCCTATTATAAGATTGTCCAATTAAAACTTCGATATGAATATCCTACGACACTATTTTTTCATAAAACATAAAGTAAGATAAATTAGAAACTGCTGTTTAAACAAGTAGTTTAAGAGTTTTAACATTTTTTTGCTCATAACTGCGCATAACTTCGTGAAAATTAATATAATTACTCCTAATTATACCTATTAGAAGATTATCGAATTAACACTTCGATATGAACATTGTACGGCACAAATTTTGCACAAAACATAAATAAGATGCATTGAAAAAAGTTGTTTAAACAAATTGATTGAGTTTTTGAAATTTTTTGGCCGCACAACTACATATAATTTCGTAAAAATTAATATAATTACTCTTAATTATGCCTATTATATGATTGTCCAAATATAACTTTTATATGAATATTCTATGACGCTAATTTTGCACAAAATATAAGTAAGATGCATTAGAAACTGTTGTTTAAACAAGTTATTTAAGATTTTCAACATTTTTTGCATCAAAACCACACATAATTTCGAGCGAATTAATATAATTGCTCCTAACTATGCCTATTATAAGATTGTCAAATTAACACTTCGATACGAACATCATAGGACACTAATTTTTCATAAGACATAAGTAAGATACATTAGAAATTGCTGTTTAAACAAGTTGTTTAAGATTTTAAACATTTATTGCCTCATAATGACACATAATTTCGTGAAAATTAATATAATTACTCCTAATTATTCCTATTAGAAGATTATCCAATTAACACTTCGATATGAACATTCTACAATATGAATTTCGCATAAAAAATAAGTAAAATGCATTAAAAATAGCTGTTTAAACAAGGTGTTTGAGTTTTGTAAAAATTTTGGCTGCATAACTAGACATAATTTCACACAAATTAATATAATTAGTCCTAATTATGCCTATTATATGATTTTCCAATTAACACTCCAATATGAATATCCTATAACTGTAATTTTTCATAAAACATAAATAAGATACATTTGAAATTGCTGTTTAAACTAGTTGTTTAAGATTTTCAAAATTTATTGTCTCATAACTACATATAATTTCTTCAAAATTAATATAATTACACCTATTTGTGCCTATTAGAAGATTATCCAATTAATACCTCGATATGAATATTCTACGACACCAAGTTTGCCCAAAACATAGGTAAGATGCATTAAAAGAACAGCAGTTTAAACTAGCTGATTGAGTTTGACAATTTTTTTACCGCATAACTACATATAATTTCGTGCAAATTAATATAATTACTTCTAATTATGCCTATTATAAGATTATCTAATTAAAACTTCGATATAAATATTCTATGACGCAAATTTGGCACAAAACATAAGTAGATGCATTAAAAACTGCTGTTTAAACAAGTTGTTTGGCTTTTTTAAATTTTTTGGCCGCATAAACACACATAATTTCGTGCGAATTCATATAATTACTCCTAATCATGTCTAATATAAAATTGTTCAATTAATACTTCGATATGATTATTCTACGACACTATTTTTATCCCAAAACATAAGTAAGATGCATTAGAAACAGCTATTTTAAAAAAAAAAATTGAGTATTTCAATATTTTTGGCCCCATAACTACACATAATTCAGTGAAAATTAAACAATCACTCCTAATTATTATGCCTATAAAAAGATTACCTAATTAACACTTCAACATGAACATTCTACAACACTAATTCTGCACAAAACATAAGTGGGAGGATTTGAAAACAACTGTTTAAACAAAGTTGTTTGATTTTTTAAAATTTTCGGCCGCATAATTACACATAATTTCTTATAAATTAATATAATTACTCCTAACGTGCCTTTTATAAGATCTTCTAATTAAAACATCGATATGAATATTCTACGACACTAATTTTACATAAAACATAAATAAGATGCATTAAAAACAGTTGTTCAAACGAGTTATTTGAGTTTTTCAAAAATATTGGCTGCATAACTGCACATAATTTCTTATAAATTACTATAATTACTCCTAAATATGTCTATAGTAAGATTTTCCTTTTAAAACTTCGAGATGAATGTTGCACAACACTAATTTTACACAAAACATAAATAAGATGCATTAAAAACAGCTGTTCAAACGAGTTATTTGAGTTTTTCAAAAATATTGGCTGCATAACTGCACATAATTTCTTATAAATTACTATAATTACTCCTAAATATGTCTATAGTAAGATTTTCCTATTAAAACTTCGAGATGAATGTTGCACAACACTAATTTTGCACAAAACTTAAGTAAGATGCATTAAAAACTGCTGTTTAAACAAGTTGTTTGATCTTTCCAAATTTTTTGGCCGCATAACTGTACATAAATTCGTATAAATTAATATAATTACTCTTAATCATGTCTTTTATATGATTTTTCAATGAACACGTTGATATGAATATTCTACGATACTAATTTTTCACAAAACATAAGTAAGATGCTTTAGAAACTGCTATTAATAAAAAGATTGTTTGAGTTTTTAACATTTTTGCCCTCATAACTACACATAATTTCATGAAAATTAATATTACTACTCCCAATTACGCCTATTGTAAAATTGTCCAATTAAAATTTCGAAATGAATAGTCTATAACGCCTTTTTTGCACAAAACATAAGTAAGATGCGTTAAAAACTGCTGTTTAAATAAGTTGTTTGGCTTTATGAAATTTTTTGGCCGCCAACTACACATAATTTCGTGCAAATTAAAATAATTACTCCTGATTACGTCTATTATAAGATTGTCCTATTAAAATTTCGATATGAATATTCTATGACGCTAATTCCGCGCAAAACATAAGTAAGATGCATTAAAAACTGCTGTTTGAACAAGTTGTTTGAGTTTTTCATAATTTGTGGCCGCATAACTACATATAATTACGTACAAATTAATACAATCACTCCTAATTACACCTATTATAAAATTGTCCAATTAGAACTTCGATATGAATAATCTATAACGCTAATATTGCACAAAACATAAGTAAGATGCCCTAAAAATCGCTGTTTAAACAAGTTGTCTGGCTTTATGAAAATTTATGGCCGCATAACTACACATAATTTGGTATAAATTAATATAATTACTCTTAATTATGCCTATTATAAGATTGTTCAATTAACACTTCAAAATGAATATTTTAGGGCACTATATTTCCTCCAAACATCAGTAAGATGCACTAGAAACTGCTATTTAAAAAAGTTAAGTTTTCCAACATTTTTGGCCTCATAACTACATATAATTTCGTGAAAATTAATATAATTACTCCTAATTATTCCTATTAAAATATTAGCTGATTTGCACGTCAATATGAACATTCTACGACACTAGGTTTGCACAAGACATAAGTAGGTGCATTAAAAATAGTTGTTTAAACAAGTTGTTTGTGTTTAACCAAATTTTTGGCCGCATAAATACACATAATTTCATGCAAATTAATATAATTACTCATAATTATGCCTATTATAAGATTGTCCAATTAAAACTTCGATATGAATATCCTACGACACTATTTTTTCATAAAACATAAAGTAAGATAAATTAGAAACTGCTGTTTAAACAAGTAGTTTAAGAGTTTTAACATTTTTTTTGCTCATAACTGCGCATAACTTCGTGAAAATTAATATAATTACTCCTAATTATACCTATTAGAAGATTATCGAATTAACACTTCGATATGAACATTGTACGGCACAAATTTTGCACAAAACATAAATAAGATGCATTGAAAAAAGTTGTTTAAACAAATTGATTGAGTTTTTGAAATTTTTTGGCCGCACAACTACATATAATTTCGTAAAAATTAATATAATTACTCTTAATTATGCCTATTATATGATTGTCCAAATATAACTTTTATATGAATATTCTATGACGCTAATTTTGCACAAAATATAAGTAAGATGCATTAGAAACTGTTGTTTAAACAAGTTATTTAAGATTTTCAACATTTTTTGCATCAAAACCACACATAATTTCGAGCGAATTAATATAATTGCTCCTAACTATGCCTATTATAAGATTGTCAAATTAACACTTCGATACGAACATCATAGGACACTAATTTTTCATAAGACATAAGTAAGATACATTAGAAATTGCTGTTTAAACAAGTTGTTTAAGATTTTAAACATTTATTGCCTCATAATGACACATAATTTCGTGAAAATTAATATAATTACTCCTAATTATTCCTATTAGAAGATTATCCAATTAACACTTCGATATGAACATTCTACAATATGAATTTCGCATAAAAAATAAGTAAAATGCATTAAAAATAGCTGTTTAAACAAGGTGTTTGAGTTTTGTAAAAATTTTGGCTGCATAACTAGACATAATTTCACACAAATTAATATAATTAGTCCTAATTATGCCTATTATATGATTTTCCAATTAACACTCCAATATGAATATCCTATAACTGTAATTTTTCATAAAACATAAATAAGATACATTTGAAATTGCTGTTTAAACTAGTTGTTTAAGATTTTCAAAATTTATTGTCTCATAACTACATATAATTTCTTCAAAATTAATATAATTACACCTATTTGTGCCTATTAGAAGATTATCCAATTAATACCTCGATATGAATATTCTACGACACCAAGTTTGCCCAAAACATAGGTAAGATGCATTAAAAGAACAACAGTTTAAACTAGCTGATTGAGTTTGACAATTTTTTTACCGCATAACTACATATAATTTCGTGCAAATTAATATAATTACTTCTAATTATGCCTATTATAAGATTATCTAATTAAAACTTCGATATAAATATTCTATGACGCAAATTTGGCACAAAACATAAGTAGATGCATTAAAAACTGCTGTTTAAACAAGTTGTTTGGCTTTTTTAAATTTTTTGGCCGCATAAACACACATAATTTCGTGCGAATTCATATAATTACTCCTAATCATGTCTAATATAAAATTGTTCAATTAATACTTCGATATGATTATTCTACGACACTATTTTTATCCCAAAACATAAGTAAGATGCATTAGAAACAGCTATTTTAAAAAAAAAAAATTGAGTATTTCAATATTTTTGGCCCCATAACTACACATAATTCAGTGAAAATTAAACAATCACTCCTAATTATTATGCCTATAAAAAGATTACCTAATTAACACTTCAACATGAACATTCTACAACACTAATTCTGCACAAAACATAAGTGGGAGGATTTGAAAACAACTGTTTAAACAAAGTTGTTTGATTTTTTAAAATTTTTGGCCGCATAATTACACATAATTTCTTATAAATTAATATAATTACTCCTAACGTGCCTTTTATAAGATCTTCTAATTAAAACATCGATATGAATATTCTACGACACTAATTTTACATAAAACATAAATAAGATGCATTAAAAACAGCTTTTACATTTGAGTTTTTCAAAAATATTGGCTGCATAACTGCACATAAATAATTACTCCTAAATATTAAAAGATTTTCCTTTTAAAACTTCTGTTGCACAACACTAATTTTACAAAAACATAAATAAGATGCATTTATTTGAGTTTTTCAAAAAGTATTTGAGCTTTTCAAAAATATTGGCTGCATAACTGCACATAATTTCTTATAAATTACTATAATTACTCCTAAATATGTCTATAGTAAGATTTTCCTATTAAAACTTCGAGATGAATGTTGCACAACACTAATTTTGCACAAAACTTAAGTAAGATGCATTAAAAACTGCTGTTTAAACAAGTTGTTTGATCTTTCCAAATTTTTTGGCCGCATAACTGTACATAATTTCGTATAAATTAATATAATTACTCTTAATCATGTCTTTTATATGATTTTTCAATGAACACGTTGATATGAATATTCTACGATACTAATTTTTCACAAAACATAAGTAAGATGCTTTAGAAACTGCTATTAATAAAAAGATTGTTTGAGTTTTTAACATTTTTGCCCTCATAACTACACATAATTTCATGAAAATTAATATTACTACTCCCAATTACGCCTATTGTAAAATTGTCCAATTAAAATTTCGAAATGAATAGTCTATAACGCCTTTTTTGCACAAAACATAAGTAAGATGCGTTAAAAACTGTTGTTTAAATAAGTTGTTTGGCTTTATGAAATTTTTTGGCCGCACAACTACACATAATTTCGTGCAAATTAAAATAATTACTCCTGATTACGTCTATTATAAGATTGTCCTATTAAAATTTCGATATGAATATTCTATGACGCTAATTCCGCGCAAAACATAAGTAAGATGCATTAAAAACTGCTGTTTGAACAAGTTGTTTGAGTTTTTCATAATTTGTGGCCGCATAACTACATATAATTCCGTGCAAATTAATACAATCACTCCTAATTACACCTATTAAAAAATTGTCCAATTAGAACTTCGATATGAATATTCTATAACGCTAATTTTGCACAAAACATAAGTAAAATGCCCTAAAAATCGCTGTTTAAACAAGTTGTCTGGCTTTATGAAAATTTATGGCCGCATAACTACATATAATTTGGTACAAATTAATATAATTACTCATAATTATGCCTATTATAAGATTGTTCAATTAACACTTCAAAATGAATATTTTAGGGCACTATATTTCCTCAAACATCAGTAAGATGCACTAGAAACTGCTATTTAAAAAAGTTAAGTTTTCCAACATTTTTGGCCTCATAACTACATATAATTTCGTGAAAATTAATATAATTACTCCTA
This sequence comes from Schoenoplectus tabernaemontani, assembly GCA_037127355.1. NCBI lineage: Eukaryota > Viridiplantae > Streptophyta > Magnoliopsida > Poales > Cyperaceae > Schoenoplectus > Schoenoplectus tabernaemontani. The sequence continues at coordinate 15,069,320 of CM073755.1, read as the reverse complement.
ATTATTCCTATTAAAATATTAGCTGATTTGCACGTCAATATGAACATTCTACGACACTAGGTTTGCACAAGACATAAGTAGGTGCATTAAAAATAGTTGTTTAAACAAGTTGTTTGTGTTTAACCAAATTTTTGGCCGCATAAATACACATAATTTCATGCAAATTAATATAATTACTCATAATTATGCCTATTATAAGATTGTCCAATTAAAACTTCGATATGAATATCCTACGACACTATTTTTTCATAAAACATAAAGTAAGATAAATTAGAAACTGCTGTTTAAACAAGTAGTTTAAGAGTTTTAACATTTTTTTGCTCATAACTGCGCATAACTTCGTGAAAATTAATATAATTACTCCTAATTATACCTATTAGAAGATTATCGAATTAACACTTCGATATGAACATTGTACGGCACAAATTTTACACAAAACATAAATAAGATGCATTGAAAAAAGTTGTTTAAACAAATTGATTGAGTTTTTGAAATTTTTTGGCCGCACAACTACATATAATTTCGTAAAAATTAATATAATTACTATTAATTATGCCTATTATATGATTGTCCAATTATAACTTTTATATGAATATTCTATGACGCTAATTTTGCACAAAATATAAGTAAGATGCATTAGAAACAATTGTTTAAACAAGTTATTTAAGATTTTCAATATTTTTTGCATCAAAACCACACATAATTTCGAGCGAATTAATATAATTGCTCCTAACTATGCCTATTATAAGATTGTCAAATTAACACTTCGATACGAACATCATAGGACACTAATTTTTCATAAGACAAGTTGTTTAAACATTAGAAATTGCTGTTTAAACAAGTTGTTTAAGATTTTAAACATTTATTGCCTCATAATGACACATAATTTCGTGAAAATTAATATAATTACTCCTAATTATTCCTATTAGAAGATTATCCAATTAACACTTCGATATGAACATTCTACGATATGAATTTCGCATAAAAAATAAGTAAGATGCATTAAATATAGCTGTTTAAACAAGTTGTTTGAGTTTTGTAAAAAATTTGGCTGCATAGCTATACATAATTTCACGCAAATTAATATAATTAGTCCTAATTATGCCTATTATATGATTTTCCAATTAACACTCCAATATGAATATCCTATAACTGTAATTTTTCATAAAACATAAATAAGATACATTTGAAATTGCCGTTTAAACTAGTTGTTTAAGATTTTCAAAATTTATTGTCTCATAACTACATATAATTTCTTCAAAATTAATATAATTACACCTATTTGTGCCTATTAGAAGATTATCCAATTAATACCTCGATATGAATATTCTACGACCCCAAGTTTGCACAAAACATAGGTAAGATGCATTGAAAGAACAGCAGTTTAAACTAGCTGATTGAGTTTGACAATTTTTTTACCGCATAACTACATATAATTTCGTGCAAATTAATATAATTACTTCTAATTATGCCTATTATAAGATTATCTAATTAAAACTTCGATATAAATATTCTATGACGCAAATTTGGCACAAAACATAAGTAGATGCATTAAAAACTGCTGTTTAAACAAGTTGTTTGACTTTTTTAAATTTTTTGGCCGCATAAACACACATAATTTCGTGCGAATTCATATAATTACTCCTAATCATGTCTAATATAAAATTGTTCAATTAATACTTCGATATGAATATTCTACGACGCTATTTTTTCCCAAAACACAAGTAAGATGCATTAGAAACAGCTATTTTAAAAAAAAAATTGAGTATTTCAATATTTTTGGCCCCATAACTACACATAATTCAGTGAAAATTAAACAATCACTCCTAATTATTATGCCTATAAAATGATTACCTAATTAACACTTCAACATGAACATTCTACAACACTAATTCTGCACAAAACATAAGTGGGAGGATTTAAAAACAACTGTTTAAACAAAGTTATTTGATTTTTAAAATTTTTGGCGCATAATTACACATAATTTCTTATAAATTAATATAATTACTCCTAACGTGCCTATTATAAGATCTTCTAATTAAAACATCGATATGAATATTCTACGACACTAATTTTACAAAAACATAAATAAGATGCATTAAAAACAGCTGTTCAAACGAGTTATTTGAGTTTTTCAAAAATATTGGCTGCATAAATGCACATAATTTCTTATAAATTACTATAATTACTCCTAAATATGTCTATAGTAAGATTTTCCTATTAAAACTTCGAGATGAATGTTGCACAACACTAATTTTGCACAAAACTTAAGTAAGATGCATTAAAAACTGCTGTTTAAACAAGTTGTTTGATCTTTCCAAATTTTTTGGCCGCATAACTGTACATAAATTCGTATAAATTAATATAATTACTCTGAATCATGTCTTTTATATGATTTTTCAATGAACACGTTGATATGAATATTCTACGATACTAATTTTTCACAAAACATAAGTAAGATGCTTTAGAAACTGCTATTAATAAAAAGATTGTTTGAGTTTTTAACATTTTTGCCCTCATAACTACACATAATCTCATGAAAATTAATATAACTACTCCTAATTACGCCTATTGTAAAATTGTCCAATTAAAAATTCGAAATGAATAGTCTATAACGTCTTTTTTGCACAAAACATAAGTAAGATGCGTTAAAAACTGTTGTTTAAACAAGTTGTTTGGCTTTATGAAATTTTTTGGCCGCACAACTACACATAATTTCGTGCAAATTAAAATAATTACTCATGATTACGTCTATTATAAGATTGTCCTATTAAAATTTCGATATGAATATTCTATGACGCTAATTCCGCGCAAAACATAAGTAAGATGCATTAAAAACTGCTGTTTGAACAAGTTGTTTGAGTTTTTCATAATTTGTGGCCGCATAACTACATATAATTATGTGCAAATTAATATAATCACTCCTAATTACACCTATTATAAAATTATCCAATTAGAACTTCGATATGAATATTCTATAACGCTAATATTGCACAAAACATAAGTAAGATGCCCTAAAAATCGCTGTTTAAACAAGTTGTCTGGCTTTATGAAAATTTATGGCCGCATAACTACACATAATTTGGTACAAATTAATATAATTACTCCTAATTATGCCTATTATAAGATTGTTCAATTAACACTTCAAAATGAATATTTTAGGGCACTATATTTCCTCAAAACATCAGTAAGATGCACTAGAAACTGCTATTTAAAAAAGTTAAGTTTTCCAACATTTTTGGCCTCATAACTACATATAATTTCGTGAAAATTAATATAATTACTCCTAATTATTCCTATTAAAATATTAGCTGATTTGCACGTCAATATGAATATTCTACGACACTAGGTTTGCACAAGACATAAGTAGGTGCATTAAAAATAGCTGTTTAAACAAGTTGTTTGTGTTTAACCAAATTTTTGGCCGCATAAATACACATAATTTCATGCAAATTAATATAATTACTCATAATTATGCCTACTATAAGATTGTCCAATTAAAACTTCGATATGAATATCCTACGACACTATTTTTTCATAAAAGATAAAGTAAGATAAATTAGAAACTGCTGTTTAAACAAGTAGTTTAAGAGTTTTAACATTTTTTGGCTCATAACTGCGCATAACTTCGTGAAAATTAATATAATTACTCGATATGAATATTGTACGGCAAAAATTTTGCACAAAACATAAATAAGATGCATTGAAAAAAGTTGTTTAAACAAATTGATTGAGTTTTTGAAATTTTTTGGCCGCACAACTACATATAATTTCGTAAAAATTAATATAATTACTCTTAATTATGCCTATTATATGATTGTCCAAATATAACTTTTATATGAATATTCTATGACGCTAATTTTGCACAAAATATAAGTAAGATGCATTAGAAACTGTTGTTTAAACAAGTTATTTAAGATTTTCAATATTTTTTGCATCAAAACCACACATAATTTCGAGCGAATTAATATAATTGCTCCTAACTATGCCTATTATAAGATTGTCAAATTAACACTTCGATACGAACATCATAGGACACTAATTTTTCATAAGACAAGTTGTTTAAACATTAGAAATTGCTGTTTAAACAAGTTGTTTAAGATTTTAAACATTTATTGCCTCATAATGACACATAATTTCCTGAAAATTAATATAATTACTCCTAATTATTCCTATTAGAAGATTATCCAATTAACACTTCGATATGAACATTCTACGATATGAATTTCGCATAAAAAATAAGTAAGATGCATTAAATATAGCTGTTTAAACAAGTTGTTTGAGTTTTGTAAAATTTTTGGCTGCATAGCTATACATAATTTCATGCAAATTAATATAATTAGTCCTAATTATGCCTATTATATGATTTTCCAATTAACACTCCAATATGAATATCCTATAACTGTAATTTTTCATAAAACATAAATAAGATACATTTGAAATTGTCGTTTAAACTAGTTGTTTAAGATTTTTAAAATTTATTGTCTCATAACTACATATAATTTCTTCAAAATTAATATAATTACACATATTTGTGCCTATTAGAAGATTATCCAATTAATACCTCGATATGAATATTCTACGACACCAAGTTTGCACAAAACATAGGTAAGATGCATTGAAAGAACAGCAGTTTAAACTAGCTGATTGAGTTTGACAATTTTTTTACCGCATAACTACATATAATTTCGTGCAAATTAATATAATTACTTCTAATTATGCCTATTATAAGATTATCTAATTAAAACTTCGATATAAATATTCTATGACGCAAATTTGGCACAAAACATAAGTAGATGCATTAAAAACTGCTGTTTAAACAAGTTGTTTGACTTTTTTAAATTTTTTGGCCGCATAAACACACATAATTTCGTGCGAATTCATATAATTACTCCTAATCATGTCTAATATAAAATTGTTCAATTAATACTTCGATATGAATATTCTACGACGCTATTTTTTTCCCAAAACACAAGTAAGATGCATTAGAAACAGCTATTTTAAAAAAAAAATTGAGTATTTCAATATTTTTGGCCCCATAACTACACATAATTCAGTGAAAATTAAACAATCACTCCTAATTATTATGCCTATAAAATGATTACCTAATTAACACTTCAACATGAACATTCTACAACACTAATTCTGCACAAAACATAAGTGGGAGGATTTAAAAACAACTGTTTAAACAAAGTTATTTGATTTTTTAAAATTTTTGGCGCATAATTACACATAATTTCTTATAAATTAATATAATTACTCCTAACGTGCCTATTATAAGATCTTCTAATTAAAACATCGATATGAATATTCTACGACATTAATTTTACACAAAACATAAATAAGATGCATTAAAAACAGCTGTTCAAACGAGTTATTTGAGTTTTTCAAAAATATTGGCTGCATAAATGCACATAATTTCTTATAAATTACTATAATTACTCCTAAATATGTCTATAGTAAGATTTTCCTATTAAAACTTCGAGATGAATGTTGCACAACACTAATTTTGCACAAAACTTAAGTAAGATGCATTAAAAACTGCTGTTTAAACAAGTTGTTTGATCTTTCCAAATTTTTTGGCCGCATAAAGTACATAAATTCGTATAAATTAATATAATTACTCTGAATCATGTCTTTTATATGATTTTTCAATGAACACGTTGATATGAATATTCTACGATACTAATTTTTCACAAAACATAAGTAAGATGCTTTAGAAACTGCTATTAATAAAAAGATTGTTTGAGTTTTTAACATTTTTGCCCTCATAACTACACATAATCTCATGAAAATTAATATAACTACTTCTAATTACGCCTATTATAAAATTGTCCAATTAAAAATTCGAAATGAATAGTCTATAACGTCTTTTTTGCACAAAACATTAGTAAGATGCGTTAAAAACTGTTGTTTAAACAAGTTGTTTGGCTTTATGAAATTTTTTGGCCGCACAACTACACATAATTTCGTGCAAATTAAAATAATTACTCATGATTACGTCTATTATAAGATTGTCCTATTAAAATTTCGATATGAATATTCTATGACGCTAATTCCGCGCAAAACATAAGTAAGATGCATTAAAAACTGCTGTTTGAACAAGTTGTTTGAGTTTTTCATAATTTGTGGCCGCATAACTACATATAATTATGTGCAAATTAATACAATCACTCCTAATTACACCTATTATAAAATTATCCAATTAGAACTTCGATATGAATATTCTATAACGCTAATATTGCACAAAACATAAGTAAGATGCCCTAAAAATCGCTTGTTTAAACAAGTTGTCGGCTTTATGAAAATTTATGGCCGCATAACTACACATAATTTGGTACAAATTAATATAATTACTCCTAATTATGCCTATTATAAGATTGTTCAATTAACACTTTAAAATGAATATTTTAGGGCACTATATTTCCTCAAAACATCAGTAAGATGCACTAGAAACTGCTATTTAAAAAAGTTAAGTTTTCCAACATTTTTGGCCTCATAACTACATATAATTTCGTGAAAATTAATATAATTAATCCTAATTATTCCTATTAAAATATTAGCTGATTTGCACGTCAATATGAACATTCTACGACACTAGGTTTGCACAAGACATAAGTAGGTGCATTAAAAAACAGCTGTTTAAACAAGTTGTTTGTGTTTAACTAAATTTTTGGCCGCATAAATACACATAATTTCATGCAAATTAATACAATTACTCATAATTATGCCTATTATAAGATTGTCCAATTAAAATTTCGATATGAATATCCTACAACACTATTTTTTCATAAAACATAAAGTAAGATACATTAGAAACCGCTGTTTAAACAAGTAGTTTAAGAGTTTTAACATTTTTTGGCTCATAACTGCGCATAACTTCGTAAAAATTAATATAATTACTCCTAATTATATCTATTAGAAGATTATCGAATTAACACTTCGATATGAACATTGTACGGCACAAATTTTGCACAAAACATAAATAAGATGCATTGAAAAAAGTTGTTTAAATAAATTGATTGAGTTTTTGAAATTTTTTGGCCGCACAACTACATATAATTTCGTAAAAATTAATATAATTACTATTAATTATGCCTATTATATGATTGCCCAATTATAACTTTTATATGAATATTCTATGACGCTAATTTTGCACAAAATATAAGTAAGATACATTAGAAACTGTTGTTTAAACAAGTTATTTAAGATTTTCAATATTTTTTGCATCAAAACCACACATAATTTCGAGCGAATTAATATATTTGCTCCTAACTATGCCTATTATAAGATTGTCAAATTAACACTTCGATACGAACATCATAGGACACTAATTTTTCATAAGACAAGTTGTTTAAACATTAGAAATTGCTGTTTAAACAAGTTGTTTAAGATTTTAAACATTTATTGCCTCATAATGACACATAATTTCGTGAAAATTAATATAATTACTCCTAATTATTCCTTTTAGAAGATTATCCAATTAACACTTCGATATGAACATTCTACGATATGAATTTCGCATAAAAATAAGTAAGATGCATTAAATATAGCTGTTTAAACAAGTTGTTTGAGTTTTGTAAAAATTTTGGCTGCATAACTATACATAATTTCATGCAAATTAATATAATTAGTCCTAATTATGCCTATTATATGATTATCCTATAACTGTAATTTTTCATAAAACATAAATAAGATACATTTGAAATTGCCGTTTAAACTAGTTGTTTAAGATTTTCAAAATTTATTGTCTCATAACTACATATAATTTCTTCAAAATTAATATAATTACACCTATTTGTGCCTATTAGAAGATTATCCAATTAATACCTCGATATGAATATTCTACTACACCAAGTTTGCACAAAACATAGGAAAGATGCATTAAAAGAACAACAGTTTAAACTAGCTGATTGAGTTTGACAATTTTTTTACCGCATAACTACATATAATTTCGTGCAAATTAATATAATTACTTCTAATTATGCCTATTATAAGATTATCTAATTAAAACTTCGATATAAATATTCTATGACGCAAATTTGGCACAAAACATAAGTAGATGCATTAAAAACTCTAACATTTAAACAAGTTGTTTGACTTTTTTTAATTTTTTGGCCGCATAAACACACATAATTTCGTGCGAATTCATATAATTACTCCTTATGATGTCTTATATAAAATTGTTCAATTAATACTTCAATATGAATATTCTATGACACTATTTTGTTCCCAAAACATAAGTAAGATGCATTAGAAACAGCTATTTTAAAAAAAAAATTGAGTATTTCAATATTTTTGGCCCCATAACTACACATAATTCAGTGAAAATTAAACAATCACTCCTAATTATTATGCCTATAAAATGATTATCTAATTAACACTTCAACATGAACATTCTACAACACTAATTCTGCACAAAACAGAAGTGGGAGGATTTAAAAACAACTGTTTAAACAAAGTTATTTGATTTTTTAAAATTTTTGGCGCATAATTACACATAATTTCTTATAAATTAATATAATTACTCCTAACGTGCCTATTATAAGATCTTCTAATTAAAACATCTATATGAATATTCTACGACACTAATTTTACACAAAACATAAATAAGATGCATTAAAAACAAATTTGTTCAAACGAGTTATTTGAGTTTTTCAAAAATATTGACTGCATAAATGCACATAATTTCTTATAAATTACTATAATTACTTCTAAATATGTCTATAGTAATATTTTCCTATTAAAACTTCGAGATGAATGTTGCACAACACTAATTTTGCACAAAACTTAAGTAAGATGCATTAAAAACTGCTGTTTAAACAAGTTGTTTGATCTTTCCAAATTTTTTGGCCGCATAACTGTACATAAATTCGTATAAATTAATATAATTACTCTGAATCATGTCTTTTATATGATTTTTCAATGAACACGTTGATATGAATATTCTACGATACTAATTTTTCATAAAACATAAGTAAGATGCTTTATAAACTGCTATTAATAAAAAGATTGTTTGAGTTTTTAACATTTTTGCCCTCATAACTACACATAATCTCATGAAAATTAATATAACTACTCCTAATTACGCCTATTGTAAAATTATCCAATTAAAAATTCGAAATGAATAGTCTATAACGTCTTTTTTGCACAAAACATAAGTAAGATGCGTTTAAAACTGTTGTTTAAACAAGTTGTTTGGCTTTATGAAATTTTTTGGCCGCACAACTACACATAATTTCATGCAAATTAAAATAATTACTCCTGATTACGTCTATTATAAGATTGTCCTATTAAAATTTCGATATGAATATTCTATGACGCTAATTCCGCGCAAAACATAAGTAAGATGCATTAAAAACTGCTGTTTGAACAAGTTGTTTGAGTTTTTCATAATTTGTGGCCGCATAACTACATATAATTATGTGCAAATTAATACAATCACTCCTAATTACACCTATTATAAAATTATCCAATTAGAACTTCGATATGAATATTCTATAACGTTAATATTGCACAAAACATAAGTAAGATGCCCTAAAAATCGCTGTTTAAACAAGTTGTCTGGCTTTATGAAAATTTATGGCCGCATAACTACACATAATTTGGTACAAATTAATATAATTACTCTTACTTATGCCTATTATAAGATTGTTCAATTAACACTTCAAAATGAATATTTTAGGGCACTATATTTCCTCAAAACATCAGTAAGATGTACTAGAAACTGCTATTTAAAAAAGTTAAGTTTTCCAACATTTTTGGCCTCATAACTACATATACTTTCGTGAAAATTAATATAATTACTCCTAATTATTCCTATTAAAATATTAGCTGATTTGCACGTCAATATGAACATTCTACGACACTAGGTTTGCACAAGACATAAGTAGGTGCATTAAAAATAGCTGTTTAAACAAGTTGTTTGTGTTTAACCAAATTTTTGGCCGCATAAATACACATAATTTCATGCAAATTAATATAATTACTCATAATTATGTCTACTATAAGATTGTCCAATTAAAACTTCGATATGAATATCCTACGACACTATTTTTTCATAAAAGATAAAGTAAGATAAATTAGAAACTGCTGTTTAAACAAGTAGTTTAAGAGTTTTAACATTTTTTGGCTCATAACTGCGCATAACTTCGTGAAAATTAATATAATTACTTCTAATTATATCTATTAGAAGATTATCGAAATAACACTTCGATATGAACATTGTACGGCACAAATTTTGCACAAAACATAAATAAGATGCATTGAAAAATGTTGTTTAAACAAATTGATTGAGTTTTTGAAATTTTTTGGCCGCACAACTACATATAATTTCGTAAAAATTAATATAATTACTATTAATTATGCCTATTATATGATTGTCCAAATATAACTTTTATATGAATATTCTATGACGCTAATTTTGCACAAAATATAAGTAAGATGCATTAGAAACTGTTGTTTAAACAAGTTATTTAAGATTTTCAATATTTTTTGCATCAAAATCACACATAATTTCGAGCGAATTAATATATTTGCTCCTAACTATGCCTATTATAAGATTGTCAAATTAACACTTCGATACGAACATCATAGGACACTAATTTTTCATAAGACAAGTTGTTTAAACATTAGAAATTACTGTTTAAACAAGTTGTTTAAGATTTTAAACATTTATTGCCTCATAATGACACATAATTTCGTGAAAATTAATATAATTACTTCTAATTATTCCTATTAGAAGATTATCCAATTAACACTTCGATATGAACATTCTACGATATGAATTTCGCATAAAAAATAAGTAAGATGCATTAAATATAGCTGTTTAAACAAGTTGTTTGAGTTTTGTAAAAAATTTGGCTGCATAACTATACATAATTTCATGCAAATTAATATAATTAGTCCTAATTATGCTTATTATATGATTTTCCAATTAACACTCCAATATGAATATCCTATAACTGTAATTTTTCATAAAACATAAATAAGATACATTTGAAATTGCCGTTTAAACTAGTTGTTTAAGATTTTTAAAATTTATTGTCTCATAACTACATATAATTTCTTCAAAATTAATATAATTACACCTATTTGTGCCTATTAGAAGATTATCCAATTAATACCTCGATATGAATATTCTACGACACCAAGTTTGCACAAAACATAGGTAAGATGCATTGAAAGAACAATGCGGTTTAAACTAGTGATTGAGTTTGACAATTTTTTTACCGCATAACTACATATAATTTCGTGCAAATTAATATAATTACTTCTAATTATGCCTATTATAAGATTATCTAATTAAAACTTCGATATAAATATTCTATGACGCAAATTTGGCACAAAACATAAGTAGATGCATTAAAAACTCTTTTTAAACAAGTTGTTTAACTTTTTTAAATTTTTTGGCCGCATAAACACACATAATTTCGTGCGAATTCATATAATTACTCCTAATCATGTCTAATATAAAATTGTTCAATTAATACTTCGATATGAATATTCTACGACGCTATTTTTTTCCCAAAACACAAGTAAGATGCATTAGAAACAGCTATTTTAAAAAAAAATTGAGTATTTCAATATTTTTGGCCCCATAACTACACATAATTCAGTGAAAATTAAACAATCACTCCTAATTATTATGCCTATAAAAAGATTACCTAATTAACACTTCAACATGAACATTCTACAACACTAATTCTGCACAAAACATAAGTGGGAGGATTTAAAAACAACTGTTTAAACAAAGTTATTTGATTTTTTTAAATTTTTTGCGCATAATTACACATAATTTTTTATAAATTAATATAATTACTCCTAACGTGCGTATTATAAGATCTTCTAATTAAAACATCGATATGAATATTCTACGACACTAATTTTACATAAAACATAAATAAGATGCATTAAAAACAATTGCTCAAACGAGTTATTTGAGTTTTTCAAAAATATTAGGCGCATAATCGCACATAATTTCTTATAAATTACTATAATTACTCCTAAATATGTCTATAGTAAGATTTTCCTATTAAAACTTCGAGATGAATGTTGCCCTCATAACTACACATAATCTCATGAAAATTAATATAACTACTCCTAATTACGCCTATTGTAAAATTGTCCAATTAAAAATTCGAAATGAATAGTCTATAACGTCTTTTTTGCACAAAACATAAGTAAGATGCGTTAAAAACTGTTGTTTAAACAAGTTGTTTGGGTTTATGAAATTTTTTGGCCGCACAACTACACATAATTTCGTGCAAATTAAAATAATTACTCCTGATTATGTCTATTATAAGATTGTCCTATTAAAATTTCGATATGAATATTCTATGACGCTAATTCCGCGCAAAACATAAGTAAGATGCATTTAAAACTACATATCATTTCGGAAAAATTAATATAATTACTTCTAATAATGCCTATTATATGATTGTCCAATTATAACTTTTATATGAATATTCTATGACGCTAATTTTGCACAAAGGAGTCTGCGGGCGCAAAACAAGAAAACGGGACCTGACGCCCCTGATACCGCCGAAAACGAGTCCGAGAGCGCAAAACGTGAAAATGGGACTTAACGCCCTCGGTACCGCCGAAAACGAGTCCGGGAGCGCAAAACATGAAAACGGGAACTGACGCCCTCGCTACCGCCGAAATCGAGTCCGGGAGCGCAGGACATGAAAACGGGACCCGACGCCTCGCATCGGCCAAAACTAGTCTGGGAGCACAAAATGTGAAAATGGGACCCTACGCCCTCGCTACCGCCGAAAACGAGTCTAGGAGCACAAAACCTGAAAACGGGACCCGACGCACTCGGCACCGCCAAAAACGAGTCGGGAGCACAAAACATGGAAACATGACACGACGCTCTCGGTACCGCCAAAAATGAGTCCGGGCGCGCAAAAAATGAAAACGGGTCCCGACGCCCTCTGAACCGCCGAAAATGAGTTCGGGCGCGCAAAACAAGAACACAGGACCCCGACGCCCCCGGTATCGCCGAAAAATAGTTCGGGAGCGCAAAACGTGAAAACGGGACTTAACGCCCTCGCTACCGCCGAAAATAAGTATGGGCGCGCAAAACAAGAAAACGGGACCCGACGCCCACTGTAACGCCGAAAATGAGTACGGACGCGCAAAACAAGAAAACGAGACCCGACGCCCTCGGTACCGCCGAAAATTAGTCAGGGAGCACAAAATAAGAAAATAGGACCCGACGCACTCGGCACCGCCGAAAATGAGTCCGGGAGCACAAAACATGGAAACGGGACACGACGCCCTCTGTACCGCCGAAAACGAGTCCGGGAGCGCAAAACATGAAAACGGGACCCGACGCCCTCGGTACTACCGAAAACGAGTATGGGCGCGCAAATCATGAAAACAGGACCCGACGCCCTCTTAACCGCCGAAAATGAGTTCGGGCTCGCAAAATAAGAAAACGGGGCCCAACGCCCTCGATACCACCGAAAATGAGTCCGGGAAAGCAAAATGAGATCCGACGCCCACAATACCGCGGAAAACGAGTCTGGGAGCGCAAAACGTGAAAACGGGGCTTGACGCCCTCGGTACCGTCGAAAGCGAGTCCGGGTACGCAAAACATGAAAACGGGACCCGACGCCCTCAGAACCGTCGAAAACATGTCCGGGAACGGAAAACATGGACACGGGACACGACGCCCTCGGTACCGCCGAAAATGAGTCCGGGCGCGCAGAACATGAAAATGGGAGCCGACGCCCCCGGAACCGCCGAAATTGAGTCCGGGCCCGCAAAACTATAAAACGGGTCCCGACGTCCTTAGTAACGTCGAAAACGATTCCGGGCTCGCAAAACTTGAAAACGGGACCAGGCGCCCACGGTACCGCCGAAAATGAGTCCGGGAGCGCAAGAAATGAAAACGGGACCCGACGTCCTCGGTACCACCGAAAACGAGTCCGGGAGCGCAAAACATGAAAAAGGGACACGACGCCCTCGGTACCGCCGAAAATGATTCGGAGCGTGCAAAACATGAAAAAGGGACCCGACGCCATCGGAACCGCCGAAAACAAGTACGGGCGCGCAAAACATGAAAACAGGACTTGACGCCCTCGGGACCGCCGAAAACATAAAAACAGGACCCGAAGCCCTCGATGCGCCGAAAACGAGTCGGAGCGTGCAAAACACGAAAACGGGACTGACGCCCTCGGTGCGACCAAAAAATGAGTCGGGCGCGCAAAACATGAAAACGGGACCGACGCCCTCGGTATCGCCTTAAACGAGTGCGGGAGCGCAAAACATGAAAACGGGAACCGACGCCCTCGGTATCGTCGAAAACGAGTCTGGGCGCACAAAACATGAAAACGGACCCGACGCCCTCGATGCAGCGAAAATGAGTACGGGAGAGCAAAACATGAAAACGGGACCGACGCCCTCGGTGCGAGTCGAAAACGAGTCCGGGGACGCAAAACAAGAAAACGGGACGGACGACCAGACGCCTGCCGAGAAACGAGTCGAGAGCACAAAACGTGAAAATGGGACCGACGCCCTCGCACTCGCCAGAAAACGAGTCCGGGAGCGCAAAACATGAAAATGGGACTGACGCCCTCGGTACCAAACGAGTCGGGAGCGCAAAACATGAAAACGGGATCCGACGCGCTCGATGCAGCGGAAATCGAGTCCGGGCGCGCAAAACATGAAAACGGGACCCCACGCCCTCGATGCCGCCGAAACGAGTCCGGGAGCGCAAAATATGAAAAAGGGACCTGCGCCTCGATGCCCTTGAAAATGAGTCCGGAGCACAAAACATGAAAACGGGACCGACGCACTCGCACGCCAAAATGAATCGGCGACGCAAAACATGGAAACGGGACACGATGCCTGGCTCGGTTCCCGCAGAGTCCGGACGCGCAAAACATGAAAACGATACCCGACGCACTCGGTACCGCCGAAAACGAGTATGGGCGGGGAAATCATGAAAATAGGACCCGACGCCCTCTGAGCCGCCGAAAATTAGTTCGGGCGTGCAAAATAAGAAATCAAGACCCACCACCCCCGATACAGCCGAAAAATAGTCAAGGAGCGTAAAACGGGACCTGACGCCCACAATGCCGCCGAAAACGAGTCCGAGAGCGAAAAACTTGAAAACGGGACTTGACGCCCTCGGTACCGCTGAAAATAATTCCGGGCGCGCAAAACATGAAAACGGGACCCGACGCCTCGGAACCGCCGAAAACATGTCCGGGAGCGGAAAACATGAAAACGGGACCCGACGCCCTCCGTACCGCCGAAAACGAGTTCGGGCGCGCTAAACATGAAAATGGGACCCGACGCCCCAGGAACCGCCGAAAACGAGTCAACGCGCGCTAAACAAGGAAACAGGACCCGATTTCCCGGTACCGCCGAAAACGATCTCGGTAGCGCAAAACGTGAAAACGGGTCCCGATGCGCTCCTGGACTCGTTTTCATGTTTTGTACCCCCGGACTCGTTTTCGGCAGTACTGAGGGCGTCGGGTCCCTTTTTCATGTTTTGCGCTCCCAGACTCGTTTTTGGCTGTACCAAGGGCGTAAGGTCCGGTTTTCAGGTTTTGCGCTCCCGGACTCGTGTTTGGCGGTTCCGAGTACGTCGGGTCCCGTTTGCACGTTTTGTGCTCCCGAACTCATTTTTCGCGGTACCGAGGGCGTACGGTCCCATTTTAAAGTTTTCCGCTATCGAACATGTTTTCGGCGGTACCGACGGCGTCGGGTTTCGTTTTCATGTTTTGCGCGGCCGAATTCGTTTTCGGCGGTACCGATGGCGTCGAGTCCCGTTTTAGGGTTTTGCGCGCCCGAACTCGTTTTCGGCGGTCCTGAGGGCATCTGGTCCCTTTTTCATGTTTTGCGCTCCCGTACTCTTTTTCGACGGTACCGAGGGCGTCGGGTCCCGTTTGCACGCTTTGTGCTCCCGGACTCATTTTCGACGGTACCGAGGGCGTCGGGTCCGGTTTCCACGTTTTGTGCTCCCGGACTCCTTTCGGCGGCACCGAGGGCGTCGAGTCCTGTTTTCATATTTTGCGCTCCGAGACTCGTTTTCGGCGGTACCGAGGGTGTTAGGTTTCGTTTTAATGTTTTGAGCGCCCTCAGCACCCGTTTTCATGTTTTGTGCGGCGAGACTCATTTTCGGCGGTACCGAGGGCGTCAGGTCCCGTTTTCATGTTTTGCGCACCCGGTCACGTTTTCGGCGGTATCGAGGGCGTCCCTTCCCGTTTCACGTTTTGCTCTCCCGGACTCGTTTTCGGATGTACTGGGGGCGTCAGGTCCTATTTTCTTGTTTTGCGCGCCCGTACTAGTATTCGGCGGTTCTGTGGGTGTCGGGTCCCGTTTTCAAGTTTTGTGCGCCTGGACTCATTTTCGGCGGTACCGAGGGCGTTGGTTCCCGTTTTCATGTTTTGCGCGCCCGGACTCTTTTTCGGCGGTACCGAGTGCATCGGGTCCCGTTTTCATGTTTTGCACGCCCGGACTCGTTTCGGCGGTGCGAGGCGTCGGGTCCCGTTTTCATATTTTTCGCTACCGGATATGTTTTCGGCTGTACCGATGGCGTCGGGTCCCGTTTTCATGTTTTGCGCACCCGATCTCTTTTTCGGCGGTATCGAGGGCATTAGGTCCCGTTTCATGGTTTGTGCTCCCAGACTCGTTTTCGGTTGTACCGAGGGTGTCGGGTCCCGTAATCATGTTTTGCCCGCCAGGACTCTTTTTCACGACGATGCGATGCTTGTCGGGTCCCATTTTCATGTTTGGTGTGCCCGAACTCTTTTTCGGCGGTACTGAGGACGTCGGGTTCCGTTTTCATGTTTTGCGCTCCCGGACTCGTTTTCGGCGGTACCGAGGGCGTCCCATCCCGTTTTCATGTTTTCAGCTCCCGGACATGTTTTTGGCGGTACCGAGGGCGTCGGGTCCCGTTTTCATGTTTTCCGATCCCGAACTCATTTTCAGAGGTACCGAGGGCGTCAGGTCCCGTTTTCAAGTTTTCTGCTGCCGAACATGTTTTCGGCGGTACCGAGGAAGTCGGGTCCCGTTTGCACGTTTTGTGCTCCCAGACTCGTTTTCGGCTGTACCGAGGGCGTCGAGTCCCGTTTTCTTGTTTTCCCTTCCCGTTTTCATGTTTTTCACTCCTAGACATATTTTCGGCGGTACCGATGGTGTCGGGTCCCATTTTCATGTTTTGCGCTCCCGGATTCATTTTCGGCGGTACCGAGGGCGTCCCATCCCGTTTTCATGTTTGCAGCTACCGGACATGTTTTCGGCGGTACCGAGGGCGTCAGGTCCTGTTTTCATGTTTTCCGATCCCGAACTCATTTTCAGAGGTACCAAGGGCGTCAGGTCCCGTTTTCAAGTTTTCCGCTGCCGAACATGTTTTCGGCGGTAGCGAGAAGTCGGGTCCCGTTTGCACGTTTTGCTCTCCCGGACTCATTTTCGGCGGTACCGAGGGTGTCGGGTCTCGTTTTAATGTTATGAGCGACCAAACTCGTTTTCGGCAGTACCGAGGGCGCTGGGTCCCGTTTTCATGTTTTGCGCACCCGGACACGTTTTCGGCGGTACCGAGGGCGTCCCATCCCGTTTTCCGCTCCCGGACAGATTTTCGACGGTACCGAGGGCGACGGGTCCCGTTTCATGTTTTGCACTCCCGGACTCATTTAAGGCGGTAACGAGGCCGTCGGGTCCATTTTACATGTTTAGCGTGCCCGGTCTCATTTTTGGCTGTACCAAGGGCGTCAGGTCCTGTTTTCGTGTTTTGCGCACCCAGACTCGTTTTCGGCGGTACCGACCGATCCCATTTTCATGTTTTCCGCTCCTGAACATGTTTTCGGCGGTTCCGAGCGCGTCGAGTCCGGTTTGCATGTTTTGTGCGCCCGTACTCATTTTCGACGGAACTGCGGGCGTCTGGTCCCGTTTTCATGTTTTGTGCGCCCGGACTCTTTTTCGGCGGTACCGAGGGCGTCGAGTCCCATTTTCATGTTTTGCACGCCCTGAATCGTTTTCGGCGGTACCGAGGGCGTCGTGTCCATTTTCCATGTTTTGCGCTCTCGGACTCGTTTTCGGTGGTATCGAGGGCGTCGGGTCCTGTTTTCATTTCTTGCGCTCCCGGACACATTTTTGGCGGTACCGAGGGCGTCCCATCCCGTTTTCATGTTTTCCACTCCCGGACTTGTTTTCAGAGGTACCGAGGGCGTCCGGTCCCGTTTTCAAGTTTTGCG
The DNA here is from genome assembly GCA_037127355.1 of Schoenoplectus tabernaemontani. Classification (NCBI taxonomy): domain Eukaryota; kingdom Viridiplantae; phylum Streptophyta; class Magnoliopsida; order Poales; family Cyperaceae; genus Schoenoplectus; species Schoenoplectus tabernaemontani. Next base: position 15,051,108 of record CM073755.1, on the reverse strand, counting down.
CTCCTGGACATGTTTTTGGCGGTACCGATGGCGTCGGGTTCCGTTTTCATGTTTTGCGCGGCCGAACTCGTTTTCGGCGGTACCGATGGCGTCGGGTCCCAATTCATGTTTTGCGCGCCCGGACTCGTTTTCGGCGGTTCCGAGGGCATCAGGTCGCTTTTTCATGTTTTGCGCTCCCGGACTCGTTTTCGACGGTACCGAGGGCGTCGGGTCCCGTTTGCACGTTTTGTGCTCCCGGACTCCTTTTCGGCGGCATCGAGGGCGTCGGGTCTCGTTTTCATGTTTTGCGCTCCTAGACTCGGTTTAGGCGGTACCGAGGGTGTCGGGTCTCGTTTTCATGTTTTGCGCTCCTAGACTCGGTTTGAGCGACCGTACTCGTTTTCGGCGGTACTGAGGACGACGACACCCGTTTTCATGTTTTGCGCGGCCAGACTCGTTTTCGACGGTACCGAGGGCATCGGGACCCGTTTTCATTCTTTGCGCACCCGAACACGTTTTCGGTCGTACCGAGGGCGTCCCTTCTCGTTTTCATGTTTTTCGCTTCCGGAAAGATTTTCGGCGGTACCGAAGGCGACGGATCCCGTTTCACGTTTTGCGCTACCAGACTCGTTTTCGGTGGTATTAGGGGCGTCGGGTTCTATTTTTCTGTTTTGCGTGCCCGTACTAATTTACGGCGGTTCTGTGAGTGTCGGGTCCCGTTTTCAAGTTTTGCGCACCCGGATTCATTTTCGGCGGTACCGAGGGCGTCGTGTCCCGTTTTCTTTTTTTGCGCGCCCTGACACTTTTTCGGCTTTACCGAGTGCGTCGGGTCCCATTTTCATGTTTGCCTTCCCGGACTCGTTTACGGCGGTACCGAGGGCGTCGGGTCCCGTTTTTTGTTTTGCGCTCCAAGATAAGTTTTCGGCGGTACCGATGGCGTCCGGTCCAGTTTTCTTGTTTTGCGCGCCCGGACTCTTTTTCGGTGGTACCGAGGGCGTTGGGTCTTGTTTCACGTTTTGCGCTCCTGGACTCGTTTACGGCGGTACCGAGGGCGTCGGGTCCCGTTTTCTTGTTTTGCGCTCCCGAACTCGTTTTCGGCGGTACCGAGGGCGTCGGGTCCTATTTTCTTTTTCTGCACGCCCAGACTCATTTTTGTAGTACCGAGGGTGTCGGGTCCCGTTTTCATGTTTTGCGCGCTCAGACTCAATTTCGGCGGTATCGAGGACGTCAAATCCCGTTTGATTGTTGTGCGCGCCCGGACTCATTTTCGGCGGTACCGAGGTCGTCAGATCTCGATTTCATGTTTTGCGCGCTTGGAATCATTTTCGAATATACGGAGGGCGTCAGGTCCCGTTTTCATGTTCTGCGCTCACAGACTCATTTTCGGCGGTACCGAGGGTGTTAGGTCCCGTTTTCAAGTTTGGTGCGCCCCGAACTCGTTTTCGGCGGTACCGAGTTCGTCGGGTCCCGTTTTCATGTTTTGCAGGCCCGGACTCAATTTCGGCGGTATCGAGGACGTCAAATCCCGTTTGATTGTTGTGCGCGCCCGGACTCATTTTCAGCGGTACTGAGGGGGTCCGGTCATGTTTTCATGTTTTGCGCTCCCGGACTCATTTTCGACGGTACCGAGGGCGTCGGGTCCCTTTTTCATATTTTGCACTCCCGGACTCTTTTTCGGCGGTACCGAGGGCGTCGGGTCACGTTTTCATGTTTTGCACTCCCGGACTCGTTTTCGGCGGTGCCGAGTGCGTCGTTTCTCATTTTCTTATAATGCTCGCCCAAACTTATTTTCGGCGGTATGGGGGGCGTCTAGTCCCTTTCTAACGTTTTGCGCGCCCTGAATCGTTTTCGGCGGTACCGAAGGCGTCGGGTTCCTTTTTAATGTTCTGCGCTCTCGGACTCTTTTTCGGCGGTACTGAGCGCGTCGGGACCCGTTTTCATGTTTTGCTCGCCAGTCTCGTTTTCGACGGTAACGAGGTCGTCGGGACCCCTTTTCATGTTTTTCGCGCCCGGACTCATTTTCGAGGGTATCGAGGTCGTCGGGTACTGTTTTCATGTTTTGCGCGGTCAGACACATTTTCGGCGGTACCGAGAGCGTCGGGACCAGTTTTAATGTTTTGCGCTCCCGGACTCGTTTTCGACAATACCAAGGGCGTCGGCTCCAATTTTCCTATTTTGTGCGCTCGGACTCGTTTTCAGCGGTACCGAGGGCGTCCGGTCTCATTTTCATGTTTTGCGCTCCCTGACTCGTTTTCTACGGAAGCAAGGGCGTCCGATCCCGTTTTCATGTTTTCCGCTCCCGGACATGTTTTTCGGGTGCCGAGGGCGCCGGGTTCCTTTTTAACGTTTTGCGCTCCCGGACTCATTTTCGGCGGTACAGATGGCGCCGGCTCCTTTTTTCATGTTTTGCGATCCCGGACTCATTTTCGACTGGATGGAGGGCGCCGGGTCCCGTTTTCATGTTTTGCACTCCCAGACTCATTTTTGGCGGTGCTGAGTGCGTCGTTTCCCGTTTTCATGTTTTGTGCGCCTTGACTCTTTGTCAGCGGTATCGAGGGCTTCGGGTCCTGTTTTCATGTTTTGCGCTCCCGGACTCGTTTCCTGCGGTGCCGAGTGCGTCGGGTCCCGTTTTCATGATTTGCGCACCCGGACTCCTTTTCGGAGATACCGAGGGCGTCGGGTCCCTTTCTAACGTTTTGCGCGCCCGGACTCCTTTCTTTCGGTATGAGGGTGTCGAGTCTCGTTTACATATTTTGCGCGCACGAACTCGTTTTAGGCGGTGCACGAGGCGTCGGGTCCGTTTTCATGTTTTGCGTGCCCCGAAGTCGTTTTTCAGCTGTATCGAGGGAGTCGGGTCCCGTTTTCTGGTTTTGTGCGCCCGAACTCGTTTTCGGCGGTATTGAGGGAGTCGAGTCTCGTTTTCATGTTTTAAGCGCAAATACTCGTTTTCGGCGGTACCGAGGGCGTCGGGTCCCGTTTTCATGTTTTGCGCTCCCGGACTCGTTTTCGACGGAACCGAGGGCGTCGGATCCCGTTTTCGTGTTTCCGCTCCCGAACTCGTTTTCGGCGGTACCGAGGGCGTCAGGTCTTGTTTTCATGTTTTGCCCACCCAGACTCATTTTCGGCGGTACCGAGGGCGTCTGATCCAGTTTTCATGTTTTTCGCTCTCGGACTTGTTTTTGGCGGTACCGAGGGCGTCACGTCCCTTTTTCATGTTTTGTGTTCCCGAACTCGTTTTCGGTGGTACCGAGGGCGTCGAGTCTCGTTTTCATGTTTTGCGCGCCCGAACTATTTTTCGGTGGTACCGAGGGCGTTGGGTCCCGTTTTCATATTTTATGCGTCCGCGCTCATTTTCGGCGGTACCGAGGGCATCGCATCCCGTTTTCATGTTTTGCTCTCCCTGACTCATTTTTGACGGTACCGATGTCGTCGGGTCCCATTTTCATGTTTTGCGCGCTCGGACTCATTTTCGGCGGTGCCGAGGGCGTTGGGTCTCGTTTTAATGTTTTGATCGCCCGGACTCGTTTTCGGCGGTACCGAGGGCGTTGGGTACCGTTTTCATGTTTTGCGCTCCCGAATTTGTTTTCGACGGTATCGAGGGCATATAGTCTCGTTTTCATGTTTAGTGCTCCCGGACTCGTTTTCGGCGGTACCGAGGGCGTCCGATCCCGTTTTCATGTTTTCCGCTCCCGGACATATTTTTGGGGTACCGAGGGCGTCGGGTCCCTTTTTAACGTTTTGCGCGCTCGGACTCGTTTTCGGTTATACTGAGGGCGTCGGGTCCCGTTTTCATGTTTTGCGCTACCGAGGGCGTCGGGTCACATTTTCATGCTTTGCCCGCCCTGACACATTTTCGGCGGTTCCGAGGGCGTAGCGTCACATTTTCATGTTTTGCGCGCACAAACTCGTATTCGGCGGTACCGAGGGTGTCGGGACCCGTTTTCTTGTTTTGCGCGCCCCAAACTCGTTTTCGGCGGAACTGAGGGCGTTGGGTCCCGTTTTCATGTTTTTCCCGCCCAGACTCATTTTCGGCGGTACCGAGGTTGTCGGATCTCATTTTCATGTTTTGCGCGCCCAAACTCATTTTCGGCGGTACCGGGGGCGTCAGCTCCCGTTTTCATGTTTTGCGCGCCCCGAACTCTCTTTCGGCGGTACCGAGGGCGTCAGGTCTCGTTTTCATGTTTTGCGTGCCCGGACTCGTTTTCGAGGGTATCGAGGACGTCGGGTCACGTTTTCATGTCTTGCGTTCGGACTCATTTTCGGCGGTACCGAGGGCGTCGGTACCCGTTTTAATGTTTTGCGCTCCGGACTCGTTTTCGACGGTACCGAGGGCGTCGAGTCCCGTTTTCATGTTCGCGCTCTCGGACTCATTTTCGGCGATGCAGAGGGCGTCTGTCTCGTTTTCATGTTTTACGCTCCGGACACGTTTTACGCGATGCAGTGGGCGTCCGATCCGTTTTCATGTTTTCCGCTCCGGACATGTTTTTAGAGTGCGAGGCGTCGGGTCCCTTTTTAACGTTTTGCGCTCACGACTCATTTTCGGTGAATACCGATGGCGTCGGAGTCCCTTTTTTCATGTTTTGCGATCCGGACTCGTTTTCGGCGATTCGGAGGCGTCGAGTCCCGTTTTCATGTTTTGCGCTCCAAGACTCATTTTCCGTGATACCGATGTTGTCGTGTCCCTTTTTCATGTTTTGCGCTCCCGGTCTCATTTTTGGCGGTACCGAGGGCGTCGCGTCCTGTTTTCATGTTTTGCGCTCCCGAACTCATTTTCGGCCGTACCGAGGGCGTCGGGTCCCGTTTTCATGTTTTGCGCGCCCGTGCTCATTTTCAAGGGTTTCGAGGTCGTCGGGTCCCGTTTTCATGTTTTGCGCGCTCAGACTCAATTTCGACGGTACCGAGGGCGTCGGGTCCCGTTTTCATGTTTTGCGCGCCCGTACTCATTTTCAAGGGTTTCGAGGTCGTCGGGTCCCGTTTTCATGTTTTGCGCGCTCAGACTCAATTTCGGCGGTATAGAGGACGTCAAATCCCGTTTGATTGTTGTGCGCGCCCGGACTCATTTTCGGCGGTACCGATGTCGTCAGATCTCGATTTCATGTTTTGCGCGCTTGGAATCATTTTCGACTATACGGAGGGCGTCAGGTCCCGTTTTCATGTTCTGCGCTCACAGACTCATTTTCGGCGGTACCGAGGGTGTTAGGTCCCGTTTTCAAGTTTGGTGCGCCCCGAACTCGTTTTTGACGGTACCGAGTTCGTCGGGTCCCGTTTTCATGTTTTGCAGGCCCGGACTCAATTTCGGCGGTATCGAGGACGTCAAATCCCATTTGATTGTTGTGCGCGCCCGGACTCATTTTCAGCGGTACTGAGGGGGTCCGGTCATGTTTTCATGTTTTGAGCTCTCGGACTCATTTTCGACGGTACCGAGGGCGTCGGGTCCCTTTTTCATATTTTGCGCTCCCGGACTCTTTTTCGGCGGTACCGAGGGCGCCGGGTCACGTTTTCATGTTTTGCACTACCGGACTCGTTTTTGGCGGTGCCGAGTGCGTCGTTTCTCATTTTCTAATAATGCTCGCCCAAACTTATTTTCGGCGGTATGGGGGGCGTCTGGTCCCTTTCTAACGTTTTGCGCGCCCTGAATCGTTTTCGGCGGTACCGAAGGCGTCGGGTTCCTTTTTTATGTTCTGCGCTCTCGGACTCTTTTTCGGCGGTACCGAGCGCGTCTGGTCCCGTTTTCATGTTTTGCGCGCCAGTCTCGTTTTCGACGGTAACGAGGTCGTCGGGACCCGTTTTCATGTTTTTCGCGCCCGGACTCATTTTCGAGGGTATCGTGGTCGTCGGGTACTGTTTTCATGTTTTGCGCGGTCAGACACATTTTCGGCGGTACCGAGGGCGTCGGGACCAGTTTTAATGTTTTGCGCGCTCGGACTCGTTTTCAGCGGTACCGAGGGCGTCCGGTCTCATTTTCATGTTTTGCGCTCCCTGACTCGTTTTCTACGGAAGCAAGGGCGTCCGATCCCGTTTTCATGTTTTCCGCTCCCGGACATGTTTTTCGGGTGCCGAGGACGCCGGGTTCCTTTTTAACGTTTTGCGCTCCCGGACTCATTTTCGGCGGTACAGATGGCGCCGGCTCCTTTTTTCATGTTTTGCGATCCCGGACTCGTTTTCGACTGGATGGAGGGCGCCGGGTCCCGTTTTCATGTTTTGCACTCCCGGACTCATTTTTGGCGGTCTTTGAGTGCGTCGTTCCGTTTTCATGTTTTGTGCGCCTTGACTCTTTGTCGGCGGTGCAGGGCTTCGGGTCCCGTTTTCATGTTTTGCGCTCCGGACTCGTTTCTGCGGTGCGAGTACGTAGGGTCCCGTTTTCATGATTTGCGCACCCGGACTCCTTTTCGGAGATACCGAGGGCGTCGGGTCCCTTTCTAACGTTTTGCGCGCCCGGACTCCTTTTCGGCGGTACCGAGGGTGTCGAGTCCCGTTTACATATTTTGCGCGCACAAACTCGTTTTAGGTGGTACCGAGGGCGTCGGGTCCTGTTTTCATGTTTTGCGTGCCCCGAAGTCATTTTTCAGCTGTATCGAGGGAGTCGGGTCCCGTTTTCTGGTTTTGCGCGCCCGAACTCGTTTTCGGCGGTATTGAGGGAGTCGAGTCTCGTTTTCATGTTTTAATCGCAAATACTCGTTTTCGGCGGTACCGAGGGCGTCGGGTCCCGTTTTCATGTTTTTCGCGCCCTAACTCGTTTTCGGCGGTACTGGGGGCGTCGGGTCCCGTTTTCATGTTTTGCGCTCCTGGACTCGTTTTCATCGGAACCGAGGGCGTCGGATCCCGTTTTCGTGTTTCCGCTCCCGAACTCGTTTTCGGCGGTGCAGAGGCGTCGGTCTTGTTTTCATGTTTTGCCCACCTGGACTCGTTTTCGGCGGTGCAGGGGCGTCGATCCGGTTTTCATGTTTTTCGCTCCCGGGACATGTTTTTGGCGGTACCGAGGGCGTCAGGTCCCTTTTTCATGTTTTGCGTTCCCGAACTCGTTTTCGGTGGTACCGAGGGCGTCGAGTCTCGTTTTCATGTTTTGCGCGCCCGTTACATTTTTCGGTGGTACCGAGGGCGTTGGGTCCCGTTTTCATATTTTATGCGTCCGCGCTCATTTCGGCGATGCGGGGCATCGCGTCCCGTTTTCATGTTTTGCTCTCCCGACTCATTTTCGACGGTGCATCCGATGTCGTCGGGTCCCGTTTTCATGTTTTGCGCGCTCGGACTCATTTTCGGGCGTGCGAGGGCGTTGGGTCTCGTTTTAATGTTTTGATCGCCGGACTCGTTTCGGCGGTGCGGGCGTTGGGTACCGTTTTCATGTTTTGCGCTCCGGATTTGTTTTCGACGGTATCGAGGGCATATAGTCTCGTTTTCATGTTTAGTGCTCCGGACTCGTTTTCGGCGGTACGAGGCGTCCGATCCGTTTTCATGTTTTCCGCTCCCGACATATTTTTGGGGTGCAGGGCGTCGGGTCCCTTTTTAACGTTTTGCGCGCTCGGACTCGTTTTCGGTTATGCGAGGCGTCGGGTCCCGTTTTCATGTTTTGCGCTACCGGGCGTCGGGTCACATTTTCATGTTTTGCCCGCCCGACACATTTCGGCGGTTCGAGGGCGTAGCGTCACATTTTCATGTTTTGCGCGCACAAACTCGTATTCGGCGGTACCGAGGGTGTCGGGACCCGTTTTCTTATTTTGCGCGCCCCAAACTCGTTTTCGGCGGAACTGAGGGCGTGGGGTCCCGTTTTCATGTTTTTCCCTCCTAGACTCATTTTCGGCGGTACCGAGGTTGTCGGATCTCATTTTCATGTTTTGCGCGCCCAAACTCATTTTCGGCGGTACCGGGGGCGTCAGCTCCCGTTTTCATGTTTTGCGCGCCCCGAACTCTCTTTCGACGGTACCGAGGGCGTCAGGTCTCGTTTTCATGTTTTGCGTGCCCGGACTCGTTTTCGAGGGTATCGAGGACGTCGGGTCACGTTTTCATGTCTTGCGTTCGGACTCATTTTCGGCGGTACCGAGGGCGTCGGTACCCGTTTTAATGTTTTGCGCTCACGGACTCGTTTTCGACGGTGCGAGGGCGTCGAGTCCGTTTTCATGTTGTGCGCTCTCGGACTCATTTCGGCGATGCAGGGGGCGTCCCCGTCTCGTTTTCATGTTTTACGCTCCCGGACACGTTTTCTGCGGTACCGTGGGCGTCCGATCCCGTTTTCATGTTTTCCGCTCCCGGACATGTTTTTGGGGGTACCGAGGGCGTCGGGTCCCTTTTTAACGTTTTGCGCTCCCTGACTCATTTTCGGTGGTACCGATGGCGTCAGGTCCCTTTTTCATGTTTTGCGATCCCGGACTCCTTTTCGGCAGTTCGGAGGGCGTCAGGTCTCGTTTTCATGTTTTGCGCTCCAAGACTCATTTTCAGTGATACCGATGTTGTCGTGTCGCTTTTTCATGTTTTGCGCTCCCGGTCTCGTTTTCGGCGGTGCGAGGGCGTCGCGTCCTGTTTTCATGTTTTGCGCTCCAGGACTCGTTTTCGGCGGTACCGAGGGCGTCCGGTCTCGTTTTCATGTTTTGCGCTCCCGGCCTCGTTTTCGGTGGTACCGAGGGCGTCCGATCGCATTTTCATGTTTTTCGCTCCTAGACATATTTTTGGGCGTACCGAGGGCGTCGGGTCCCTTTTTAACGTTTTTTGCTCCCGGACTCTTTTTCGGCGGTACCACGGCGTCGGGTCCATTTTTCATGTTTTGCGATCCCGGACTCATTTACGACATTACGGAGGGTGTGGGGTCCTGTTTTCATGTTTTGCGCTCCCTGACTTATTTTCGGGGATACCAAGGGCGTCGTGTCCCTTTTTCACGTTTTGCGCTCCCGGACTCATTTTGGACGGTCCCGAGGGCGTCGCGTCCCGTTTTCATGTTTTGCCCGCCCTGACTCATTTTCGGCGGTACGAAGGGCGTCGAATCCCGTTTTCATGTTTTGCGCTACCGGACTCGTTTTCGGTGGTGCCGAGTGCGTCGGGTCCCGTTTTCATGTTTTGCGCGCCCGGACTCATTTTCGGCTTTACCGAGGGCGTCGCGTCCCGTTTTCAGGTTCTGCGCTCCAGGACTCGTATTCGGTGGTATCGAGGGCGCCCGGTCTCATTTTCATGTTTTCCGCTCCCTGATATGTTTTTGGGGGTACCGAGGGCGTCAGGTCCCTTTTCAACTTTTTTCGCACCCGGACTCATTTTCGGCGGTACCGAGGGCGTCGGGTCTTGTTTTCACGTTTTGCCCACCCAGACTCGTTTTCGGCGGTACCGAGGGCGTGTGATCCAGTTTTCATTTTTTCCGCTCCCGGACATGTTTTTGGCGGTACCGATGACGTCGGGTCCCTTTTTCATGTTTTGCGTTCCCGAACTCATTTTTGGCGGTATCGAGGGCGTCGAGTCCCGTTTTCATGTTTTGCGCGCCGGACTCATTTTCGGCGGTATCGAGGGCGTCGGGACCCATTTTCATGTTTTGCGCGCCCGAACTCGTTTTCGGCCGTACCGAGGGCGTCGGTCCCGTTTTCATGTTTTGCGCGCCCGTACTCATTTTCAAGGGTTTCGAGGTCGTCGGGTCCCGTTTTCATATTTTGCGCGCTCAGACTCAATTTCGACGGTACCGAGGGCGTCGGGACCCGTTTTAATGTTTAGCGCTCCCACTCATTTTCGGCGATACCGAGGGCGTCGTATCCTATTTTCATGTTTTGCGCGCCCAGAACTCATTTTCGACGATACCGAGGGCGTCGGGTCCCGATTTAATGTTTTGCGCTCCCGGACTCGTTTTCTACGGTACCAAGGGCGTCGAATCCCATTTTCATGTTTTGCTCTACCGGACTCGTTTTCGGCGGTGCCGAGGGCGTCGCGTCCCATTTTCATGTTTTGCTCGCACGAACTCGTTTTCGGCGGTACCGAGGGCGTCGGGTCCCGTTTTCATGTTTTGCGTGCCCCAAACTCGTTTTTCGGCGGTACCGGGGGCGTCTGCTCCCGTTTTAAAGTCTTGCGCTCCCGGACTCATTTTCGGCGGTGCTGAGTGCGTCATGTCTCGTTTTCATGTTTTGCGCGCCCGAACTCATTTTCGGCGGTACCGGTGTCGTCGCGTCCCCTTTTCATGTTTTGCGCCCGAACACATTTTCGGCCTTACTGAGGGCGTCGGGTCTCGTTTTCATTTGTTGCGATCCCGGACACATTTTCGACGGTACCGAGGGCGTCGGGTCCCGTTTTCAGGTTCTGCGCTCTAGGACTCGTATTCGGTGGTATCGAGGGCGCCCGGTCTCATTTACATGTTTTCCGCTCCCTGATATGTTTTTGGGGGTACCGAGGGCGTCAGGTCCCTTTTCAACTTTTTTCGCACCCGGACTCATTTTCGGCGGTACCCAGGGCGTCGGGTCTTGTTTTCACGTTTTGCCCACCCAGACTCGTTTTCGGCGGTACCGAGGGCGTGTGATCCAGTTTTGATGTTTTCCGCTCCCGGACATGTTTTTGACGGTACCGATGACGTCGGGTCCCTTTTTCATGTTTTGCGTTCCCGAACTCATTTTTGGCTGTATCGAGTGCGTCGAGTCCCGTTTTCTTGTTTTGCGCGTCCGGACTCATTTTCGGCGGTATCGAGGGCGTCGGGACCCATTTTCATGTTTTGCGCGCCCCGAACTCGTGTTCGGCGATACCGACTTCGTCGGGTCCCGTTTTAATTTTTTGCGCGTCCCGAACTCGTTTTCGGCCGTACCGAGGGCGTCGGGTCCCGTTTTCATGTTTTGCGCGCCCGTACTCATTTTCAAGGGTTTCGAGGTCGTCGGGTCCCGTTTTCATGTTTTGCGCGCTCAGACTCAATTTCGACGGTACCGAGGGCGTCGGGACCCGTTTTAATGTTTAGCGCTCCCACTCATTTCGGCGGTGCAGGGCGTCGGATCCTATTTTCATGTTTTGCGCGCCTAGAACTCGTTTTCGACGATACCGAGGGCGTCGGGTCCCGATTTAATGTTTTGCGCTCCCGGACTCGTTTTCAACGGTACCGAGGGCGTCGGGTCCCGTTTTCATGTTTTGCGCTCTCGGACTCGGTTTTGGTGTTTTCGAGGGCGTCCGGTCTCGTTTTCATGTTTTGCGCTCCCGGACTCATTTTCTACGGTACCGAGGGCGTCCGATCCCGTTTTCATGTTTTGCGCGCCCGCACATGTTTTTGGGGGTACCGAGGGCGTCGGGTCCCTTTTTAACGTTTTGCGCTCCCGGACACGTTTTCGGCGGTGTCAAGTGCGCCGGGTCCCGTTTTCATGTTTTTCGCGCCCGGACTCGTTTTCGGCGGTTCCGAGGGCGTCGCGTCCCATTTTCATGTTTTGCGCGCACGAAGTCGTTTTAGGTGGTACCGAGTGCGTCGGGTGCCATTTTCATGTTTTGCGTGCCCCGCACTCGTTTTTCGGCGGTACCGAGGGCATCGGGTCCCGTTTTCAAGTCTTGCACTCCCGGACTCATTTTCGGCGGTGCCGATTGCGTCGTGTCCCGTTTTCATGTTTTTCGCGCTCGGACATATTTTTGGGGGTTCCGAGGGCGTTGGGTCCCTTTTTAACGTTTTGCGCTCCCGGACTCATTTTCGGTGGTACCGATGGCGTGGGGTCCCTTTTTCATGTTTTGCGATCCCGGACTCATTTTCGACGGTACGGAGGGCGTCGGGTCCCGTTTTCATGTTTTGCGCTCCAAGACTCATTTTCGGCGATACCGAGGCCGTCGTTTCCCTTTTTCATATTTTGCGCTCCCGGTCTCGTTTTCTGTGGAACCGTGGGCGTCGCGTCCTGTTTTCATGTTTTGCGCTCCCAACCTCGTTTTTGGCGGTACCGAGGGCGTCCGATCCCGTTTTCATGTTTTCCGCTCCCAGACATGTTTTTGGGGGTACCGAGGGCATCGTATCCCTTATTAACGTTTTGCGCTCCCGAACTCATTTTTGGCGGAACCGATGGCGTCGTGTCCCTTTTTCATGTTTTGCGATCCCGGACTCATTTTCGACCGTACGGAGGGTGTCGGGTCCTGTTTTCATGTTTTGCGCTCCCTGACTCGTTTTCGGGGATACCAAGGGCGTCGGGTCCCTTTTTCATGTTTTACGCTCCCGGACTCATTTTCGGCGGTGCGAGGCGTCCGTCCCGTTTTCATATTTTGCGCACCGGACTCGTTTTCGGCGGTGCAGGGGCGTCGGGACCCGTTTTCATGTTTTTCGCGCCCCGAACTCGTTTTCGGCGGTACCGAGGGCGTTGGGTCCCGTTTTCATGGTTTGCGAGCCCGAACTCGTTTTTCGGCGGTACCGAGGGCGTCGGCTCCCGTTTTAAAGTCTACCGCTCACGGACTCATTTTCGGTGGTGCCGAGTGCGTCGGGTCCCATTTTCATGTTTTGCGCGCCCGGACTCGTTTTAGGCGGTATCGAGGGCGGCTGGACCCGTTTTCAAGTTTTTCGCGCCTCGAACTCATTTTCGGCGGTACCTTGGGCGTCCGATCCCGTTTTCATGTTCTCCGCTCCCGGACATGTTTTTTGGGGGGGTACCGAGGGCGTCGGGTCCCTTTTGAACGTTTTGTGCACCCGGACTAGTTTTCGACGGTACCGAGGGCGTCACGTCCAGTTTTCATGTTTTGCGCTCCCAGACTCATTTTCGGCGGTACCTAGGGCGTCGGGTCCCGTTTTCATGTTTTGCGCCCCCGGTCTTATTTTGGACCGTACCGAGGGCGTCGGGTACCGTTTTCATGTTTTGCACACATGGATTTGTTTTCGGCGGTACAGAGGGCATCGGGTCCCGTTTTCATGTTTTGTGCGCTCCGAACACGTTTTCGGCGGTAACGAGTTTGTCAGGTCTCGTTTTCATGTTTTGCGCGCCTGGACTCGTTTTTGGCTGTACCGAGGGCGTCGGGTCCCGTTTTCATTTTTTGCGCTCCCGACCTCGTTTTCGACGGTACCGATGGCGTCGGGTCTTCGTTTTCATATTCTGCGCTCCATGACTCATTTTCGGCGGTACTGAAGGCGCCCAATCCCGTTTTCATGTTTTCCTCTCCGAGACATGTTTTCGGGGGTACCGGGGGCATCAGGTCCCTTTTTAACTTTTTTCGCGCCCGGACTCGTTTTCGACGGTACGGAGGGAGTCGTGTCCAGTTTTCATGTTTTGCGCTCCCGGTCTCATTTTCGGCGGTACCGAGGGCGTCGGGTCCCGTTTTTATGTTTTCCGTGCACGGACTCGTTTTCGGCGGTACCGAGGGTGTCGGATCCCGTTTTCATGTTTTGCGCGCCCCGAACTCATTTTCGGCGGTACCGTGGACGTCGGGTCCTATTTTCATGTTTTGTGTGCCCGGACTCGTTTTCGGCGGTACCGAGGTCGTCAGATCTCGTTTTCATGTTTTGCGCGCCCGGACTCGTTTTCAACGGTACTGAGGGAGTCGGGTCCCGTTTTCATGTTCTGCGTTCCCGGAATCATTTTCAGCGGTACCGAGGGCGTCCGATCCAGTTTTCATGTTTTCCGCTCCCGGACATGTTTTGGGGTAACGAGGGCGTCGGTTCCCTTTTTAACGTTTTGCGCGCCCGGACTCGTTTCCGACTGTATCGAAGGCGTCGATTCCCATTTTCATGTTTTGCGCGCATGACTCGTTTTCGGCGGTACCAGGGCGTCGGGTCCCGTTTTCATATCTTGCGCGCCCCGAACTCGTTTTTGGCGGTTCCGAGAGCGTCGGGTCCCGTTTTCATGTTTTGCGCGCCCGGACTCATTTTCGAAGGTATCGAGGTCGTTAGATCTCGTTTCATGTTTTGCGCGCTCGGACTCATTTTTGGCGTTACCGAGGGCGTTGGGACCCGTTTTAATGTTTTGCGCTCCCGGACTCGTTTTCGGCGGTACCGAGTGCGTCGAGTCCCGTTTTCATGTTTTGCGCTCCCGGACTCGTTTTCGGCGGTACCGAGGGCGTCCGATCCCGTTTTCATGTTTTCCGCTTCCGGACATGTTTTTGCGTGTTCCGAGGGCATCAGGTCCCTTTTTAACGTTTTGCGCTCCCTGACTCATTTTCGGTGGTACCGATGGCGTCAGGTCCCTTTTTCATGTTTTACGATCCCGGACTCATTTTCGACGGTACGGAGGGTGTCGGGTCCCATTTTCATATTTTGCGCTCCCAGACTCGTTTTCGGCGATAACGAGGGCGTCGTGTCCCTTTTTCATGTTTTGTGCTCTCGGACTCGTTTTCGACGGTACTGAGACGGTCGGGTTCCGTTTTCATGTTCTGCGCTCCCGGACTCATTTTCGGCGATGCTGAGGACGTCGGGTCCCGTTGTCATGTTATGCGCGCCCGGACTCATTTTCGGCGGTACCGAGGGCGTCTGGACCCTTTTTCAAGTTTTGCGCTCCTAGACTCGGTTTCGACGGTATCGGTAGCGTCGGGTCCCGTTTTCTTGTTTTGCGCTCCCGGACTCATTTTCGGCGGTACCGGGCCTCCTGGTCTCGTTTTCATGTTTTGCGCTCCCGACTCGTTTCCGCGGTATCGAGGACGTTAGAACTCATTTTCATGTTTTGTGCGCTCGGACTCATTTTCTACGATGCACTGGGGCGTCGGGACCCGTTTTAATGTTTTGCGCTCCCAGACTCGTTTTCGGCGGTACCGAGGGCGTCGGGTCCCATTTTCATGTTTTGCGCTCCTTGACTCATTTTCGGAGGCACCGAGGGCGTCCGGTCTCGTTTTCATGTTTTGCGCTCCCGACCTCATTTTCGGCGGTACCGAGGGCGTCCGATCCCATTTTCTTGTTTTTCGCTCCCGGACATGTTTTTGGGGGTATTGAGGGCGTCGGGTCCCTTTTCAACGTTTTGCGCTCCCGGACTAATTTTCGGTGGTACCGATGGCGTCGGGTCCCTTTTTCATGTTTTGCGATCCCGGACTCATTTTCGACGGTACGGAGGGCGTAGGGTCCCGTTTTTATGTTTTGCGCTCCCAGACTCGTTTTCGACGATACCGAGAGCGTCGGGTCCTTTTTTCATGTTTTGCCCGCCCGAGCTCGTTTTCTGCGGTATTGAGGGCGTCGCGTCCCGTTTTAATGTTTTGCCTACACGGACTTGTTTTCGGCGGTACTGAGAGCGTCAGATCCCGTTTTATTGTTTTGCACGCCCCGAACTCGTTTTCGGCGGTACCGAGGGCGTCGGGTCCCGTTTTCATGTTTTGCGGCCCCGGACTCGTTTTCGGCGATACTGAGGTCGTCGGATCCTTTTTTCATGTTTTGCGCGCCCGGACTCATTTTCGGCGGTACCGAGGTCGTCGGATCCCGTTTTCATGTTTTGCGCGCTCGGACTCATTTTCGACGGTACCGAGGTCGTCGGATCCCGTTTTCATGTTTTGCGCACCCGGACTCATTTTCGACAGTACCGAGGGCGTCATATCTCGTTTTCATGTTTTGCGTGCCCGGACTCACTTTCGGCGGTACCGAGGGCGTCGCGTCCCGTTTAAATGTTTCACGCTCCCGGACTCGTTTTCATGTTTTGCGCCCCCAGACTCGTTTTCCGAGGTACCGAGGGCGTCGGGTCCCTTTCTAACGTTTTGCGCTCCCAGACTCATTTTAAGTGGTACCGTTGGCGTCAGGTCCCTTTTTCATGTTTTGCGATCCCAGACTCATTTTCAATGGTACGGAGGGCATCGGGTCCCGTTTTCATGTTTTGCGCTCCCAGACTCATTTTCGGCGATACCGAGGGCGTCGGGTCTATTTTTCATGTTTTGCGCTCCCAGACTCGTTTTCGGCGGTATCGAGGGCGTCGGGTCCCGTTTATATGTTCTTCGCTCCCAAACTCGTTTTTAGCGGTATCAAGGACGTCCGATCCCGTTTTCATGTTTTCCGCTCCCGGACATGTTTTTTGGGGTAGTGATTGCGTCGGGTCCCTTTTTAACGTTTTGCAAGCCCTAACTCGTTTCCGGCAGTACCGAGGGCGTCGGGTCCAATTTTCATGTTTTGCGCGCACAGACTCGTTTTCGGCGGTACTGGGAGCGTCGGGTCCCGTTTTCATGTCTTGCGCGCCCCGAACTTGATTTCGGCGGTTCCGAGAGCGTCGGGTCCCGTTTTCATGTTCTGCGCGTCCGGACTCGTTTTCGAAGGTATTGAGATCGTTAGATCCCGTTTCATATTTTGCGCGCTCGGTTTCATTTTTGGCGTTACCGAGGGCGTTCGGACCCGTTTTAATGTTTTGCGCTCCCAGACTCGTTTTCGGCGATACCGAGTGTGTCGAGTCCCGTTTTCATGTTTTGCGCTCCCGGACTCGTTTTCGGCGGAACCGAGGGCGTCGAGTCCCGTTTTCATGTTTTGTGCTCCCTGACTCGTTTTCGGCGATACCGAGGGCGTCCGAACCCGTTTTCATGTTTTCCGCTCCCGGACATGTTTTTGCGGGTTCCGAGGGCGTCGGGTCCCTTTTTAACGTTTTGCGCTCCCTCACTCATTTTCGGTGGTACCGATGGCGTCAGGTCCCTTTTTCATGTTTTGCGATCCCGGACTCATTTTCGACGGTACGGAGGGTGTTGGGTCTCATTTTCATGTTTTGCACTCCCAGACTCGTTTTCGGCGATAACGAGGGCGTCGAGTCCGTTTTCATGTTTTGCGCTCCCGGACTCGTTTTCGACTGTACTGAGGCGGTCGGGTTCTGTTTTCATGTTCTGCGCTCCCGGACTCATTTTCGGCGGTGCCGAGGACGTCGAGTCCCGTTTTCTTGTTTTGCGCTCCCGGACTCATTTTCGGCGGTACCGAGGGCGTCGGGTCCCGTTTTCTTGTTTTCCGCGCAATGACTCGTTTTCGGCGGTACCGAGGGCGTCGGATCCCGTTTTCATGTTTTGCGCGCCCCGAACTCGTTTTCGGCGGTACCGAGGATGTCGGGTCCTATTTTCATGTTTTGTGCGCTCAGACTCGTTTTCGGCGGTACTGAGGTCGTCGAATCCCGTTTTCATGTTTTGCGCGCCCGGACTCGTTTTCAACGGTACTGAGGGAGTCGGGTCCCGTTTTCATGTTCTGCGTTCCCGGAATCATTTTCAGCGGTACCGAGGGCGTCCGATCCAGTTTTCATGTTTTCCGCTCCCGGACATGTTTTGGGGTAACGAGGGCGTCGGTTCCCTTTTTAACGTTTTGCGCGCCCGGACTCGTTTCCGACTGTATCGAAGGCGTCGATTCCCATTTTCATGTTTTGCGCGCATGACTCGTTTTCGGCGGTACCAGGGCGTCGGGTCCCGTTTTCATATCTTGCGCGCCCCGAACTCGTTTTTGGCGGTTCGAGAGCGTCGGGTCCTGTTTTCATGTTTTGCGCGCCCGGACTCATTTTCGAAGGTATCGAGGTCGTTAGATCTCGTTTCATGTTTTGCGCGATCGGACTCATTTTTGGCGTTACCGAGGGCGTTGGGACCCGTTTTAATGTTTTGCGCTCCCGGACTCGTTTTCGGCGGACGAGCGTGCGTCGAGTCCCGTTTTCATGTTTTGCGCTCCGGACTCGTTTCGGCGATCGAGGGCGTCCGATCCCGTTTTCATGTTTTCCGCTTCCGACATGTTTTTGCGTGTTCCGAGGGCATCGGGTCCCTTTTTAACGTTTTGCGCTCCCGACTCATTTTCGGTGGTGCCCGATGGCGTCGAGTCCCTTTTTTCATGTTTTACGATCCCGGACTCATTTTCGACGGTGCACGGAGGGTGTCGGTCCCATTTTCATATTTTGCGCTCCCGCACTCGTTTCGGCGATAACGAGGGCGTCGTGTCCCTTTTTCATGTTTTGTGCTCTCGACTCGTTTTCGACGATGCGAGACGGTCGGTTCCGTTTTCATGTTCTCGCGCTCCGGACTCATTTTCGGCGATGCGAGGACGTCGGGTCCCGTTGTCATGTTATGCGCGCCCGGACTCATTTTCGGCGGTAGCGAGGGCGTCTGGACCCTTTTTCAAGTTTTGCGCTCCTAGACTCGGTTTCGACGGTATCGGTAGCGTCGGGTCCCGTTTTCTTGTTTTGCGCTCCCGGACTCATTTTCGGCGGTACCAAGGGCCTCCGGTCTCGTTTTCATGTTTTGCGCTCCCGGACTCGTTTTCCGCGGTATCGAGGACGTTAGAACTCATTTTCATGTTTTGTGCGCTCGGACTCATTTTCGGCGGTACCGAGGGCGTCGGGACCCGTTTTAATGTTTTGCGCTCCCAGACTCGTTTCGGCGCATGCGAGGGGCGTCGGTCCCATTTTCATGTTTTGCGCTCCTTGACTCATTTTCGGAGGCACCGAGGGCGTCCGGTCTCGTTTTCATGTTTTGCGCTCCCGACCTCATTTTCGGCGGTACCGAGGACGTCCGATCCCATTTTCTTGTTTTTCGCTCCCGGACATGTTTTTGGGGGTATTGAGGGCGTCGGGTCCCTTTTCAACGTTTTGCGCTCCCGGACTAATTTTCGGTGGTACCGACGGCGTCGGGTCCCTTTTTCATGTTTTGCGATCCCGGACTCATTTTCGACGGTACGGAGGGCGTAGGGTCCCGTTTTTATGTTTTGCGCTCCCAGACTCGTTTTCGACGATACCGAGAGCGTCGGGTCCTTTTTTCATGTTTTGCCCGCCCGAGCTCGTTTTCTGCGGTATTGAGGGCGTCGCGTCCCGTTTTAATGTTTTGCCTACACGGACTTGTTTTCGGCGGTACTGAGAGCGTCAGATCCCGTTTTATTGTTTTGCACGCCCCGAACTCGTTTTCGGCGGTACCGAGGGCGTCGGGTCCCGTTTTCATGTTTTGCGCCCCGACTCGTTTCGGCGATATCGAGGTCGTCGGATCCTTTTTTCATGTTTTGCGCGCCCGACTCATTTTCGGCATGCGAGGTCGTCGGATCCCGTTTTCATGTTTTGCGCGCTCG
Organism: Schoenoplectus tabernaemontani; assembly: GCA_037127355.1. NCBI lineage: Eukaryota > Viridiplantae > Streptophyta > Magnoliopsida > Poales > Cyperaceae > Schoenoplectus > Schoenoplectus tabernaemontani. Next base: position 15,032,267 of record CM073755.1, on the reverse strand, counting down.
GACTCACGACGGTGCGAGGTCGTCGGATCCCGTTTTCATGTTTTGCGCGCCGGACTCATTTTCGACGATCGAGGGGCGTCATATCTCGTTTTCATGTTTTGCGTGCCCGGACTCACTTTCGGCGGTACCGAGGGCGTCGCGTCCCGTTTAAATGTTTCACGCTCCCGGACTCGTTTTCATGTTTTGCGCCCCCAGACTCGTTTTCCGAGGTACCGAGGGCGTCGGGTCCCTTTTTAACGTTTTGCGCTCCCGTACTCATTTTAAGTGGTAACGATGGCGTCGGGTCCCTTTTTCATGTTTTGCGATCCCGGACTCATTTTCGATGGTACGGAGGGCATCGGGTCCCGTTTTCATGTTTTGCGCTCCCGGACTCATTTTCGGCGATACCGAGGGCGTCGGGTCCATTTTTCATGTTTTGCGCTCCCGGACTCGTTTTCGGCGGTACCGAGGGCGTCGGGTCCCGTTTATATGTTCTTCGCTCCCGAGCTCGTTTTTTAGCGGTATCAAGGACGTCCGATCCCGTTTTCATGTTTTCCGCTCCCGGACATGTTTTTTGGGGTAGTGATGGCGTCGGGTCCCTTTTTAACGTTTTGCAAGCCCTAACTCGTTTCCGGCAGTATCGAGGGCGTCGGGTCCAATTTTCATGTTTTGTGCGCGTCGTTTCGGTCCAAGCGTTCATGTTTTCATGTCTTGCGCGCCCGAACTTGATTTCGGCGGTTCCGAGAGCGTCGGGTCCCGTTTTCATGTTCCCGTCGTTTCAAGGTGAGATCGTTAGATCCCGTTTCATATTTTGCGCGCTCGATTTTTGGCGTTACCGAGGGCGTTCGGACCGTTTTAATGTTTTGCGCTCCCGGACTCGTTTCGGCGATACCGAGAGCGTCGAGTCCCGTTTTCATGTTTTGCGCTCCCGGACTCGTTTCGGCGGATGTTTTGTGCTCCCGACTCGTTTCGGCGATACGAGGGCGTCCGAACCCGTTTTCATGTTTTCCGCTCCCGGACATGTTTTTACGGGTTCCAAGGGCGTCGGGTCCCTTTTTAACGTTTTGCGCTCCCTCACTCATTTTCGGTGGTACCGATGGCGTCAGGTCCATTTTTCATGTTTTGCGATCCCGGACTCATTTTCGACGGTACGGAGGGTGTTGGGTCCCATTTTCATGTTTTGCGCTATCAGACTCGTTTTCGGCAATAATGAGGGCGTCGAGTCCCTTTTTATGTTTTGCGCTCCCGACTCATTTTCGGTGGTATCGATGCGTCGGGTCCCTTTTTCATGTTTTGCGCTCCCGGACTCATTTTCGATGGTACGATGGTTTCGACTCCTTTTTCATGTTTTGCGCTCCCGGACTCTTTTCGACGGTGCCGGGGCGTCGGGTCCCGTTTTCTTGTTTTCCGCGCAATGACTCGTTTTCGGCGGTACCGAGGGCGTCGGATCCCGTTTTCATGTTTTGCGCGCCCCGAACTCGTTTTCGGCGGTACCGAGGACGTCGGGTCCTATTTTCATGTTTTGTCGGCCCGGTTTCATTTTCGGCGGTACCGAGGTCGTCGGATCCCGTTTTCATGTTTTGCACGCCTGGACACGTTTTCGACGGTACCGAGGGCGTCGGGTCCCGTTTTCATGTTCTGCGCTCCCTGAATCGTTTTCAGCGGTACCGAGGGCGTCCGATCCCGTTTTCATGTTTTCCGCTCCCGGACATGTTTTTGGGGGTAACGAGGGCGTCGGTTCCCTTTTTTACGTTTTGCGCGCCCGGACTCGTTTCCGACTGTATCGAGGGCGTCGATTCCCATTTTCATGTTTTGCGCGAACGGACTCGTTTTCGGCGGTACCGGGGGAGTAGGGTCCCGTTTTCATTTTTTACGCGCCCCGAACTTCTTTTCGGCGGTACCGAGGGCGTCGGGTACCATTTTCATGTTTTGCGCGCCCGGACTCGTTTTCGAGGGTATCGAGGTCGTCCGATCCCATTTCATGTTTTGCGCTCCCGGACTCGTTTTTAACGGTACCGAGGGTGTCGGGTCCCGTTTTAATGTTTTGATCGCCCGGACACATATTCGGTGGTACCGGGGGCGTTGGGTCCCGTTTTCATGTTTTGCGCTCCCGGACTCGTTTTCAACGGTACCGAGGGCGTCCGATCTCGTTTTCATGTTTTGCGCTCCCGGACTCATTTTCGGCGGTACCGAGGGCGTCTGATCCTGTTTTCATGTTTTCCGCTCCCGGACATTTTTTTGGGGGTACCGAGGGTGTCGGGTCCTTTTTTGATGTTTTGCGCTACTAGACTCATTTTCGGTGGTCCCGATGCGTCGGGTCCTTTTTTCAAGTCTTGCGATCCCGGACTAATTTTTGACGGTACGGAGGACGTTGGGTCCCGTTTTTATGTTTTGCGCTCCCAGACTCTTTTTCGGCTATTCCGAGGGCGTTGTGTGCCTTTTTATTGTTTTGTGCTCCGGACTCGTTTTCGACGGTACCGAGGGCGTCGGGTCCAGTTTTCATGTTATGCGCTCCGGACATGTTTTTGGGGTACCGAGGGCGTCAGGTCCCTTTTTAATGTTTTGCGCGCCCGGACTCGTTTTCGGCGTGCGGAGGCGTCGGGTCCCGTTTACATGTTTTGTGCGCCTCGAAATCGTTTTCCGCGGTATTGAGGACGTTAGATCCAATTTTCATGTGTTGTGCGCTCGGATTCATTTTCGGCGTTACCGAGGGCGTCGGGACCCGTTTTAATGTTTTGCGCTCCCGGACTCGTGTTCGGTGGTACCGAGGGCGTGGGGTCCCATTTTCATGTTTTGCGCTCCTTGACTCGTTTTTGGAGGTACCGAGGGCGTCCGGTCTCGTTTTCATGCTTTGCGCTCCCGACCTCATTTTCGGCGGTACCGAGGGCGTCCGATCTTGTTTTCATGTTTTGCATGCCCGAACTCACTTTCGGCGGTACCGAGGGCGTCGTGTCCCGTTTAAATGTTTCGCGCTCCCGGACTCGTTTTCATGTTTTGCGCCCCCAGACTCGTTTTCCGAGGTACCGAGGGCGTCGGGTCCCTTTTTAACGTTTTGCGCTCCCGGACTCATTTTAAGTGGTACCGATGGCGTCGGGTCCCTTTTTCATGTTTTGCGATCCCGGACTCATTTTCGATGGTACGAGGGCATCGGGTCCCGTTTTCATGTTTTGCGCTCCCAGACTCATTTTCGGCGATACCGAGGGCGTCGGGTCCATTTTTCATGTTTTGCGCTCCCAGACTCGTTTTCGGCGATACAAGGGGCGTCGGGTCCCGTTTATATGTTCTTCGCTCCCGGACTCATTTTCAGCGGTATCCAGGACGTCCGATCCCGTTTTCATATTTTCCGCTCCTAGACATGTTTTTTGGCGTATTGAGGGCGTCAGGTCCATTTTTAATGTTTTGCAAGCCCTAACTCGTTTCCGACTGTACCGAGGGCGTCGGGTCCAATTTTCATGTTTTGCGCGCACAGACTCGTTTTCGGCGGTATCGGGGGCGTCGGGTCCCGTTTTCATGTCTTGCGCGCCCCGAACTCGTTTTTGTCGGTTCCGAGAGCGTCGGTCCCGTTTTCATGTTTTACGCGCCCCGGACTCGTTTTCAAGGTATCGAGGTCGTTAGATCTCGTTTCATGTTTTGCGCGATCGGACTCATTTTTGGCGTTACCGAGGGCGTTGGGGCCCGTTTTAATGTTTTGCGCTCCCGGACTCGTTTTCGGCGGTACCGAGTGCGTCGAGTCCCGTTTTCATGTTTTGCGCTCCCGGACTCGTTTTCGGCGGTATCGAGGGCGTCCGGTCTCATTTTCATGTTTTGCGCTCCCGGACTCGTTTTCGGCGGTACCGAGGGCGTCCGATCCCATTTTCATGTTTTCCGCTCCCGGACATGTTTTTGCGGGTTCCGAGGGCGTTGGGTCCCTTTTTAACGTTTTGCGCTCCCTGACTTATTTTCGATGGTACCGATTGCGTCAGGTCCCTTTTTCATGTTTTGCGATCCCGGACTCATTTTCGACGGTACGGAGGGTGTTGGGTCCCATTTTCATGTTTTGCGCTCCCAGACTCGTTTTCGGCCTTAACGAGGGCGTCGTGTCCCTTTTTCATGTTTTGCGCTCCCGGACTCGTTTTTGACGGTACTGAGGCGGTCGGGTCCCGTTTTCATGTTCTGCGCTCTCGGACTCATTTTCGGCGGTGTCGAGGACGTCGGGTCCCATTTTCATGTTTTGCGCTCCCGGACTCATTTTCGGCGGTACCGAGGGCGTCGGGACCCTTTTTCAAGTTTTGCGCTCCTAGACTTGTTTTCGACGGTACCGATGGCGTCGGGTCCCGTTTTCATGTTTTGCGCTCCCGACTCATTTTCGGCGGTACCGAGGGCCTCCGGTCTCGTTTTCATGTTTTGTGCTCCCGGACTCATTTTTGGCGGTACCGAGGGCCTCCGGTCTCGTTTTCATGTTTTGCGCTCTCGGACTCGTTTTCGACGGTACCGAGGGCATCCGATCCCGTTTTCATGTTTTCCGCTCCCGGACATATTTTTGGGGGTACCGAGGGCGTCGTGTCGCTTTTTAACATTTTGCGCTCCCGAAATAATTTTCGACGGTACCGAGGGCGTCGGGACCCGTTTTAATGTTTTGCGCTCCCGGATTCATTTTCGGCGGTACCGAGGGCGTCGGGTCCCGTTTTCATGTTTTGCTCTCCCGACTCGTTTTCGGCGGTAATGAGGGCGTCTGGTCTCGTTTTCATGTTTTGCGCTCCTGGACATATTTTTGGAGATACCGAGAGCGTCGGTCCCTTTTTAACGTTTTGCGCTCCCGGACTCATTTTCGGTGGTATCGATGGCGTCGGGTCCCTTTTTCATGTTTTGCGCTCCCGGACTCATTTTCGATGGTACCGATGGTTTCGTCTACCTTTTTCATGTTTTGCGCTCCCGAGACTCTTTTTCGACGGTACCAAGGGCGTCGAGTCCCGTTTTCATATTTTGCGCTCTGTAGCATGACTCGATCGGAGTTTCCTATCAAAAGTTATGACCGTTCGAAGATGGGGTGTTCGTATTTTGATTTTATCTTCTTGTCTCATCTTTGTTTGTTCGATTGAGAGCGTCTGATAAATTATATATTATGAAAATTCAATAATTAATTAAAAAAAAAGTAAATCATTGAATAAATAATTAAATATAATAAATAACTAAATAAATAATTAAAAACAATAAATATGTATATATATTCTAATTCATAATAAATGTGTATAAACATATCTATTTATCTAGTTTATTATTTTTATAATTTTCTCTTATGATTTTCTAAAATACATATTATTATTGAAATATTATAATATTGTATTTAACATACTATTAAACACAATAATATCATATTTATAATTATTTTCTAAATTATTTAATAAATAATTCAACATACTATAAAAATAATAAAAAATCAATTAATCAAAACATACAAAATTTATAAAAAAAAAATCTGGATCGAATTTGAAACTCGGTCCAGGCTATTCAGTCTAATTTATAAAAAAAATCTTACCAAATCCTGATTTTTACTTATTTTAATTACCAAAAAAATCTGAGCTTTCGCTAGATTTCTCGAAGAAAAAATCACCCGCTAAAAAGACAAAAATAAATACAACAAGAAAATGATATTAATTAAGACATTTTTTCTAAGAAAAAACAATCTTAAATAAAATAATAATTTTGAAATTCAGAAAAAAAACAAAACTGTATTTTAAAAGTTGTAAAGTCAAAAACAAATTGATGGTATTTAAGATATCTGTGAAATTAACGTGTTTATTATAAACAAGTATTTAGAAAAAAAGTTTATGTATCAAATTTGTCAGTTCTTTGGGCATCAAACTCGTTATGTTTTTTTTAATTATTTTCGAATTTGTGAAAGCGTGTATCCTATGAATATAATTTTAATGATTAATCTCTCTAGATGGAAAGAAAATGATATCAAGAGCTTCGATTTCTTTTTTAAGAAAAAACAATATTTAAAATCCGTAATGTGAAAATAATTAGGCGATGTTTAAGATCTGTAAAATGTGTCGAGTATATTTGAAAATAGTTTGTGTTTCACAATGCATATAACTGAAATTTGTCAATAGTTTAGGCATCAAACTAGTTTATTTTTCTTTACTTTTTTGGGTTTGATTTTGTGAATGCACTCGTCGTCAGGGGCAGAGTGAGGGTGGGCCAGCAGTAGGGCTGCACACAAAAACTCAGACTCATTGCTCAGCTCGGGTTCTATTCGGACTCGAGCTAGTTTGAGTTGGGATTGGCTCAGCTTGTAGCTCGACTCGGCTCGAATAATAATAGTTTATATTTTTTTCAGCTAAACTCTAATTCGATAATCCATCTCTCATTATCTCTCGTGATCTCACCATCTCAGCGGTTTAATAACTCCTCATACTCACTTATGACTCGACTCATATATCTGATACGATAGTTTTTTTTGCTGGTCTATTCATTTAAGTTAGTGTAACATAAATTTTATTGAAAATATAGATTATTGATATATCAATTTTGTACTAAATTATGTATTATTTTTGTACATATATCAAATTAGTAGTTTATAGATATACTAAATATAAATGTCAAATCGAGTTAACGTACATGCATTGGCTCGTGAGCTAGCTCAAATAGTAACGAGCCGAGCTTGAGCTAGACTTTTAGCTCGAAGCGTTTCACGATCTTGACTCAACTCGACTCGAATTTTCATGAGCTAAGTTTGAACTAAACCCGGCTCGCTCGAACTCGATTTGTTTGCAGCGTCAGCTGTGGCCTGGTATCCCAATAATTTTCGTCAAATATAATAACTAATTATGGGGCATCCAATTGTATTTAGAATTGGTCCTGTTGGAAGCTAATGAGGCATCTAATTTTATTTGAAGCTTTGAATTGTATAGGCTCAATTTGAAACAGCTCACTCAATCAACTGTCTTTTATCAAGGGGATAAATCATTTGACAATCTTGACAATGGAAATTAAATAAATTTGAAAAAAAGTTCAAAAACAGGAAAAAAAATGGATATATACTTGAATTTATAATAGATTGGTAGTGTTTTCAATTTCATGCAATTTTATTATCGTTTGATAATCCATCAAACATCGTTAAATTAAAAATTATGAGTTACATAAAATTTGGTAGCTCTTTAATGAATCATTAAAAATAATAAAATTATATAAAATTTAAAACATTATTAATCTATAATCTATAAGTTCAAAAATAGATTTATTATTTCTTTCTATTTTTAAGGTTTTTTAATTTATTTGAAATTGTATTATCAAAATAGTCATTATCAAATGAGCCTAACCCTTCAATACTTTCGTTACGATTTGTGTCCCCTCTTTTATTCAAAACTTTGACCGTTTAGACTGTCTTTGTATCTCACGACCTTGCTACTTGCCACTAGACACTAGCCGCCAAGCTGTAGCTGTCCTGCTCTGCGCTCGCGACACTCCTAGATACAAAAACTTCGGTTCCACCCTTGTTTGTCGACATTACAATATTATAATTGTATGTTTACTGATTATATTATGTATATCTCAGCAGATGTTAAAAATAATAATTCTCGTTTTTTTAAGGACGACAATGTAACTTACAATAATAAAACAGATTGAATATTTTTATTTAAAAAAAAAATTCACCCCAACAAAAATCTCTCAAATTCGTCCACCAACTGTTTTATCTTCTAATTTTTTGTTTTCAACAATATTTTTATTTTCAAATTTTTCACTCAACTATTTTCTCTTCTAACTTTTTAATTTTCAACAATATTTCTATTTTTGATAAGTTTTTTTATTCCATAATCAAATATGAACACCTCATTGATTAGATCTCTACTTCTTATTAAGCACCTATGTGTTTTGATCCTGCAACGGTTTAAATTTTTTATTGAATTTTTAGAGATAATATCACTCATCGGATTAAGTTATTTATCAAATAATGTTACTATCTCTATGTAGGGCGCTCATCATTATTAAGAATAAATTTTAATCTGCTTGAGGTGTTTATAGCAGTTATGATAGATGTTCATTCTGTTATTATGAGTATTCAAACTGTCTGAAAATTAAATATGTTCATAACTACTCTATGTTAAAAATTAGGGAAATTTAGTATGTGCTTAATTTAAATATATCATATTAATTTGCACGTGTTTAATCTAAAAAGATGTATGTTCGTGAATGATTTTTCATCGTTCGGTGGTATTCATGCATGTTATAAAAATGTGTTCATATTGAAACTTAGAAGTGTTTGTATTTACTATAGATGTGTTAAGAAATCGAGAAATTTGTATGGGGATTTTTGTAGGGAGATAATTATCACGCCCAAAAAAATCATAATATGTGATCACAAGTCTTTACATTGAATGCAAACCTTTTCTTTTCAATGAAATAGACTAATGAAAATATTATTTTTAATAAAGAAAGAAAAGTCACTATATGTTTCTCAAATACAAAATTTTATTATACAATATATGTTAACAAATTCAATATTAGAGTAAAATATAAAATATCATTTATATAAAATTATATAACGTTTTTTATCTCCAAAGTTATATTTAATGTAAACTATTTTTCCTTCTACATCAAGAAAGCCTCTGACGTATTCGTATACTGATACTGCACAGACTGTCCCTAACACTCGTTGTTATCCCAATTAAACAATTAATCCCCGAATCTTCGAAAAAGAATGCAACAATTGAAGCAGAGACCATTTTTTTTTCTTTGGGAAAATAATTATTATAATTTACAGTATCTCACATATAATGTAATGGTCTGATTAATTCATGGTAACAGCTCTTGTTTTAAGAAATTAGTTTTTACATTTGAATTACAAGCTTATAAACAGGCAGAGGGCTAAAGAACCGTTTGTTGCTTTCCTAATACACATGATCATAATCTGATATTGATTGTTGAATTATTTCCTAATTTATGCTAACAGCTAATTAATTAGTCTAATTACAGATATTTTCTTTGATTGCTTAATCTGTGAGGATTCTATAATCTGATATCAAATCTCTCTTCAACAAGCTCCTTCATTGATCAGAAAACAAACAAATAAGTGCTTTTCTGCTTTTCTGTGCTAGATACACCGAATGGGAACATAGCCATACTGGATTGTAAATTGATTCAATGAAATATATAAAAGAGGGCGACTTTTTCTGTCAGATTTGAAGAAAGATCTTGCTCGGTGGAATATTTCGGCCAGGAGGAACAAGAGAGGAAGATGAGGGTTGATTACTTTTGTCTTGAGGGGTAAAAAACGAAATGGATTGCTATTCCGTGCAAAATTGGAGCTCTTCCGGTATTCTTTTTTAGCGTTTGGCAAGACAAATGAGAGGAGAACAAGGTGCACATAATGGCAAGTTGTAAGTATGGTAAGTCAGCACATGCAATAACAAGTCAGTGTATATGGCCATGTGCAGTTATAACCATTATATGCGGTCATAACTGATTATAACCGCTGCACGTGATCATGTACAATTACGAGAATAATTATACTTGATATATTTTTCGAGATCGAGAATGTTCGAGTTCGAAATAAATACCGGATGAAATAGATTGTATAGAATTTAGTAAATTGACGTCTTAAAACTAAATATTCGGATTAAATTATTAGACCTTCAGAAACACACCCGTATGAGATGCAAAAGATATCACAAATTATGATACACAAATTGCGACTTCATGCCTCCAATGGGGCCGTGATATCAGTACTATACAAACCTCAGATCCTTTTTGTGAAAATATACATGTCACTGGAAAACCACTTGTATAGAATGTCGAACTACAATTTTCAAAGAGACCGAATTTTTTGGTTCTTTCCGGTGCATCAAAAAAACCACTCCTGCAAGAATATGATAAAAAAAATGGTGTCGAACTGATTGGCTATCAGCCTTAATTAGCTCTATTGGAATCAATTGGTTTCACTAAACTAATTTTTTTATAAAGAGTGGGTTTTAAATGCTTTTATTTTTTGTCTTCATTATGCCTTCAGTTTTTAAATTTTTAATAATTCAATTTAAAATTGAATCATGTTTGATCTATATCACTTTATTTATGTATAAATTAAAAATTATCATATTTAAATGTTATTTTATATGACATCAAGAACTTATAAAAAAATGCACTAATATGAATAATTTTTGGACGTTAATTGTTAATTCATTGATTTATCTAAAATGAAAATGTAAAAACTTATAATTTTTTTATACACAAGAATAAAATGTAATATAGATAAAATCATTATATTTTGATATTTTAGTTTTAAACTTCGAGTTATTAGTCAACTTAAATAATGGAGACACAAAAAAATAAAGGTATTAAAACTATCCTCAATTTTAAATTATATGCATTTTTTTAAATTATTCATGAAATTTGTAAAGTTCCTGTTATTTGATATAGTTGGATAAAAAAATTCTGTGTGCTACGGTTTTAGGTATATTTGCTTTGGATTAAAAAAATGCCTAAATAAAGATCAAGTTCTTAATATTGGACCACAAGTGTGAATTCCTAATCAAATTGAATTCTGGAAATATTTTGTAAAAAGAGTTGGTCTTCTATATCACGGCTATATCAGGCTCATATTTTCTATTATATTCTGTTTGCTAGGTCCAACCCAATATCAGCTATATCGGGCTGAGACTGATTTTCTAAGTAATATGTCATGGCCTCATGGCACAAATTACAGTGATAAAAATCAATTTTGTAAGCCTCCCCCCAAACTTGACAGAATACGGTCCGATTAACATAAATTAAATATGAACTTAATGCTGCGATATGCACTTTACTCTATCACTGATTGTTTAACAGAGTTCTCGTGAAGGTAATTATTAGAGCCAATAAAAATCAAAGAAAATATATGCTTTGACAAGTTTGAAGAAGCATTAAAGTGGTGACGTATTTAAAAGGTTGGACAGTATTTTCTTAACAATAAATATTACTTCCAGAACATAAATCAGGTTAGAAGATCTCCTAAATTAGCATATCAGTGGTGCCAGTGATGGAACAATTCATTGTGATGACAAACATAGCTAATTGAAAGGATCTGGTAAATTAAGCTCAAGAGTCCAGAGTGAATTCAGCAAAGAAAATGATAAGCTAAATTAAGATGATAGTCCAAAATTTCAGAGAACATCAAAATTAAAAAAAACTCCTGATCTAGCTCGAGCAAAATGCCTATGAACTTCTCCTGGAAAAGCATCTTTATCTCACTAGCTCTTCTTTATTTCATTAAAATCCTTTTCTCTCTGATTAACAAGAAAAAAATTAACAACAAGAAAAGACTCCCGCCAAGTCCACCGGCATTTCCAATTATTGGCCACCTCCATCTCCTTAAAAGACCCCTTCACCAGGCCCTGGTCCACATATCAGAAAAATATGGCCCTGCCACCTTCCTCCGCTTCGGCTCACATCCTGTACTCATCATTGCATCTCGCACCTTGGCTGAGCAGTGCTTCTCCACCCATGATATTGCATTTGCTAATCGTGTCCAATTACCCTCTGTCATAAAATATACCATAATAGGAACATCCAACTATGGGCCCTACTGGCATAATATACGTCAGGTTGCTGTCACTGAGGCCCTGTCAGATGAAAGGCTGCTTGCCACCTCATATATTAGGGATGGAGAGGTCAAAGAAATGGTCCGTCAGTTGTTTCGTTATTGGAAGGCTTCTACAGCTAATAAAGGATCTTACTACTTTGAAAAACTGGAGCTGAAACGAAAACTGTTCGAGATGTCACTTAATATGAAAATGATGGTAATTGCAGGAAAGAAGTTTTATGGAGACAATGTCGATGACTCGGATGAGTTGAAGCAGTTCAGAAATGGAGTTGAGCAGTATTTGGCCTTAAGTGGTGCCTCAATATTGGAGGATTTCTTGCCCATTTTGCAGTTGACTGATGTGTTTGGGCTCATGAGGAAGAAGAGGAGGCTCGTGAAACTGATCGATGAGATGTCGCATAAACTGCTTGAGATAAATAGGAGAAAAGTGGTCCTGGAGGAAAAGACGGCGATTTCCAATTTGATTAAGCTACAAAAGGAAGAACCTATGACGTATACTGACCAGATCATCCAAGATATCATCATAGTAAGTCTCATACATGCATATGTGATCAAGAAACTTGGTTATTTATGAAATGTTATTTTAAATAGAATTGAAGAGATTCAATCACAATCAGGTACTAATATTAATTTTATAGAATTGAGTACCAACTTTTAGAATTTGTTCTGATTCTTTCCTGGTTGAAATATTTCACAGAGCTTATTGTTAACTGGGACTGATAATCCAGCAAACACTGCAGAGTGGGCCCTATCTCATTTACTGAATAACCCTGGTGTGTATAAGAAGGCTATAGCTGAGATTGACACACAAGTTGGGACTAATCGGCTAATTCGGGAGTCAGATCTTGCAAGCCTTCCATACCTCAATTGCATTGTAAATGAGGTGCTCCGACTCAATCCCGGCAGCCCCTTACTCGTACCCCATGAAGCAAGAGAAGAAGTTTTATTAGGAGGTTATGCAATTCCACGTGGCACTATGCTATTAGTAAACGCATACCAGATCCACAGAGACCCGAAGAGCTGGGAAGATCCAATGAATTTTATGCCCGAACGGTTTGAGAGAAGAAAGGAAGGAAATTGGATGATACCATTCGGCATGGGAATGAGAAAGTGTCCAGGAGAAGAGCTAGCGAGGCATGAAGTTGGCATTATTATAGGAAGTCTCATACAGTGCTTTGATTGGGAAAGAATTGACGATGAACTGATTGACTTGAGAGAAGGTTCCGGATTAACACTTCCAAAGGCCGTTCCAGTGGAAGCATTGTACCGTCCTCGCCAAGTCATGCTGAAAACTCTCTGTGAATTTTAGGCTGCACAATATTTTTTCCATCCTAGTTTTAGCTTAACTAGTTGATGCAAAGAAAAAAGAAAATAGAATTAAAATGTGCTTGTACACAGATTCTAGACAATTTATGCATGAGAACAAGGCATCAAGCAGAAACCCCTCATGTTTGAATAATTACTTGATTATTGTTTATTCAAATGGTACCTCTTTTGATTAATTCATGATACATATCTTAGAGTATACTTTGAAAAGCTGTACATTCAACAGTACTAGGTTTGGGTTCCACCAGGATTTTTTGTGACAGGGAGCTTGCCATCATAAGTGCACCTTAGCACATCCGGTGATCTTTGAACTAGTCTTGGTCCCTTCAGCACCTTTCCACTCCTAGGCCTTATGTCCTAATTCATCAAATAGAAATATGGAAATTGAAATAAAATGAAAAAATATGCAAACAGAAATAACTTCTGTTTGTTGAGGAATTGTGATGAGGGTGTTATACAGGAGCTTGTTATAAACTTATAATAGTGCCATCTTGATACGGTAAATGGTGATTCAAGGTGTTACATAATATGCAATAACTTAATGTTTCAATCTTCAAATTAAGATCTAGAAAAATAAACTGATGGTCAATTGTACCAGCAGCCATTTATATATTATGACTAAATTATATATTTCTTTAATTCAATAATAACATAACATGCCTGATCAAAAATGGCAGTAGGGATGGCGAGAGTTGCAACTGCATTAGGCGAGTCAACAATACCAGATATTCTTCCTTCACATGGACAGCATGACAGCAAGATGTATGCCTGGAAAAAAATTTCATTTCCTATTAGTTATCAATCATTATTATAAGTTAACCCATGGTTAGATTTTTTTCAAGATGGTGCCATAAGTCTGATAGATCCCTATGACACGAAATCATGTAGTATTAGGATTAACTGAATTTGTACCAGACTATCAGGTGGTACAGATTTTACTGGTGGAAGAAGGGGGCAAATCTCAGATTTTCAACATTGTCTACAGTATATTCTTTTTTTTTTTAAAAAAGACATTGTTTACAACATTTTCTTTTCTTTTTTGATGTTTCTGTGTTTCCGCATTCTCAAAGTTATAAAAGGGGAACTATATTTAATTCCATTGCATACAAAAATCAAAGATATAAAAAGGTTGGGTTATACTGTTGTTGATGCCAAATTGTGAGAAACTCAGTAATTAAAATGTGATGAGGTGTGGATTGGCGGACCAAAGATTCAACATTTCATTTCTCAGATGCCATAACTACCAAATTAATAGAATGCAATTCAAATTAATGTAGTTGAACACCTGCTCTTTAGAGTAGCCAAAGTTGGAGAGATAATCAATAGCATTGAGAACTGCTCGCTTGTATGCCACAGTGGCATCAAGATAGTGCTGCTGGCCAGCCTCATCCACACTTATTCCCTCAAAAACCAACCACTCAGAAAAGCGTGGTTCCACTGGCCCGATTTCAAAAATGGGATTTACATGAAGTGGTGTGGGGCCCATTGGAGTGAGGTACTCTTTCATGCCTCCCCGAATTATCTCACACCTTCACAAACAACTCTTATGAGATGGTTCTCTTTTGAGGGGTATTAACATAAATAAAACAAGAACAAAAGGATTTTTATTGTATAACTTTAATTGTATATGCTGCAACAAACAGTCAACAATTAAGATAGTCAAAAATCAATCAGATTAAAATTTACTTAACTGCCCTTGCCCCTGATGATTTATTTTCATATTCAATCAGTTATTCATGCAAAATTGTCCAAAAATCCACCCAACTTAAAATTATGCAGTACTCAATCTAAAAAATTAGATAAATGGGGGAGTGTTCTTTACTTCAGCTCAAGGAAGCCACTCATTTCAATGGCTCCACAGAAGGAAATCTCGCCATCACCTTGAGAAAAGTGCATGTCACCAGTACTTAGGTTTGCACCTTCCACAAATACAGGAAGATATACTTTTGAGCCTCTGCTTAGATTTTTAATATCACAATTCCCTCCATTTTCTCTGCCTGGTATTGTTCGGGCTGCCTCATTTGCTATCTTTTGCCACTCAGGACTGCCTTCTTTAATCTAAAAAAGTTAGATGTTCTTTAAAAGATGTAAGTTCAAATTTTTAACCAAATATTAATGCCAAAACTGGAAACAAAAGGCCCAAAATGCCAATGTTGACAAGGATCAGTACAGAAAAATACATAGTAAATAAAATGGTTTGCAGAGTTCATCTACGCCCAAGAAATTACGTGAAACTAGTATTACAGTGTGCACAGCATGTGAATTTGTACCTTGCCTAACAGACAATTCTTTGGAGTTGGAAGACTAGCAAGAGGGCGTTGATGCACAACCTCACACAACTTCAGGGATCCAGTGTCAGTCTCGGCTAATTTTCTCTCTCTTTCATTCCAGATGTTAAGAAGATCATGTGAAGGTGACGTACCGATTATGCCAGGATGTGTCAGACCCGGAAAGCGGACACCTATTTTACCAACAATATAATTCATCAAAACCTAGATCGAATATACCAGTATACTGGTTGAATGCAAATTACAATACCTGGAATATTAGGTGAGTATGCATAAATTCCTTCAAAATACCAAATAGCCTTTGTTGCACAAGGGAAGTGATCCGTCAAAAACCCACCCCCATTCTCTCGATCAAAAGTGGCAGTGTATCCCCATTCATCCCCAGGAAGTGGGCCAAGGTTGCATATCTCCACTGCCAGAAGATCCCCAGGCTGAGCTGGCTTCCCATCAGAGTCCAAAACACACAATGGGCCACTGAGATAGTGGGTCTGTCATGCAAATATATTGGTCAGTTAGTTCAACAAAGCTTCAGTACCTGCTTGGAAAACTTCTAAATGTATATCATATTATTTTCACATATAAGAAATTTGAGTAAATAGACGAACAAACAGTCATACACGTTTGAAATAATTTTAAATTCAAACGTGTTTATTTACATTACACCTATAACTCTGCTAATTTCTTATACAGTTGCAATGAACGAAGTATCTGTGAATTATAAAAAGCTTACAATAGTGAGATCGAGAGATTTGATATCCTCTGCCGAGTTGTTATCTCCGACTCGACCGCCAGTCCAGTCAACCATCTCCAACCGGAATAGTTCACCCTCGGTGACATCAGCAACCGTGGGTATGTCGGGATGCCAACGATTGTGCAAGGGAACTAATTGTTCCCATGGCCTCTTCTTGACATCTATTGGCACTACTACTCTTGGAGTAAGAGGAGCCATGTAAATTTGATTCTATCCCAAAACCTTGGATTTTATATGATATGAGGCTAGAAAGTGGAAAAGGTGTAGTAGAATGGGCTGAATAATTTGCTTTTATTTGTCAAAAATTGAGGACTTTTAACATGGTCCTGTGCTAGGGATATCAAGAATTCAAGATATTTTCTCCAGTTCCAGCTAAAAAACTGAAGCACTGTTGCTTTCTTCCCGTGGAATGTTCGGTGCAGCTCGGAGTGGGGAAATTATTGCATTCGACAGGAAATGGCTCTGTTCAAAGCGGGGTCCCCACTCCCAGAAGAACTGAGGCCATTCCCCTCCATGAAAATACTTTCTTCCTACGAAATAAAAAGAAGTAATGGGCCCATACAGAACCTTTGGCAGGAGGATATGTGTAGGCCGCTACACTGGTTGCAGCCCACATTCATCTCAGCCTACCAAATTGAAAGTAATAAAAAATAGTTTCTGGGCCTGGCAGTTCATGCTGCCAACGCCTTCTCGAAAGTTCCCAACAACTTCCTTTCATCTTTCTCCTCTCCGTCGGCCATGGCTTCCGCGGAGCCGCTGCCAAAGAAGAGGAAGCTTCTGGATCCTCTCCTTGATTCCTCTCTCTCTCCTGTGCCTCCAATTGCTCCTCCTTGTCAGGAGGAGATATTGCGAAAGAGGAGAAACAGAGATGAAGTTCGAAACCTTCTCGACAGTTACCGAAGGATTCGCTTCTGCGTTGATGGAAACGACCCACGCCTCATGCACGACCTTGAAAAATCTTATCTCTCTCTCATCTCCGCTTCTCGAGGTTCTTATACTACTAGATTTTTATTGTTACTTTGTCTTAGACATTTCGACTGCCTTACACCAGGGTTTAGTGTTTATGTCTGGTACTTTTGCTCTTTTTTTTTTTAATTTTCCGGGTAATGATTTTTCAATTAGTGTTAATATTTGACAATCAATAATCATTTATGATGATGGAAGTGTTTATCAAGCATAATGTTATTCTCCTGGTACTGTGTACTCCAAAATAGACCATAATATTTTATAAAGTTCTCTAATATGCAATCCCAATCGAGCACTGTTTGAGGTACATACCATACTTAATTAGTCTCAATTAGACCATAGAAAATCAATTTGAAATATAACATAAAATTCATAGGTTGCTCAAGTGTACAACGAATTGTGGCCGAATTGATTCCTCAGTATGCATCATTTTGCCCCACGGCACTGGAGGCTGCTGCCAAAGTCTCCATTAACATGTACAACTGGAGCTTCTCTATCATTACAAGGGGAGAAGATGCCAACCTATCGGCTTACCACACAGCCAGAGCCTGCATAATTGGCCTTGCAAAAATCTGTCATGCGGCATCCCACAAAGCGCCCACCTCATCTGTCATAGCTGGCATAAGCTCAGCTGTTTTTGCCAATGTTCTGGCCTTCTTTGTTTCAACCTTTGAGGGGAAGGATATATATCATATTGGCAGGGGTTATATTGAAAGATTGAAAGAGCCGATGGAGCTATTGTATGACACCAAGGAAAGAGAAGATGGCTGTGGAGATGAAAGAGGAGTTGATTATTTGTACAAGTTACTTGAGCTTAGAGTTTTGTGCTTGTTATGCATATTTTCCATTTCACCAAGGAATGTGATGGAAGCATGTTTTGAGAATGGTGCTTCAGGAGAGGATGATGGGAGGAGTAAGTCTGGGGTCTATTTTGTAAATCAGATTTGTCATGATTTGACTAACAATAATGCTTGCAAAGAAGAAAGTGAAATGGATGATGCTCAAAGGGCTAGTTCTTTTGTGGATGATCATGTTGCTCCAGGTACTTCTTTGGTTCCACAGAAGAACAATTGCTACAGCTACATGCATATGGTATGTGCAGAACTTATGTTTTTATTCTTATGCAAAAATTAGAGAACCTTTTACGTACTGTAACCAATATGTAATCAATGCCTTGCCCCCCCCCCCCCCCAAAAAAAAAAAAAAAAAAATGAAGCACCAAAAGATAACTGTCAGTATTGTGCTGCCACCTTTCTAGCCATGATCCTACAACAAGGTTTGAAAATCCACACCGAAAGAGGAAATTATTAGACCAAACAGGAACTTTTGGAGGCCAAAAGTTTCCCAGGCTATTTCAATTTGATGTTTCAGTAGTAACTAACATTAATATGTGGACTTACTTTTACAGGTGATAAATCATAACCCATCTTTTAAATCTTGGATTGTTTCAAAGCACAAGAATTTACCTGTATCACATAGCCCGAGTGCAGTTTTGGAAATATCATCTCATATTGAAAGAGTTTTGGCTTCTTTTCCAGAAGAGTTTGATGAGAAAAAGAACGAGGTTAGTTGCATGGCAGCACTTTCAACCCTTGTATATAATTGAATCAAGGTTTTGGTGTCTTGCAATGCGTTCTTTCATTGAAATTGTGGGTACTTATCTCGTATTCATTTGAGAATATTAAAAAAAAAATCCTCTCTACCCAAGCTGCTGCATCTTGCCTATTGTTTGGTTTTAGATAAATCTGAGAGATGGCATAGTTTGGTGTTTCTGGATAACTTTAAGAGTACTGTTTTACTTTATCTTGTGAGATTATGAATTATTATTATTTTTTGGTGCTCAAATATGGTTATTCTTAAGGTTTTGTACGGTAGGCAAATCTGCTGTATGTAATGTATCATTTTTTATGTGTAGGATTTCCCAGTGAGTGAAGAAATGCAAGAATCTCCCCAGAATACACCTAGTAATGCTAATAACTCTACTGATTTAAACCTTGCCCATAACATTCCGGAGAAAAGGGTAGAACAACAACAGTCAACTAATGATAGAGCTACCTGGAATAGCTCTCCCAACAAAATTTTTGACTTCAACAGGAATGCAGTCTCAAGTTTTGTTGTCTCAGCTTCAAAGGAGCTCTGGGTCGGTTGCCATGGGACCAGTGCCACTGAACCGTTTCTCAAGTCAAAATTTGAGGAATTTGGGCCATTGGATCGATTCCTTTTCTACTCTCCTAAACGTTTTGCACTAATCGAATACAAAAACATAACTGATTCAATAAAAGCACATGGCTTCATGCAGGGATCCACAATGTGGGGCGGATCCCTCAAGGTTAAGTACTTGGATAGGGGATTGGGAAGTAGGGGCTTTGCTGAGGGTGTTGCAGTAGGTGACAGTTGTCATGTATATGTGGGGAATGTACTGAGTCTGCAAGAGAGAGAGGAGATTTTATCTGAATTGGCACGTTCTGGACTGAAAAGACCTATTAACTTTGTGGATTTGAGTGGCGAGAATGCCGTGTTGATGGAATTTGGGTCAGCAGAAGAAGCTGCTGTTGCAAAAGCCCGTATCAGGTCTCGTGCTTGTTCCAGCAGAAGTGATGGACCTGCAAGTGATAAGTTTGTTCCTGGGAGGTTGGACCTGTCTTAAGATTTTTCTTTTGTTGTCAAGTAAATATATGTTTGTGCTCAATTCTGGCAAAGAGATTGAACAACCTCACTTTGAATGTTTAACAATACACTCCTTACTTCAAATAAATATATGTTGCTTAGAAATGATTCAAGGCATTCTTGAAATAGTTTTATTATGTTTATTTTTTCCTTTTGTTTTCCTATTTACCTCCTTTGTCAATAGTTTTGTTTATTTATTTTATCTCAATTGTTGCAGGGTTTCAACTGTCGTGCAGAATGATGAACCACAAAGGACACCAAGGACATTCTATTCGGCTGAATATCATCCCTCTCCAAGGCTGAGCAATGAGAGTATTGGTCAATGTCCGCCAAGTGTGCAAGTTTTTCGACCAGATTTTAATAGTAGCATGGATCCCTCATTCTTTGGTAGGAAATATATGCTTCTTCTGATCATATTATTTTTCAACAAATAGTAAACTTATGAGAGGAGCTATTTACTTCTCTTAGTAAAGATTCTAATATTCGTCCAACTTCTGTGACTGCCAAACTGACCTAATTGATATCCTTTCTTCATGCATAGTTCTGTTTCCTAAACGGATATGCACATGCAAACATGGTTACACATGTTAATCTTTATAACACAGTTATTCTCAATTTGTGCATTATTTTTCTTATTAAAGAACCCAATCCCAAAGTTCCAAGTACAGAATGCTGGGTGCAAATTTTCTGAAGTGGGAAGATCACAGAAAACTTGCACCGTTTCTGCAAATATTTCTACCAAAGAAAATTTTCTGAAGTGAAAAAATCACAGATCTTTTGTGCAAACTTAAAACTGGTTTATACCAAGTGTGTGAACCTATATTTCCACCACAGACTTCATGTGTCAACAAAAAACTAGATTAGCAAGTAGTGTCCATTCTTCCTAGTATTCCAGAAAGATTTTCATCACTTCTATTTTCACATTACTATAGAAGATAATACTAACCAGATTGACCTGTTAAGTATAGCATTTCACATTTCTTATATAAATCGTCATATTTTTTAAATTTGGTTTCACATTCTCAAGGTCCTTTGTCTACGAGTGGTGACAGACAATCTCAACTGCGGCCGCACCAAAATCTTGCCATGATGGATCCAAACTTAGCTGCCTTGCAGATTTCACCAATTAGGCCTCCTATCTTACCACCACCTGTATCATCATCATTTCTGCCTCCTCCCCCTCCTTATCCCCCTCCAACGAATCAAATCTCTCAAGGAATTATGCCTACCAGCAATTTTCGTATAAACCCGACTGCCCCTCTTCCATTCATCCCCTCTTCAGTCACCCCCCTCTCCCAACTCCAAAGGACTTCCTTGCAAAATCCTGAGAAAATAATACCTCCCCTTGCACCAATTCCAGGTACTTCTCTCCAAAATTCTGGCAATTTGGTCGCTTCCCATTTCCATCCTCCTCTTGTGCCTGCAGTCATACAACCACCTCATATTTCATCTGGCTCTGTACCGCCTGATGTTGAATCAGCCAATAATCTGAAGTGGAAGGGTACTTTATCAAAAAGCGGGGTTATCTATTGCACCCTTTTTGCTGTCAGAGAGGAGTCAGATGCATGTCGATATGTTAATGGTGCTTCCGAACCAAAAGAGTCAGATACTTTTATAATGTTTCAAATTTTTTCTTTGTTTTGTTTTTGTAATTTAGTCCATTATGCTTTGTTCTAGTATTTGACTTAAATTTTGCACAGTTGGCCTATTAAATTGGATGTCACAAAGCGCACTGATTTGAAGCATGTCAGGACTACATTTTCTAACACACCACCATATAAGGTAAGCTGTTGAATATGTAACTTGATGGTACATCATTACTCATATTATTTGCCCTTACAATTTTGCAATGCATGATGCAGCGGGAGGTCTGTCGCTTGCTACCAACTTCCAGCAGTGATCAAAAAGGGGTATGCAATTCTTTATTAACAATGTTTTATTAAATTGCAAATTGATTATTTGTATTGCATCTACACTAGATTTTCATGGCCATTACTGCTAGCCTCTCTTTTTTTTTTTTTTTTGAAAGCTTGGCAGTTGCTGCCGAGTTAATTCCATTAATTAAATAACATCCAATGACGTCAGTGAACAATAAATGGCAATTACATCCTGTAGCTAGTTACATCTCCTGGCTTGTTGGCTTCCTGATCTCAGCTATGCAGTATAGTATTATTTTTTTTGAAAAAGAGGATCATAGCGCCCGTTTCATTGATTGAAACAATAAGATTACAAAGTCCTTAAACCACAAAAGAAACCCCCTGCAAAAATCCCCAGAATCTGACTCAGTATATAAACACTTCATTGAGCAGCCAAAGAGAGCCAGAAGTTCCAAAGAACTGGCGACTCTCTAAGGTTACATCTCAGCCGGTCTCACATCATTGTCATATTCTTGTCAAACACAAACCCACAACCTATTACATGCAACAACCTCAGATCAAATCAACTACAAATCCAGCTCAACTCGGCAAGGCACTGCAACCAGCACAGCACTCTCACATTATTACAATCTCAAAACAACTTAAGCAACCAAATACAAGCATGACCTCTACTTCGAACAGTACTTGCACCATTGGCTCTCCTCATGGACTATTATTTCCACAATTCTATCTGTACTTAACCTCTCTCGACCAAAAATGTCTGCATTCCTGTATTTCCAGATTTCCCACATGCATCCCAGGAACAAGGTAGGTGCCTTTTTCATTGACCCGTTGTTATTTGACATTACTGCTAGTCACTCCACACTAGTCATGCATACAGAGGCCATGTCTAATACTTTGTAAAAAGATTGTGGTTGCCTTCGTGGCAAGTCTGGTGGTTATTCTGGTTTTGTGATGGCTTATTTTATTTAGTTTATTTTTGCAGTTTCATGATTTCATTGCATACCTGAACCAAAGAGAATGTGCAGGGGTGATTAAAATCCCTGGGATAAAGCCCATGTGGTCGCGCCTACTTTTTATCTTGTCTCACTCAGCTGAGAATTGCACCATGCTAGGTATTAACCAAAATCCTTCTGACTGTCTCATTGCTTTGGTTTTGCCTAAAGATACCAATTCAGAATAGATGCAACCTTTTTATTGACATTTTTTGGTTGGTAACGCAAGGATACAGCCTGTGGGCCTCGTATTTTCCCTGAGTGAGATTTTCTATGTAATTATTTGTTTGTTGGCCTTAATGTTTATACATTTTTGCTAGTGTTTAGTTGTCTATCATGTAGAAGTGTGAAAAATGTATCGTACATGCTTCCACAAAACTCACAGTTAGTTTCTGCTTATGTCGTTATTTACATCATTGTTTTGCAGTGTACTGTGTGCAAGGTTGGTAGACCAAATTTCCTTTTACGATATTACATAAAAGTATCTTGAGATAATTGCTGCTAACCAAATTAGTTAAAACTAACCAGTTTAATTTGTATGCTTTTCAAGGAGATTTTATTATGTACACTAGAGGTGTTTTTCACTATGCTCTGCTTCTGGCATGTGCTTCATAACAATGTCGTTGCTAAATCACCAAAATATTCAATTAGGAGTGCATGTTTGAGTTGGCATTCTGCAATGAAATCGATGTTAAATGAGCTGGGGCTAATGCAGAAAATTTCCTAGCAAAAACATTAATTTAAAGGTCTTGATGCTTAAAATATATTATATTAATATGTGATGGAGGATATAAAATTTAATGATGACTTATATCTCAGATAAGCTTAGTCGTAGGGAAGAAAAATTGGCGCGAGGCGCGCAACTATATCAAATCTAAATTAGGCTCCATACCAAGAAGGAAACATATTAATCAAAAGGAACATGCAAAATGACATGGTCGTTATCACGTAACAAGACGAGTATTTATACATCGTTTCCTTCTTTTTTCCCTTTTTCAGTCAAGCATTGTTTCCATGTTTGTTTGTTTTCCTGAAAAAAGCAGCTACGACAATAACAGTAGGATAGGTCACGTTAAAAAATTTCGCCAGGAAACATGTGAAGCTCCAGTTGCAGTACTATACTGCTATTATTCTGGTAATGAACGGCGATCACGGCTGTAGTTCTCTCGGTGGGCCCCTCGCTTTGCTTTGTAACTTTGCTCAACTTTTTTGTGCGTAATGTCTAATGCTAATTATTATGCACTGATAATGCCATGGGATAAATTGGATACCAGCTGGTTCAGAGAACAAATTCAAGAATTTCGTGATTCTACAGAAAGTAGTTTTCCGACTTTCACTGAATTAAAGGGTCCTATTGTCCCAACTTCTAACAAAAGCCGGAGCGCAGGACCCAAATTAATGGGGTCCGAGCTGCTATCCACTCTACAAAAGCCGAAATGAATTCATTGGATTCTACATTTCTACATTGTTCGTTTAAAGTTTGCTTCAAGTTGGATCGTTCTGGTGTGTCCACAAAAAAAAATGAGAAAAGGAAATAAGAGGTGGGATAGTGCTTAGTGCTTACTCCACCTTTTGTTTTGAACTATCAAAATTCAAGTAGTCTGGATACTTTTTTACATATTGATTTTATTTGTTTTGCCATTTTGTAATTTGTACATTCTCCACCGATTTTTGAATATAGTAATTAGATTAATTCTATTATTAATAACAATAACAAAAAAAACAAATTTTAATACTAAGAATGATAGTACACCACTACGACTGACGTATAAGATATACGTCACTAAGACTAACGCAATTGAAAAACACTACTCTCAGTGGCATTTTTTCCCTATCATTCGCATCGAAACTTATTAAACTAAGTTTTATAATTGCTTTTGGCAGATGGGTTTGCCGCCAGTGGGAGTGTCTAATCCCACCGGCGTGATTCTTTTTTTTTTTTTGTAAAAAGCTAACTAAAAAATAATCTAAAAAAAAGACGTCATTGTCAGTGACGCATTTTCAAAGCGTCACTGACAATGATGCGCTATTATTTCTATTATTAAAATTTTATTTTTATCATTATTATTAATAATAATTAAATTATTCATATTATTAACATTCTCAATTGTCTCAAGCACTGTTCTAGACTGGGGTACTACAATATTACCATTTATAGATAAGCAATGCAAACTAAGAATTAAAAAATTAACCTTAATCTGCAGTAAAAGAAAATAAATAAAGTTACATTTGATAATTTTTTTAATAAAAAGATGGAGGTCTGTACCTCTAAATTTCATTTATCTGCACTTGTTACATTAATCGCTAGTTATAATCCTTATATTACATATTTTTTCAATTAAAGAAAAGAAGAAAGAACGAAAAAAGAAATGAAAAATCTATTCTAATTGTCTGCTTCCCATCTTCTTTTATGTTCTAAACCATTCTCAATGTTCAGAAATTCTCTCTCACAGGTGCAATGTATATTTTTCTCTGAAAATTCTTATCCAATCTCTCTCCGTCTCCAACATTGGACAAGAAATATTTTTGAATAAATTAATAAAAAGAAGCATTGCGGTTAATAAAACGTAAGAAGGTACAAAAGTTCAAAATAATAATATTTAAGACTTGTTTTGTCCGAGTCGTAGTAAATAGTAATTAGTGAAGTCGAGATATGTTGTGTCCGGTGCAACTTGGGTTGATATATGTTGGCTTCACGTACCATCCACGAATCATGATCCATGGGTATCGTTGGATCCAAATTGAAACAAGCCGTTCAATCAAGATCAAACGGCTATGGATATCCTAACAATTAAACCAACCATTTGTCTATCCATCCAACGAAGGAAGAGCAACCAGAAGAGAAGGAATCACAATTCACAAGGACTACGAAGCAGGATGTGTAAAAGGGTTTGATATTGATGGATAATGATTTTATAATATCATTGAAAAATATCCGTTATTATAATATTTTAAATACGATTTAGATGCAAATAGTCCGGATGCGAATCGGATATTCGACAGATATCTAGATATGGATTAGATATCAGATAGATATAAATACGAATACGGATATATTTCGGATATTAGATAAAAAATATTATATATATCATTGAAAAATAATTATATACTATTTGTTGATAGAATAATTACTTATAAAATTAAATATTAATTATAAAAGTTAAATACTAATTATCATTATACTAGTAGTTTGAATGTATCAATGAATTATAAAAAATAAATATGATACACTAACACATATTAGATACAAAATAAATTGAATTTATAATGGACGCTAAAAATATAATTTAAAAAAATAAAAATGTTTCAGATATATATTTAAATAAAATTAAATAATATTAGATCAAATACTTTAGATAATATTAAATATTAATGAATAAGAGATAAACAGTTATAATTCTCTGGCACGTTGTACTAGTCGTTTCCACTACTGAAATGAACCGGCGAGACTGAAGTCGAAAAAGAAAGCAGTGAAGTAGAGGGGAAATAAAAAAATAAGGTAGGGGCTACGTGGGAAGAAGTTATGGGAAGTGAAGTGTGAAGTATATATAGATGGGGAACCTGAGGAAAGCACGAGTTACAACTCGCAACTCACAACTCAACAAATTTCAGCGGCGATACGCGTAAAACGCGTCCCGTGATCTTCGCGTTTTCTCTGTCCCTCCCTGTCCCTGGCAGCCTGGCAGGTGGTAGCTGTCACCGCATTCGCTCCTAGGTGAAAAATGATCGGGACCTACTTCGCAGTTCGCATGACCCAAATGGACGAACAGTTCTCAGCTTCTCTTTTCTTCTCCCTCTCTAATCTCATACCTCTCTGCTTTTATTGTTGCTAGGCTGAGAGCACAGCTGCTGCGTAGGCGTAGCCCTTGCGCTCTAGTTTCTTCCCTATGAGGCTATGACGTGTGACTTTTGTGGGGTCTGTGGGCTGGTGCACAAATTGTTAGTGTTAGCGTTAATGTTGGTGAAATGTTCTGCTCAGTGGATATTAGCGTATATTCGTAGAGGACGATAGGTTTAATAGTTTGCGATCAAATTTGTAATCCGGCATTTTCAGAGGATGTGCATTGTGCAAGCGCCAGGCGAGCTACATAACGTACTATAGAATAGAAATTATTCCATAATATCAATATGTTCTTCATAGGTTCTCGAATTCTTGTAGAAACTAGAAAAAGTTAAAGTTACACATTGTCTGATCTGGTCTGGTCATCTCACCTCACTAACCAATGAGTAATGAAGGACAAAAGAGACGGACAGTTGCGCGATGTAGACTGTAGTAACTTTTTTTTTTCAAAAGAAAATTTCAGAAAATAAAGAAGACATTTGTGCCTTTGACCCTTTGTGCGATAGGCCAGTAATTATTGTACCCTAGTAATCCACCGGGAACATGCTGATTATTTCAGAGACCAGATCCCCAGTGGCTCAATAAAATCAAAATGTGGTGTGATCAATCACTGACACTGAACCGCAAAGCTCGTGTTATAAAGTAAACTCTTCCCTTCTAGAAACTTGAGACTTACTAAATTATCGCAACACAGTATATACTGTATCCAAAACATTGCAAAGAATCAGAAATATTATTTCATCAATTCCCGCCTCTTGCGCTTAAAAACCCCACGCTTTCTCTTCTTTCCCAAACTCTCAACACTTCTTCAATCCCACTCCTCTTTCACTTTCTCTCAGGACAAAATGGGGGCTCTCTCTCCACTCTCAAATGTCTTATTCCTTCTATTCATCTCCGGTGCAGTTTCCGACGATCCTTACCGTTTTTTCACGTGGACAGTCACCTATGGCCCCATCTCCCCTCTTGGCACCCAACAACAGGTTACTGTTAACAAACTTTTCTTGACAATCACCTTTAATAGTTGCTTCCTTTTGGGAAAATCGAACTCACTATATCTTTAAAGTTCTCTGATTTCTTTTTTCTCTTTTCTGTTTTGTTGGAATTTAGGGCATACTGATTAATGGACAGTTCCCAGGACCTCGAATTGATTGCGTAACTAATGACAATGTGGTTGTCAATGTTATCAACAAGCTCGATGAGCCTTTTCTTCTAACTTGGTATGTGCTAGATTTTTTTACTGAGTAGCTATATTATGCCATTTCAGATCCAATTTGATTTGGGAACCCACATACATAAATGTGTGTATAATTTGGTTTTCTGTGAATATGGCATGTACAATTCTTTTATCTGAATTGGTGTTTTGAAAACTAGGAATGGGATAAAACAAAGGAAGAACTCATGGCAAGATGGGGTTTTGGGAACAAACTGCCCGATTCCAGCAAACTCAAACTACACTTACAGATTTCAGACTAAAGACCAGATTGGTACATTCACATACTTCCCAACTGTCGGCATGCAACGTGCTGCCGGTGGATTTGGAGCTCTTAATATCTACCAACGACCACAGATCCCTGTGCCTTACCCAACTCCAGATGGTGAATTTACATTGCTAATTGGAGATTGGTACAAAGCCAGCCACAAGGTATAAGCCACTGTCTTAAGGCATTTCATCGAACAGGTTTGGAAGTGTTTGTTTACAATTTGTGTGTTCTTATTTCTTATTTTGTAGGTGTTGAACCAAAGACTAGACATGGGAAGACCTCTTCTTTTCCCTGATGGGCTGCTTATTAATGGAGCTCAGTGGCCATACTTTACTGGAAATGCAGGTTTCATACAATTCTCATGCAAATTGATATCAACTCAGACCTGTTTTACATGGCTTGCCAGTAAAATGAAACAACTAAGAGCCGACCCATTAATTCTGAAAAATAGAATATATACCAAAAAGTGAGTTCACATAAAATGTCTTTAAGAAATTAAATTTGAAACTGAGAAGACGATGCATTTCCATTGTACAGAAGTGTTCTGAAATGATTGATAAAAGTTTTGAGTTGCGCCAATGGCCCACATGTTTATTATTTCTTACAAGTACTCACAAAATTTTTGTTCCATTATCTTTATATATGGCAATTTTAATTTGGTATCTTTTCTTGCATTCTCAGGAAAAACATATCTGCTTAGAATCTCCAATGTGGGTTTGACAACATCCATAAACTTCAGAATTCAAAGCCACACTTTGAAGCTGGTGGAAGTGGAGGGGACCCACACTCTGCAAAATATTTATGATTCAATTGATGTACATGTGGGCCAGTCATTGGCTGTCTTAGTCACACTTAATCAACAGCCTAAAGATTACTACATAGTCGCATCAACCCGCTTTACCCGTAAGGTTTTCACACAAACTGCAGTCTTGCATTATTCGGGATCAAGTGTGCCTCTCTCAGGGCCGGTACCATCAGGGCCTACATACCAGATATACTGGTCCATGAGGCAAGCTAGGACATTCAGGTATTGGGTCTTTCTTTATGTGTTCAAACTTTTATAATTATTCCAAATCAGAAGTTTTCCAAAGTGAGAGAATTAGAATTGTTCATGTAGCAGCCAGGTGTAGGATTGGTACATGACTTTTTTCAATAAATTTAAGAAATTGGGTTTTTACTTTAAGTTATGATTAAAATACTGAGCTAAATTTGTGTATTAATCTAATTTTGAAAATGTGTTTTGCACCAAATGGTCAATTCAGGTATCAATACAACCACTGTGATGTGAACCAAACCAAGAATGCTGAACCTATGTATGAATTGTTGCTGAGAGCCTAAGACCACTTGTTGTAGATTCACTGTAATAATATTAACAATTGAAAGTTCTATAGGTGGAATTTGACAGCGAGTGCTGCAAGGCCGAATCCTCAGGGTTCGTACCACTATGGTACCATTCTCAAACAGAAGTCTCTCATTCTTGCCAACTCAGCACCAGTAATTGCCTCAAAACAGAGGTTCGCAGTAAACGGTGTGTCCTTTGTCATACCCAACACGCCTTTAAAACTTGCTGATAATTATAACATTGCCAATGTTTTTTCTTGGGATAGTATCCCGATTAACCCCACAAATGGTCAAGATGCACTTGGAACACCAGTTCTACGGTTTAACCTTCATGACTTCATAGAAATAGTTTTTCAAAATACGGAGTATCAAATGCAATCGTGGCATCTTGACGGCTATGACTTCTGGGTTGTTGGGTAAGTTGTTATTGTTCTGCTTATAATTATTTCTTTTTTTGTGTGTCAGGAACAAGCTTCTTTTGTTAATATCTGTCTGTCTATGAATAGTCTAATATGCTGATCTTGGAATGTACAGATATGGTTTAGGTACATGGACAGAAGCCATGAGAAAGAGATACAATTTTGTTGATGCTGTGACCAGACACACTGTTCAGGTAACAATGATAATGAATGATAGTTCATCAGTTGAAATAATATTGGCTTATTGCAGTTAAATTTTTGGGTTCCAACTAAAATTGGTGTTTCATGATTTTTAGGTGTATCCAAAAGGATGGTCAGCTATACTTGTGTCACTGGATAATGAGGGGATGTGGAATTTAAGATCATCAATGTGGGCACGGCAATATCTGGGGCAGCAATTTTACATGAGAGTATGGTCTCCTCAGAAGAGCTACTCCAATGAATACGACATCCCTTCTAATGTCCTCTTTTGTGGCAAGGCGGTTGGCCTTCATGCATAGACAAGGTTAAATAATTTTAACATTGTATTTTTTCCTGTGATAAGATTTCTTTTGGTCATGATGGGGTGACCAAAACATGAATATGCCAAAGTTAAAGAAAGAAGAGCGAGTTGAAAATATTAAGGAGATATATCAGTACTTATTTATTTTTTGTAATTCTACTGGGTGTTCCAAAATTGTTTTGTTGTAATGACAAGCAATCTTTCTTTAATGATGGCTGGCTTATTGTGTACTGACTTTTACATGATAATATGTCCTGTTAATGCAAAGTACAAGATTATAATTGGATTCTAAGAGAAAGATAAGCAGGTTGAAAGCAAGAACTCTTTCTTCTTGTATTGCAGCAACAATCAATGTGCAAATTTGTGGTGGTTGGACATGACAATCAATACTAAGATCGGCAGAAATACAATGAATTTTAGTACACACTCCTCAAGATAGGTCAAGATTCTTCAAATTATGATTGTCATGACCAACCACCACAAATTTCTGTACCGTTGTGCAAATTTCTCTTTTTATTGAAAAATGCACAAAAAAAAAAGTGAATAAGTCTTAAAGGAGAGAACATGTAGATAAACATAAAGCGCCAAGGTTACTCATGAGGAACATGTAAGAGGTGATCCAATTCTAGAACCTAACATTTCTTATTGTTTTTGCTTTGTTTTATCTTTGAACCTATTACAATATCTCCAAATTAAAAAAAAAGGAAAAAAATAGAGGTAACAGGCTGCTTAATTGAATCTTTTTGTACACAAAAAAAAATACATTAAGTGTTTATATCTTCATTCTTTGTAAAGATATAGTTTGTTAAATTAACAGAGAATAAGATGATTTGAAATTTTTTCATGCAACTGAAAAAACAATAAAGTGCTTCCATCAACAAGCTTGACTGATACATCTTTTGAAGGCTCTATTCAACCTCCCTTATAGCGGTATATTTTATATCCTTTTCTTGCTCCATTAATTGAGTTGAAGGGAGCTCAACATGGCCTCCCCAAGCTTTAATTCTTTCTTCAGCGTATATTGCCTGCATAGTCATACATCACAATTATTTTGTACCAAATTCATCTGTCATTATTGCATTTCCAAGTCAGAAAACTTAATTTAACCTTATTAGGTAATATTTCTTAATATTTGCCTTTGCTTAGTTGAACCTTAAATGTATGCCAGAAATGGTGCTACTCGCCTACAAGGACTGGTACAATAATAGAGGATGAGAACAAAAGAGTAGGTGCTGTAAACTATAAATTAAGCATCCATTTGGAAATCAAAATACCTCATTGTGCCACTTGGTTCTGAATATTATGATAAGCAAAATGATGGTCTGAAGAACTGTACCGACAAGCATCCCAATCCAAATTCCCTGAAATTACATTGAACAATTTAGAAACAAAGTTGTTTTACTTAGGATTCTGAAAATCTGAATAGATGGTGTAATACCGAAGTATTCATCTTGAATTTGAAGCCCAAAAGAGCTCCAAGAGGCAAACCAACAATATAGTAACATGCTATATTTATATATGCAACTAGTGATTGCCATCCTGCTCCAATAGACACTCCTGCAATGTAATTAAATTGGAACAGGGTTTAAGCATGATAAGCTATCTTGTAACTTTAGTTTTTGTGTGTGCTTGCATGTTTTCAAGCATAAGTGGGCAGAACCAAAACTTTAATGAGTAGAAGACTGAAGTTCAATTCTATTCTAGAACTTGTTCTTGGTTTTGGTAATTAAATTTGTGTCCTGGTGGCTATCAACTATCCAAGTACCATATATCATTGCTGCACATCGTAAAGAGATTTCTTGTTTTGAAAATCACAAGCTGATGAGAGTACTCTGGTGTAGTACTAGTATGCTACTGACAAGTCATGAAAGATATAGTAATGAACTTTCTGGTACGAATTACAGATACAATTGGTTTCTGAAGAAAGTATACCAGAAAGAACTGGCTGGATGCTGTTGAGAAATATTGTAGCAGCCAAAAGAAACCCTAGTTTGGAAGTTTCTTTGATTAAATCAGGACTGCCAGTGAAAAACTTTGGTAGTGTCTTTCTTTCAATTAGAACTATTATTGTGAAAATTAATCCAATGATCGCTGATGTGCTGACGGCAATAATTACTGAAAACTTTGCAGCCTTCGGGTGGTTTGCACCAAGCTCATTGGAGACTCTTATGCTGAAAAACATATTATTAGTAATATCTGTATAATTGATAATGAAGCATTTTATTATTAGTTTCATTTGACAAACAGATATTGGTCCAGGATAATTCCATGAATTACTAGATACTGTAGAGATTTCTATTAATCCACTGGATACACCACCAATGGGTCATAGTCATAACTTTTTGGTAAATTGCTGTCCTAAAGGTGGTACCTATTATCTAGTAATAAGCAAATTGGACACAGATTAAGTACCTGATCGCCACGTTGAAACCTAGAGCAATCATAAATGCCCAGAGCTGGTAATTCATGCTGTTAAAGAAAAAGAAAAAAAGAATGAATATCAGAATGGAATCTGAATTCCAAGTTGGTGCTGCTTGAATGCTTCTGAGTTCTGATTGATTTTGCAGAAAAATGCAGTCACGGATGTTCCAAGGTAACCATATATATATTGGTGTTTGCCTGCTCAGTAAGTTCTCATATGCTTGAGTTAATGCACACAGTTTTTTAATGATTATCATCAACAGATTTCACGCCATATTATGCAACTGGAGCTTGAATCTAGTATCTCTCGCAAGTCATTTTATTTGCTTATCACTTGAACTATTAGTTGGATTGAGAACTAAAGATGATATATTGACAGACTTAAATTTTAACAAAAAAAAAAAAAAGCAACAAAAGTTTAGTTGGAAAATCACCATATTGACATGGCACCAACTTGTAGCTCGGGATGTTTCAATAGACCGACCAAAATTATAACAGCTGAGTAATACCAAAGCTCTAAACTGTCAAAAGTAAAACCAATTTAACCAGAACATAAACATTTGAATGAAATACCAAAATTGAAAACCTTATTCATATATAATTCTGACCATAACATTATAGCAGAAGCAAGGGAGAGCTTCACAAAAGCAGCCAGATTCTTAAATGCTGACCAAGAGAATCCTTTCCATGCTTCAGGGAAAGCCCCACCAATTAGGTACAAAAATTGCGCCAAATTGATAAGCCACCATGAAACATTGCCAACCATAGCAGCTCCAAACAACCCTTTACCCAGCTTAATCACAAGAACCCAATTAAGTAATGCATGCACCCCAAGTGCCACACCAGAAATGACCGTCATGATCCATACCCTACTTTGTGATTGGAAAAACTTCTGCAAGGGGAAGTTGAAGGCATATGCAAACACTTGTGGTATGGTCCAGAGGGTGTACAATCCTGCTGTCTCTGAGATTTGCTCTGATTGGTGAAGGAACTTCAGGATTGGGGATGTGAATATGTATGCAGGGGTGAGGAATAGTGCTGTTGTGAGGCAAATAATCCATGATCTTTGCATGTAGACGCCTAACATTTCAAATTGACCAGCACCAACTGCTTGGCCACAAAGGGTCTCGAGTGCACTCCCCATGCCTAGCTAACAAAATTGGGGGAAAAAAAAAGGACGTAACTGAATGGAGTACTGACTACAGAGACTGCAACTTGTGCTGTTTCTAAAATAAAAAAAAATAGTTATAAAGATGTCAATACCCCATACTCTTTAACCGCATAATTAAGGAACACTCAATTGAAGTAACTATGGGAAAGAAACAGATCACAATTCAAAGTTCCTATAGAAAGCTTATGTCGTTGCTTGTTCAGATTGACCCCTCAACATATTCAATTGATGGAGTGAACAGGTACTTTCAGTTTCCAACTATGCAGATGAACCTTTTATTTTTTTACAAACGGGATCCATGAACGCATGAACACAAAAAGAAAAAGAAGGTACCTTACGTAAGTAGAAATACATATAAGCTACATGCATTTTCTGTTAAACCAAAGGCTTCTATTTGTAAGTCAGTAACACCTGTAACAACTGGTACAACACTGAGCTCAACCTCCGTTACCTAAGGAGTACAGCAACCCATAAGGCCATAACCACATTACATTGGAACTCAAATAACTAATTAGCAGTAAACCATTTTCTCTGACCCAAAGTACAGTACTTAAGTCGTAAATATTTCTAACAATTTTAATAGATTTAATATTTTCTTATATTATTTTGAAGTTTTATCAGAAATATGTTACCAGAATCCCATAGACGAACCCTTCTATGACATTTTCAACCACTGCTACTGCATCCAGCTCTACATCTCCTATGCGCCCAGCAAATGCGACGGTAACAAAACTAATTGAAAATTGAAACACCATGGTTAGAATCGCCGGAAGTGCAATGTGCCATAGCTTCTTGGACTCATGCCAACACTTCTTCGTGCCTTGCATTTCAGTTAATTCCTACTCAGCTACTCCTCCAATGAAGCTTGTGCATAGATTATCTCATATCTCAATCATGAATGAGCTTGTATTGAATTTTTAGGTCAACAGTTATAACCACCAAAACCAAAAGTGGGAAATTTCTAGTCCTTGGAAGTAGGTGAGCAAAGACATTTGTGTTATAATAGTATTCATTTGTTTGGTGGATTTGACATGCATTGTACATGATTAAGTCAAAACTTGCAGGCGTCATGTATGCATGGTGCTTAATTAGCAGAAACTACCTCCTAATTAAGTTTTGTGAACAGTTAAGTAAAGTTTTCACTTATATGATGTGTGCTGTGCTTTTTATGTTTGTTTTTAAGTTTTTTAAACTAATAACATTAACTGATAGCACAAGAATAGTTCAGACTGACACTGACAATATCTATACTTGTACAGGAAGCTCATTAACTACATTAACACCTTAAATTGATATATAACCGTTCAGGCTGACATATAGTCATATAGTTTTCACTCAACTCTTATACTTTTATTGCTTTATTTACGCTAACTCCATTATGCATTAAGAATTAAAAAAAAAGTTTATATATCCTTGAACTAATTAAAACGCTAAATAAAAAGACACAAGGAACGACAATTTCGTGAAGTTTGCTCTTCTAATCTATCCAAAATATATATTTATTTATTATTAGAACAAAAGTATATTTATGGAAGCAGACAAACGGGGAGAACCCATTCAACAGCCCTTGACGAACTTAATTTGGTGGCTTGAAATTTTATGTGGCTTTAACAATGTAATCATCAGTGCCATTGCCCACTTAAAAAAAATAATATCTTTTGTCATCAGTATATAACGATTCTCTAATCTTCGAATGTAGGGAAATAAACGGATGCATAGTTGATAGTCGACACTAAACTTGCGTTTGCCTATATAACATGACCAGCATCACAAATGACTATACATTTACAAACACAGAAAATATAAATATGTCAATTTGGACACAGCAAGCGAGTTAGCAGGTCTTTATCACTCGAGGTCAGTCTCCTTGCCTTTGTAATTTATTTTGGCTCTTTTGACAAGACATTGACATTGCGCTTACTTAGATTGAGATATTTAATTTGTATAATAATTATCTCCTCATCAACCTCGCCCTTCTTTTATTAAGGTCCGAATTCTCATGCATTCACACCATAACGTTTGACTCGATAGGTTTTCCGTGAATACTTATCAATGATTTGATTATATTCCAGATTTTAAGATATGTAGTAGATATCAAATCTTCAATACAGGCGCTTTCAAATATTAGGTGAAGTAATAGATGAATTGGTCACAGTTCGCATCATACTCAGCGATTTTTTATTATAATTATTCAAATATTTTTAATTTTAATAATAAAAATGATAAAATTAAAATTTTAAAAATACGAATGGCAGCACGTCACTCCGCCACTGCCAGTGACGTCTTTCCTTTTTTTTTTTACTTTTTCAGTTATTTTTTCTTAAAAAAAAACTATCAACGTCAGTGAAAGTGACATTTTCCCCACTGACGCCACCAAATGATAAGGCCAATCTAAGTTAAAAAAAAAAATGGAAAGACGTCACTTTCATTGACGTTTTTGTACAAATACGCCAGTAAGACTGACGTTTTTACACAGCACCACTAATAATGGCGCGATATCATTCGTATTATTAAAATTTTGATTTTTTTCACTTTTATTATTAAAATTAAAATTATTAAAATAATTATTATCAAAAAACGCTACATCATATGCTATATTGGTCCATATACGTTATTTTGCTGGTGTATTACAAAGGTATATATGGCAGGTGAGCAAGTTGGAGCATTACCAAATAAGATTAACTTTTTTCGTTCAGATTAGTCGGGTTAGAGTTAGTTTATGGATTTTTTTCCGGTCTAAATCATCCTGGATCATGTTGAGATGAATAGCATGAATTGATCCAGTACTATAGATTATTTTTTTTTAATGTTTAAATAATCGATTCAAACTCAACATAATTTTCATATATAAATTTAGTTATGGATTGAATTATATATATTTTTTACTATTTTTTATGTTTTAGATAATTAGAAAATCACTTAATTAATTATTATGAACCATTTGAAGCACGGAGAGAAAAAAAAAAGATGATTTCAAATGCGACATCAAAAACATCAAAACCCTAGGTGGGAGAGGTCGCGCCGTCGACCTCCCCCATCCTCCGCCTCTCCTGTCACCCTCCCCTCTTCGTCCTCTTTAAAATACAAGCAACCACTATATTTTTTATTCTCACCGTCATTTTTTTTCTCATCGTCGTTACTTTATGAAACTCTAACTAGATAGTCTCTTTCTCGGCATCAGATCATAGTCACCAACCATCAATGACCTCCCTCTTGACGAAAAGTAGCGACTCCAGGCGACGAAGAAAATCAACCTTGAAAACCTTAGGTGGGGAGGTGGGCTCGCCGTCACCAACCTCCACCACCACCCTGATCTCTTCCTTTCTCTCCTCTCTACTTTCTTCATTTCCCTTCTCCTTTCTTCTCTCGTGTTAGAGTACAAGTAGCTAGATCTGAACTGAATTTAACCACCTCCTTTACTCTCTCTTACTAGTCGCATTCGCCTTACATTCTCTTTCTGGACAATCTTTGTCACCATAACTGCTCCTTACCTATCACGATGCTTTATCTGAGCACCCGACATTCAAACCCTAGTTGTCACCATTGTCATTGGAATTGAACCCCAACCTCTCCTTACATAACCCGATAGATTGTCTCTCTCTGCGCCTCGACCTCTTTTGCCTCTCTCGTTGGTCCAATCTTTAGGTCTTCTGATAAGTCTCAATTATATATCATGTGCAACTAGGATTTTATCTCAAAAATTATGCATTTCATGGTAATTGTTAAGAATTTACTTAGTTTTTGTGTCGAGTTCGAGATACTGTTACATTTTTTGTTGTTTTGCAGGTTATGGAGTGTAAACAAGGATGTCAACGTGAGAAATGAGACTTAGAGTGAGATGGATCGAACATACACGAAGAAATCAAGTGAAAAACACTTCTGGACAAGAATTACGGACCGTAATTATCAAAATTGTGGACCGCAATAATGGAGTGAATTGACCAAATGAGTGAGAGTGAAGCCGAAAACACCTAGAATCCTTCATTTGATAAGCTTTTCAGTCGTTGTTGTTAGATTTCTGTACTTTTAGTTTAATACAAAACTTCCGTTCGATTGTCTAGATTAGTGAAACTTGCGAGAACCGATAATTCACCCTTGTCCTTATGGTTCAACACCCCGACTACTACTTGACTAGGCCGTACGTTTACGGCTGAAATTGAGTATAAATTAAGGTATTTATTAGTTTAGCAGAATACACATCACCTTCTCTACTTTTTATGCTTGTCTAGCTGCAGATGTGGTGCACCATGGATTCATTGGTGGTCGATGTGACATAGTTAAATTATTGTTTCTCTTCATTTATTTTCAAGGGTTATGCTTGTATTTTAATCTGATTTGTTTTTTTGTATTTCTCTTGTGCTCAAGATGCACTCTTTTTTTAATTTGATTTAACGAAATCTCATAGTATGTTTTTTTTGTGTGCTATTTCAAAAAAAAACATTATGACCATGCATGCATCCAGAAGAATTGATTTTAAATATATATATATATAATAAAAAATATTAAAAATAGTCTACAATTAGATTTATATACATAATTATATTAAGAGGATCTACTGTTTGGACTTTGTAAAATAAAAATTTTATTCATAGCATCAAAACAATATGTGATATGCATAACAACGTAACTTACTTTCACTATATATTTATGTATATATATATATATATATATATATATATATATATATATATATATATATAAAGAGAGAGTTGGGTTATGATACTATCCACAGCACGGTACTAAATGTGCTAATGTGTTATGCGATCCGGAGCCGTCCATTTTTACTTCAGTTCTGTGTTGCACCTGATGATGTCGCTCAATTGAAATTTAACGGAGCAACCAGGGGCGGACCCAGTTAAATCCAGGGGGGCACGTGCCCCCCTGGATTTTGAAAAATAGTGCTTTTCGGTAATGTTTTCGCACGTGCCCCCGGAAATTTTTTTTGCCCCCCCCCCCCCCCCCCTGAATTGTCTGGTTATTTTTATTGAGAAAAAAATATTTAATACCGTGCATAATGAAATAATTATGCAAAGATATCAAAATATAAAGTTCCTTAGTCGAAAACTTTCTTCATCAACTTGATTATCTATTATTTTGAGCTTTATTTTATTATTATTTTAATATATAAAATGTTATTATTTAATAAAAAATTTATTAGTAAAGTATATATATTAAATTATTAAATTTTTTTATTTAGTACCCGATTAGTTAATGAATTTAAACCCGATAAACCATTACAATCCGATAATTACCCCCCTAATCAAAATCCTAGATCCGCCGTTGGGAGCAACTATTCCTCTCACTCTCTCCTTCGCATTTATGCTCCCCTATTTTAAAACTCTAACTTTGGATGTACTAGAGAGAGTGTGTGTGACACAGTGTGAGGCTACAGTAGGATATGGAGGATACGTCTGAGGGGTGCAGAAATATAATGAGTCAGTTTTGAATGTACTAGGATGGCTAGGATGTCAACTAAGATATATTGGACATTGTAACTTATTTTTTTATCAATAAAATCTAGTCTTAGCCATTTCTGCTAAACTTATAAAAAAAAAGAGTGTTTTGCGAAGTACAA
Organism: Schoenoplectus tabernaemontani; assembly: GCA_037127355.1. NCBI lineage: Eukaryota > Viridiplantae > Streptophyta > Magnoliopsida > Poales > Cyperaceae > Schoenoplectus > Schoenoplectus tabernaemontani. Next base: position 14,993,110 of record CM073755.1, on the reverse strand, counting down.
TTTTTTTTGTATTTTGCGTTCGTATCTCAAATTTGAAAATCTGAACGGCCAATTCAAATCGTCAAAAATAATTTTCATATTAAAATATTTTTGGAGATCAAATTTTTTTTTTTTTAATTTTTTGGTTTTTTAGATGGGTGAAAAATTACTAGTATTAGATGAGGCAGAAATCATTAGATCAACAAATTTTGCACTCATCTAAAAAATAGTAAAAAAATATAAAAATAAATATAAATTTTGATTTTCAAAGATAATTAATATGTAGATCATGTTCAATGGTGTTCAATGGTGGGATCGACCATTTAAACTTTTAAATTCAAAATATAAATATGAAACACGTGAGATTTTATATTTCACAAAGTAACATAGCCTCACTCCATATATATTTGTGTGTGTATATTGATCAAAAAGTTGTATGAGCGGATCAAGAGTACAAGCCTTCATCCCAACCTAGCTATATCACATAAAGATTGTATCAAAATCCATATACGGGTGCATCTGTTGGTGAGATTGATATAACTTTTTTCTCAACAACTAACAGCAACATGGCCATAATTATGGTTATGACAAAGATTCTAATAATTTATTTTATGAAAAAAATGTGGAAAACATTTTATCATGTGAAAACATATATGGATCATCACCATCGGCCTAAGCAAGAATGAAGGTGGCTTTATTGTTTATCTGATGATAAACAAATAATTTGACATAACAATTATTTGGACAATCTCGGTAGTAACTGTTTAAAAAAATATCAAATGAAAACAATTTTTGTTAAAATAAATATTGATGTGTGTCAGGTGCTAATAAAAATATGCTCTAAAATACATCTAAAATGTTGAATTTACAAGCATATAAATCTAACAATTGCAGTATAATCAGGGGTCGATCCACACAGACAACTTTGATACTAGATAATTCAAAGTTCAATTATCTAAATAATAACAAATAGAGTTGGTAATTCAAAATAAATGCAATCCTAAATTTAACGAAGTAAATCAGGAAAGTGCAGAAATATAAAAGTTCTAGGGCTTTCGGGTTATAATTAGATATAAATGCTATTTTAATTTCAAATCAAATTATTATTTTCTCATGCAATTACAATTGAGGGTTTCTCAATTCTAATTTAGAATCTGCCCACTTTCGTGGTGCAGTCCTCTATCTAGCGTAAATTTCATTTTGTGGCATATCCTAAATGTATTTATTTCTATGATTAGCCGGGTTGTATACTCAAGTCATCGAATCCCCTAATGGACTCAACAATATGATTCAAACCTGGATCCCCGAAGGTAATAAGGCATCTATCGAAACCGTTTTTCTAAGTCTTGGTTTGGGTCAGGCAATCGACGTCTCATTTCGGTACTTAGTCTCAAACCTAAGATTTTACATACAATCAACAAGTTGATCAATTCTTGCACAGGTTCAATCATTTGTAACTACCAAATGCAATTCATTATTCAATTATTATATCATACATAGATAAATCACAAACAAAGATGAAAATAAAGCAATCATTGAAATAACAACATAATTCGAACTAAAACAATAAAAATATCAACTACATACCCTAAAACTTAGAAGTGGGTAGTTTAGCTTTCCATGAGACAATAAACAGTAGAAAAATTCAGGAAAAAGAAAAACATGAGAGAGAAAGAACAAGGGAGAAATGTTAGAGAAGAAAGAGAGAAGTTTTTTACTTTCAATTCTGAATCGTCCTAGTTTTTTATATTTTTCTCCTCTTTCCCAGTATATTTCAATTATGAGGCCTTATTAGATTGTGTTCTCCTCATTGTCAAAAGCGAAATGAGCCCAAAAACGTTGAAAAACTCCCAGCATGAATCCGCACAGAACTCCAGATGGCCTAAAAAGTCTGTATTTTCAACATTTCTCATCCGTTCTTACTCCCAATCGTGTCTAATTCGCTCCATTTCTCTTCTTCTACATTAAACATCAAATATTGGGTAGTAAATTGATCTTTAACCCTATTTTAATGAAATTAAAGTATTTTGATCAAATTTTCTAAGTTTAACCCTATAAAATTCTCAAATAATTATACGTCAATTTGACACTTATCAAATATACATATATGTTATTGGACATATATATAGAGTTTAAAAATTGAATTTCATACAATTTAATTATTGTTTGTTGATCCATCAATAAAAAAAAATTCTAAGTTTTATTAGTTTCTGTATATTGTTGAGATCTCGACGTAAGTAATTATCAATAATTATCAACTCATTTATATATATAAAAAATTCATCTTTTATGAAAATTTCCTAACATACAGGTCTTAGGTCAAGTTTTTAATCATTAAGTATCGAAGAAATTAAATTTTATTTTTAATATTTTCCTCGATTGTGCTCTTAGTAAACATGGAAAATGCATCATTTTTACTCGTCCTTTATAGTTTTTTGAAATAGTTAAATGTTTTGACAATTTATTTTGGGCAGACGAAGCAAATATAAATAGTTAAATGTTTTGACAATTTATTTTGGGCAGACGAAGCAAAGACTTTTGAATCGGATTAATTTTTTTTTGTTAAACTCTATCTAGATAATTTCTCTAAACTATATAATTAAGGATTCAAATGATTCTCTAACACATATCACTTATATAGTTACGTATCTTTTTTTTTTTGCTACAAATCTTTGACCTCTCACAATTAATTACACTTTTTTTGCATAATAAAGATTGACATTTTATGTCCAATATCTCGATCTAAATATCGAGTTCACTTCACAAAATAACCAAATTAAGTTGGATCCAAATCACATTTCAAGAAATCTTTCATATTGAATCAGATTTTCTCACCGTATTTAAAACTCATAGGCAGTAATGATCTCATGCCGTTTTTTATAATTAAGCCAAAAAAAATTTAGAATTAAATATTTAGACAAATTAATGTGGATTTTGAGATATAAACTGGTCGGATTTCCCAACTCCATTCCCAGAAAAGTTAAAATCGGACCTCGCAACCACGTCCCCAGGTAAATAAAAGAAAAAAAAACGTCTGGGTCCGTGTCCGTCGTCCCAACTGAGTCTCAACAAAAAAAAATAATATATACGCTGGGGTCGGATCTGGCTATTCCGTCCCCATATAACATGGGTTCTATTTTAGGAGGATGCATTGAGATTGGTGAGAGTCTGAGAGGGAATCTCAAAATAGATTGGATGGATGAGATTCTGCACTGTACGGCAAATGATATCAATCCATATAACATTGAGACAATGTTCCGAGCTCTTCCAAAACAAATACTTTTATTTGAAATTGAAAAAGTAGAGACGAGAATGGACAACAGAAGAATCACGTAAAGGGACAAAAACATTATTAATTCGGTGTGCAAAACACTATGGACCAATCTATTTCTAAATGTAATTCTTCCATTTATAATTTGTATCCTGTCTATTTTATTGGTAAATTTTTTTTGAGGAAATATTTTATTGATAAGTTACATACACAGTTTTTTAGTGATTAAGGCGATTCCATTTATATATATGAAGGTAGTTTGTTTGAAATTTGAATGAATGCTTCTTATAAATAGTTGAAATTGAATATATATTTTTTGTGAATTGTTAAGTTAAGAAGTTGGATCCCCTAATTTTGTTATGTTCTCCACCTCTTAGTATTTGACAAATTAAAAAGGAAAAGGACACATTCTTCTTAGAAATAGTCAAATAGAGATGATTCAAGCACTCATTGACCGAGCGGGGCAAATTATTGGAAATACAATAGTCAAGTTTCAAATTCTCAGACGAAAAAAAATCAATTTCCGTACCATTAACAGGTAAAATATATAAAGAGAAAAAATATGGTAAAAGTTTAAATTCCAAGACAGGGTAAAAGTCGACACTTTTCCATGTCAAATACGAGAACATATCCCGGCCTCTGTCAAACATGAAGAATTTCGTTTCCCCAGTTATGGACTGGGCTCCTCTCCAATTGTAGGTGAAATCATTGTAGTCTCAAGCAGATTTTAAAATCGAACTGATCAGCGGGGGCGGAGCCACCTTGTGGTAGGGGCCGCCGTCTCATCTGCCGGAATTTTTTTCAAAAATATTCTTATAATTATATATATTTTCAGAAAAAAAATATAATTATATTAAAGAAAATTTTCGAAATTTATTCTTCCCTAAAAAAAATTTTGATTTTTCTCCCTCAATCCAATATTTAACTCCGCCTCTACTGATACTACTGATACAGTCAGAATCGATTATCTCGCGAAACCCTCCAACTAAATCTTTGAAGTTGGTGAGTAATCAGTCGTTATTATGTCCTTACCAACTTGGTGCAAACCTACGTTATTATGTCTTTCTTGTTTTTTTTAAGAAAAGAAAAGAAAAAGTCAGTCCTTGGAAAATCTTTAGTAAGGTCAGATGGCAACTCAGGCATTAAACAACAACGAGCATTAGCATACAAAATTTAAATGAGGTTGGTGGTTACGCACATGAGGTTGGTGGTTACGCACAGGAGAGCTGTCAACGATTCTCCGTTTCGTTTCATAGCAAACAAAATAAAACAGACAAAAAATTCATTATGTTTCGTTAACGAAACAGTTAACGATACTCTATTCCATTTCATTTATGGAACAAAACGGATAATGAAATTTATCTATTTCGTTTAGTCTGTTTCGTTTGTTTCGTAAATTTTTTTAACACGGCTGCTATATACGAATTGCAGAGATGGAGACAGCCCTAGGGTTAGATATAATCCATTCTGAATTCTGATCGTATCTCTCTCTCGTCTTATCCGCCCGCGTGACACTCTCTTTTCTTTCGCTCCTCTCTGAGAGAAAACCCTAACCCTAAATCCCCTACTTGTCGCTGTCTCGCTTAGCCAATCTGGACGATTTCCTCTCTGATCTCTATCTCCTCTCTGCCACTGTCACACTTTTAACCACTCTCTCTTAGACTCTCTCTGATGCAGTGATGTTGTCTCGCTCACTCAGAACTTGTTAGTGGTTTTTAAGTAAGAAGTGCTAGATGATGATCCATCGTGGTCATAAATCTTGTCCATGGTGTGCGCGTGCGCCTGTTGTCAGCGATCTGTCTCTGTTTTCGGTACGGCAGCCAAGGGCTAAGAGAAAGGTGAAATATCAACTACCTAACCAAGAGATAGGTGACAGTGGTAGTTGATGCAGGCCTCGTCATCGCCTGCAAGTAGGCACCAGGTGATGAAATCCTTACTTATATATTATTTTGTTCAAGTTCTGAGCTTTCTCTTACTATCTTGCTCTTACTGATCGTTCTTATTGTTCTTACTGTCTTGCTCTTACTATAAGAGAGAGAGAAGGAAAAAAAACTAAGAGAGAAGACGAAATTTAAGATTGATCTTACTGACTTGTTCTTATTGTCTTGCTCTTACTGTCTTATTGTCTTGCTCTTTCTCTTACTCTTACTGTCTTGCAGATTTGAGAGGAAAATTACTGTTGTTTCCCTTACTGTCCTTATTGTGTGAATATGGCATCAGCGACTGAATCTGAGCCTGATATTTTATCTGATGAGTATGTTTCCTCACTCTAAATGTGTTACCGTCTTGCTTTGTTGGCTTGTTGGCATGTTGCCTTGCTGGTTTGTTAGTTGTTGCCTTCCTAGTTTGTTGGTTTGTTGCATTTGGCTCCCTAGATCTTAAGCAATGAAATTCAATGTTGTTAGAGACTTTAATTGTTTACATACTTAGTCATTGGTTGAGATTGGTATTTGCTAATATGGTTGAGATTGGTATATTGCTAAGAAATATGTTGTCTTGCCCTTAGTGGTTTGTTGCTTTGCTGGCTTGTTAGTTATTGGCTTGTTGGTTTATTGTCTTATTGGCTTGGAATTTGGATAAAAAGGTCTTTTATCTTGTACTTGATAACTTATCGGCCAATGATGCTTGACAGGGGCGGATCCAAGGTAGGCGCTAGCCGGCGCCCGGGCACCCCCTCGGTTCACTGAAAAATAAAGGTCGTATCGTAAAAAATAAAATTTCTTTTGACCCGAATATTCTATTTATTTGAACCGGGCACCCCCTATCGATCGTTTATGGCTCCGCCCCTTATGATTGCATTAAAGCATTACTCAATACACCTATAAAAAATGAACTCCCAGACAATGGTTACATCTTTCATCAAAGGTGTGGTTGTCATATATTGAATTTAATCATTCACAACCAAGGATGGAGAAATTTAGCCTGGCCACTGCACAAGTAGTTTCTCTCACCGTTTATTTCGTTTAACTCGTTTCATAAAACAAAACGATCAACACAAAATTTTTCCCTTTTGTTAATTTCAAATAACGGTTAATGCAAAAAAATTATTAACTGTTATTTAAAAATAATAGTTAACGCAAATTAAATTTGCATGACTGTACGTTAAACGCCCCAACAGGAGAGAGTAACGAAAAATTAAACCCAGCATAGGAGAACAGCTGAGGCCTGCTCAGATTAGAAATATCTGGAGCCCAACACTTATCCTCTCTGTCCTGTCAGTATACAATCTTTTGCACTCCTCATTCCTTTTCCAGGCCTGGATTACCTTTCTCACGGCCCATCAACCAAGATCCATCAAGTGGTCCATCCGATTACATCAAGATTCGTGTCTTCACGAGTCCAAAATGATCTGATGATCCACATACTGTGATGTTGCTGTTGGTGAAGCAGACACAGTTCTAGCTTGTTGTCAGATTGATTGATGTTGCTCAACGTGGCCTCCCCATGCTTTTAATTACTTTTCAGTGTTTATTGCCTGAGTAGTCATATATCAGTAACTTTGGTTACTTTATCCGTCATTGTTGCATTTTACATGCCCAGAGAGGCAGAGACCTTAATCTATACTTTTGTATTATTATATAAAGCATCTAAGAATTGATGGATTCAGTTTTTATCATTATATTTTTTTAATAATATCTATTTATATTTTTTAATAATATCCATTTTATCCCTCAATCTGATGATCTACACTATTTTTGATTAATCGGATGTACATTAACGCATCCATTAATCCCTGCTGGTTCCATTTGGTCCTTCCACAAATGTCAGATCCTAACGTTGCTTTTTGGGAAAAAAATTATTATTCTTTGTTGGTAATAGTATCTAAACAATTGCATAAGCAACCAAAATATATGATTGAAATCATTAAAATATTTTATGATACTTTCCTTAACTCCTCGCCTTAGTTTTTTTTTATCTGTTGGCTCTCTATAAAATCGTTTCCATAATCCAACAATCTCATTTCATCTTACTCTCATTGATCTTACTTGGGATATAATTAATTAATGGCCAAGAATACATAGAACACTCGTAATACATAATATATGATGATTAGATTGCCGGTTAGGACATTTACGCAAAAGCAAATTAGCCATATGTCAATGCAATTAATTTGATTTCATTTAGGAAAAAATATGATTTTAGAAATTTTCAACCTGTAATTGCTTCTTTTCGGAAAAAATATTAATATTGAATTTACTCATATTAATCTGTATTTTCTTATATTGTGATGTTTTGTAAAATTAAGTGGGAGAATTTGAATTAATTAGATTCACCTTATGTTGTGATATTTTATAGAAGAAATTGAACGAATCAGTAACTAATTTTTTGATGATTCTTTTTTTCATGTTTTGTTGGGTTTAATGCAAGTGTATTGCTAAAATAAATAAAAAATCAATGAAAAAAATTTGAACCAGACATGCACTACTCATTTCTCTCAAAATTGATTTTATAAATTTTATTTTTTATAATGAAAATCTTTCGCATCATATTATTATATTTATCTATATCATTATATAAAACATCTAAGGATTGGAGAGTCCATTTTTCATCATTTCCTTTAAATATTTTTATGTTTGAAAATACCCTTGTTGAATTCGATCAAATTAATTCTATTTAAAATTATAGGTTGTGATTGTTTTCAATTTAATAAAATCATTTCAACTTGTATTACATTCATAAATGATAATTTTTAAGACTTCATTCATTTTTGGTTGTCATCTCCTCAAAATTTTCTTTATTCTCTTATCAAAGTGACATTCTTTTCTATATTTACTCCCGTCTCCTATCTCTTTTTCTCAAAACACGCTCTTTTAGTTTTTTTTTTCAATTTCTATGACCAGTCTGGGATTTGTTCCATTAATTATTATAATTCAATATATTTTTAAATTTGATTAATTATCATAAATATTATTGCACTATTAGTTCAAAAAAAATATGAATAGCATAAATAAAATTATTCGCCACAACGTGCGGGTACGCTGCTAGTTAAATCTTATTAGTTAATACTTGTGTGTGCTTCATTGAACCTTAATTTATGCAAAAAGAGGCACTAATCACTTCGTCCATTAGGACTGACACCATCATGGAGGTTGAGAAACAAACAGAAGGTGCAGTAAGCCATAAATTAATTAAGCATCTGTTAGGAAACCAAAGTACCTCTTTGTGCCACTTGGTTACCAATGTGATGATGAGCAAAATGATGGTCTGTATAGCTCTACCGACAAGTATTCCAATCCAAATTCCCTAAAATTATTGAAAATTTTAGGGAAAAAATGCCCTTAATGCAGGACTCGAGAAACCTGAAGAGATAGAATAATACCAAAGCATTCGTCTTGAATTTGCAGCCCAAAACATCTCCAAGAGCCGAACCAACAATATAATAGCATCCTGTATATTTAAATGCAACTAATGACTGCCATCTTATCAGTAGAGGAGCTTGATCCAAAATCATGGGCTAAAAGAAATTTGTATATATATCTTAGACATTGTTTCTCAAATTTTTTGAGGCTAAAATTAAATAATTATCATAATTACATTATAAAATATCATAATTTTTTAACAGATATACTAATGGTCCAAGTGCTACTATTTCATATCTGATATCTGCCTGCTTTCTTTCAACCAGAACTATAATAGTGGAAATTAATCCAATGAATGATGATGTAACGATAGCAATAATTACTGAAAACTTAAGCCCTTGGGTGGTTTGCACCAAGTTCATTGGAGACCCTGACGCTAAAAGCTACATTATTTAATGAGTAAAATTCATATTGTTGATAATTAAACTTTGTACCCATTACTTTTATTTGATAAACGGATACCAGTCAGGACTATTTCATCAATTATTAAGTACAGTTGAGTTTTATGTAGTTTACTGGATTACACCACCAACTCATCATCATAATTTTTAGGTATATAACTAAGGTACCAACCTAAGGCATGATGATACCTATTATCCAAGTATCTGATCGCCAAAAATCTATCCCTTCGACCTTCCAAGTCATTCCTCTTGTTTTTCTTCCTATTGGTGCTGAAACCCTTCATTCTCTTCCACCAATTTATCCCAAACATATATAATCTGCATTTCCAACATCTACCACCTCAATTAAACAGGTATTATAATTATTCTCAAGTTAGTTTTATTTACTGATGTAATATTTAAATTATTTAGGGTAGCTATTAAGTTTTTTTAGCTATAGCATAAACACTTCTTTGTTTATTTGATAATGTTTGTGATTTGGAGAAAACAGTATTTTTTCATATCATCTTAGTATAACAGTACAACTCTATTTATAACAGTAGAGACTGTTGTCATTAGTCCAAACTCCTATACATCAATATGTAACTAACTGTAACAACTAACTATTAACTATTATTGTTGATTACAACTTGATCTTCTGTGATAATTCTGTGACTATTGAGTGTGTTGTCCAATACATTCCCCTCAAGCGAAATGGTAGGAGACACATTGAGCTTGGTTCTCAAAGAGTGAAAACGTGGTAGTGGTAGAGGTTTTGTCATGATATCAGCTAACTGATCTTTGAAACAGAGGAACTGCACCTTAAGCTGATTTGAAATCACATTTTCCCGTACAAAATGATAATCAATTTCGATATGCTTCGTGCGTGCATGGAACATGGGATTAGCTTCCAGGAAAGTTGCACCGATATTGTTGCACCAAAGAGTAGGTATCGGTTGAGAACACTGCTGAACTTCATTAAGGAGATATTACAGTCAGAGAAGTTTAGTACAAGTAAGAGCAAGAGAGCGGTATTCAGCCTCAGTGCTTGAGCGAGACACTGTTGGTTGTTTCTTTGCACACCATGACATTAGGTTGGAGCCGAGATATACACAGAAGTCGAATGTTGAGCGTCGATCATCAACGCTACCAGCCCAATCAACGTCAGTGTAAGCGTTGATCTGAAGAGTAGATTGTCGATAAATCTGGAATCTCATGTCAAGAGTGCTAGAGACATATCGTAAAATGCGTTTGACAGCACTCCGGTGGTCCTCTGTCGGCTGATGCATAAACTGTGAGACCTTATTGACTGAGTATACCAAATCGGGTCTTGTCAATGTCGCATACTGTAACGCTCCAATAATACTCCTATAAAGACTTGGATCATCACACAAGGTAGTGCCATGTTGAGTTAAATGGGTGGTGGTCGCCATAGGAATAAGACAGGGTTTGCAATGAAGTATATTGGCCTTTTTAAGAAGATCAGCTAGATATTTAGTTTGAGACAGAACCAACCCATGTGCATTTCGTGTAGCCTCAATGCCCAAGAAGTAATGGATGTCACCAAGATCATGAATGGCAAACTGAGTTTGTAATTGACCAATGAAATGTTGTATTTGAGTCATATCACTACCAGTGACAAGAAGATCATCCACATAGACCAAAATCAAAGTGATATGATCTTAATGATGATGAAGAAATAAAGAGGGATCATAGAAAGAGTGTTTGAAGTCCATTTATAAGAGAGTGTTACTCAATTTCTCAAACCAAGCCCTTGATGCTTGTTTGAGTCCATATAATGATTTGTGCAGTAAATAAATATAGTTAGGATGAGTCGAATCAACAAAATCGTGGGGTTGTTCCATGGAAACTTGCTCTGTCAGATTGCCATTTAAAAATGTATTTGATACATCTAGTTGTTGAAGGTCCCAATTGGAAGATATTATTAGAGAAAGTATGACTCTAATGGTTGTAGCTCGGACTACTGGACTATAAGTTTGGTCGTAGTCAACACCAGCTTCTTGATTGTACCCTATAGCCACTAGACGAGCTTTATACCTTTCAATCTCACCATTAGCCTTTCGTTTAATTTTGTAGACCCACTTACATCCAATACCTCGTTGATCCACTGGAGGTGGCACAAGAGTCCAGATCTTATTGTTAGCTAGGGCATTTAGTTCAAGAGACATTGCTGACTGCCATGGCTCTGAGAGATTAGCTTGATTGAAAGTGCGTGGTTCAGTGTCAGTAAAGGAGTGATGAGCAACAAAAACAGAAAATTGCCTAGGCTTGTGTGTGTTATCTTTGGTTCTAGTCACCATGACATGACTGTTTGGTGTTGAAAAGATTATAGGAAGAAGAGGTGTCTGAAGCAGTTCAGGTGGTTAGGAATAGGCGTGTGCAAACAGATCGGTTTAATTGGTTTTGAACCGAACCGTTAAATTTTATACTATTTGGTTTGGTTTTTCGGTTTAAAATTTTCAGTTCGGTTGAAAATTTTAGCTAATTCGGTTTGTTCTTTGGTTCGGTTTTATTTTTTCTAAATCGGATAAACCGAATAAACCGAATAGTCTAAAGTTTTTCAAATAATTTTATTTTACTTGATATAAATAAGGATTATATCAAAGATAATCCGAATATATTTATTTTCTATAAGTTTTATTTAGTTATTTATTTTATCCTTTTAACTATTTATTTCTTCTATCAATTTTTATAACTTTTGATTTATTTTCTCTCTTTACATGATATAATTTCGGTTTAATTGAATAAACCAAAAAAAAATCGGTTTATTCGGTTTTCGGTTTATTCGGTTTATATTTTTAGAAGTTTGGTTCGGTTCATAATTTGACAAACCGAAAAAAACTTCGGACGCATATAATTATTTCGGTTTGAACCGAACCGACCGTATGCACACCCCTAGTTGGGAAGGTGTCTGAGTTGAAAAATTAGTCGGTAGAGGAGGTGAAGGAGAGGAATTATTTAAAATTTGCTGACCGTTGGGAGATATAGGGTGTAACTCAGAGCCTGGAGAAAGTGGGGCAACATCTGGTGGCCCAACAGTAAAAGTAGAAGGCTCAACCATGTGATCCGCAGGCCCGGATGAGTGATGATGCGCAGCAGACAGAGAAGTGTGATCGGATGAAAAAGTCTGGATTGCAGCGAAAGGTGGAACCAAAAAAGTAGGCTGAGGGAGAGAAATGAGGCCCAACTATTAATTTGTAATAATCTTGAAGTCAATAATACGATAAATTTGTTATATAAAGTTTTGTTCATGAATTAGATATTTAAATGATATTTTATTTCCTTGAGTATTATTAAATTTATGAATCATTTCGAGTTCATGACTGGAATTGTGAAACTTCATAATATAGAATATACTCTTAAGTCACTAACCGAGATAATTAGCAGGAACACTAATTAACCGCTATCAAGTTAGTATACGGATTAAATGATGTTCAAGTTTTACAGACCATAGACAAAGAATTGTCATTTTAATCACATAGATAGATGTTCTAAGAACATCGTATTTGACAGACCCCGAATGAAATATTAAATGGAATTATGTTTGTGTCATTAATGCTTTCATTCAGTGTTAAATTCTAAAATATGAGGTATTCATCTTTCCTACATAAGATATGTATGTGTGTGATTTCTACCAAACGTTATCCGTAAAAAGTGGTTATAAAGGTAGATCTTCGATATACATAACTTATGCGGAGGAAGAGATGATTTGTCAAAAGTACTATTGTCTCTCGTATCTCTATATGAGTTATAGCATCACTGGGCCCCTTGATATAGTAAGATTACTTACTAGCAGTATAATTACAAAAGTAATTATATTTGATAATTTACTCAAGATCAAGAAAAGATTAAGTTTGCAAGGATGACACATACCTACCATGAAACTGATCTAATAGTTATGAGACAAAAGAATTAAACACAAGTAAATAGTTTACTGGATCATGATATTGTACAGTACAGCATCATCTGTGTAATTTGATGGTCATAGTGCATTCTGTGAGATGTCTCCTATGATTATAGAGGTTAAAATAGTTTTAACTCTATTTACCAATATAACACGGATCCTGTCGAGTCACACCGTATATGAGTTGATCGGAGAATCTTATTGATTAATTATAAATTATTTATAATTAATAATAAGATGGTTATAATTAATTATGATATAATTAAATTATATTTGTCATAGAGATGACAAGAAGCATAAATCAGATTGAATTTATAACGTGTTGGATACGTCGTATAAATTTACCGAAACAACAACCGAGACAAATATAATTGTACATGACAATTATATATATATTTGATTTGGATTTGAAATGTTAATTATGGATTTAAATTTTAGGTTGAAAGCCCATTAATAATTAAAACCTTAATTAATTATTAAAAGCCCAAAATAAAAAAAGGCCCAAAAAGCCCAAAATAAAAAGGGCTCAAAATAGCCCAATGACAAACTTATAAATTTGGCCAACTTTATATTCTTGCAAAACAAGTAATGGTATTTTGGTAATTTTGGCCAACTTTATATTCTTATAAAATAAGTAATGGCATTTTGGTAATTTGGCCAAACTTTAATGGCATTTTGATAATTTAACCAAATTTTAATAGCATTTTGATAATTTTGGCAATCTTTTTGAAAGACTATAAATAGAAGGGTGGGATGAGAGAGAAAAACACAAAATTCAGTTCTATATTCTCTCTTTCTCGATATACGGTTGTTTCAGAATTCACAGGATCAATGAATAGTATTTTTGTGAAAGTTGCGGTATTTCTGTACATTTGTGAAACAGAATAACCGCGAGTCGTGAATAGTACTATTTCATCTTTTTCTCGGTAAATAATGTTTTTGTGAGAAACCGCGGTTTACGGTATTTCTGGCAAAAGAAATAAGTCGCTCTCTGGTCAGTCCTGGTGGATAACCTACAGAGGTATCACACGTGTGATACTCCGAGACAAGCCGATTTTCATTCCAATTAAAATTTAAAAATGAGGTATAAAATCTTATATTAATCTATTTAGTTGTTAAGTAGATTAATATTTTAGAAATCAATCATGAAGTATATCTATACAGGTTTAAAGAGATGTGTATCTCTCAGTAATCATCCGACATACCGCTTTAACTCTTCGCTTAAGTTAGAAGTAAAATAAATTTTTACTGTCTTTTGTAAATTATTAAAATGTGTGTATCTCTCGGTAATCATCCGACATACTTTAATCCCTAACTTAAGTACAAGTAAAATTTTTATTTTACGGTCTTTCCACAGCTTAAGGCTTAACGGGATTTGGTTGGGCCAAAACCCAACACCAACTACATTTGATTTATCGAGGATTCTGAAGTGATGGGCCGATCAGATGAGAAAGCTAAGAAAGGAAATTGATCCTCAATAAACTAGACATCATGAGAAATGAATAATCGGTTGAATAATCGGTTGGTGGACAGTTGCAAGCACCGGTAGCCTTTTTTATTTAGTCCATATCCAATAAAAATACATGGCTGAGATCTCACTTTCAATTTGTATTTTTGTAAGGGCGTGTAAAAGGGTAGCAAAGACATCCAAGAACTCGTAAAATGTGATAGTTGGGTTCTTTGTGAAAGAGAGTCTTGTAGGGAATAGCATGTTGAGATGGCAATCGATTAATAAGATATACAATGCTTGAAAATATCTCATCCCAATATTTATGAGGAATAGAGGCATGAGTCATAGTAGCGAGGGATAGCTCAATTATGTGACGATGTTTACGCTCGGCCGCCCCATTTTGTTGGGGAGTATAAGGACATGAGGTTTGATGGATGATTTGAGGAAAATGGGTGGCAATTGGTTTTTACTCGGTGCCTCCATCGGTTCGAAGTGTTTTGATGGTTGTATTTAGAAGGTTTTCAACTTGAGCCTTAAAGAGAGAGAAAATATGATAAACTTCACTCTTTTGCTTCATGAAATAAATCCATGTGAAATGAGAATAGTCATCAACAAAGAAAATATAGTATTTATAACCATGAGAAGATACAATGGGAGAAGGACCCCATATATCAAAATGAACAATTTTTAAAGGAGAAGAGGTGGAGGAAGTAGAAGAAGAAAAAGGCAAAACATGAGCCTTAGCTTGTAACAATCTTGTCAAAAAGAAAAATTATCCCTAGAGCAAGGTAAACTATTGTTATGGAAAACTTCATCTTAAGAGTATAAAGTCCATTGACACTAAGAATTTGTAGAGGAGGGATCTTGATGTGGAGGTCCTTAATAGTACAAGAAAAAGAATCAAAGTTAATTGAAAGATGTGGATTATTAAGAAGCAATTTGGACAAGCTTAAAAGATTAGTAGAGAAGTTTGGCACATAAAGAACATTAGTAAAGTTGATAGAGAAATTGAATGTTGTAAGAGAACTAGATCTAATATGAGATATAGGAAGACCAAGACCATTACCAATTTGGAGTTTGTCGGGATCGTTGTAGGCAAATAATGATGAAAGGTTATTGAGATCACTTATAACATGGTGATTAGCCACCAAGTCAATAATTCAATTGGAGAAATCTTGGTTATTAATTAGCGCCTGAGCAATATAGGCTTTAAAACGGGGATTTGGCTTTCATTCTGGGTCTTTAGTGTACCGTTTGTAACACAATTTGGCTATATGTCCAATTCGAGAGCAAATTTGACACACAACCCGTCTTTAGAAGATGAGTTCTGTTGGATATCTGGTGAATGAAGCCCAAGATAACTGGGCTTTGAAGAATTATGGGTAGGCTCAGATCTACCTTGAGAAGTTTATTGGGTTGGATGGTGGCGATAACGGGACCCTCCATTTCGACTAGCATAGAACGCCATTGAAGTGGCAGAAACCTGACTTTTGAGTAGAGCTTCATGCCCAAAAAGTAATCCACGAAGATCAGAGAAACAAAGGGTACCATGACAACGAGTTGTAGATACAGCAGCAACAATTGAGTTGTACTCAATTCCAAGGCCGTTGATTGTAGTAGAAACCAGCTCCTCCTCAGGCAGTGGAACTCCGATAAAGGCCAGCTCATCAGCTATACGCCGAAGACTGAGAAGATATTCAGAACAAGAAAGATCGCCTTTATTCGTTGTTTGGATTTGTCTTTTCAATTCATGGAGACGTGCCCGAGAAGTAGATGAATAGTAGTCTTCAAGAGATTGCCATAAATCCTTTGTGGTGGTACTAGATATCACTTGTGCCAGAAGAGATTCCGTCAAGGAGGAACGCAGCCACCCAAGAATTAATTGATCTTGGCGATGCCATGGAAGGTAAGCTGGATTTATCTCAATTTGACCATCAGAAGTTGAAATTGTCATCTCAGGTGGCTGAGAATCAAGAAATCGACCAAGATTGTAACCGTGAATCAAAGGAAGAATTTGAGATTTCTATGTTAGAAAATTCTTTTCATTTAATTTGATAGCAACTAGAAGGTTTAGGGATACAATTGAATACATGGACGATGAGATTGTGCCAGTGGTAAAGATACTATTGGATGGAGAGGAAACTGGGTTTGCAGGTGATGTGGCCATAATTGAGCTCAACAAAAGAAATGCCAGAAAGACTCTAGTACCATGATAATGTTTGTGAGTTGAAGAAAATAGTATTCTTTCATATATCATCTTAGTATAACAATACAACTATATTTATAATAGTAGACACTGTTGTCATTAGTCCTAACTCCTATACATCAATCTGTAACTAACTGTAACAGCTAACTATTATTGTTAATTACAACTTGATCTTCTGTGACAAGATATATTATTTAAAATTATTCTACGAGAATATATGTCCAAATATTGAATTACAAGTT
Source organism: Schoenoplectus tabernaemontani (assembly GCA_037127355.1). Classification (NCBI taxonomy): domain Eukaryota; kingdom Viridiplantae; phylum Streptophyta; class Magnoliopsida; order Poales; family Cyperaceae; genus Schoenoplectus; species Schoenoplectus tabernaemontani. The sequence goes on along the minus strand of CM073755.1, from coordinate 14,976,297 downwards.
TGCAGCAAAATAATGATTATTGTGCTTGAGTATGTCGGAGGTGAAATACATCAAGGTCCAACGGGTGTAGAGTATTCGATTAATCCTCGGATCATTTTATCGGCCACGGAAACTACTTTGTTTGCTGATGTGAAAAGAGAAATATATAGATTTTTGGAATATACCGAGGAGCAATATTCTATGGATATTTGAGGAGATAAGAGCACCTGGACCATACTTATTTCAGCTAATCCCTGTTCATGAGGAATCTGGATGGAGGATAATTCTTCCAAAAACACTGGCACTAACAAATTAGCATATGATACAGTTGTAGATTAGGTCCAAATATATCGGATTGACTCAGTGGAACAATCCCAGCAGCGTACCGAGTACTGAGTAGAAGTCCTCGACCATAAAAAATTGCACGAGCTCAGAACTCACCAAGGGTTCCTATTCCTCCGAGAGTTCCTAGGCCTTTGAAGGATTTGAGTACTCCGAGAGTTCCTAGCCCTCCGAGCCCACATATGAGCGGATTTAGATTATTTACTCAAATCTAATGACTAATCTAACCATTTTTCTCAATGTTTTTTTTTTCTATTTACTGTCTTTCAATTTTGACTGAAAATTTTCCTCTTTCCACCGTCTTACATGAATATCTCTAGTTAGATTATTTGTTCTTATTCAGTTATTTTAGTCGAATAGGTCCAAATATGAAACGTATCAATTCATCATTTTACGTTAGATTTTTTAGGTAACAAACAAGAAAATAAGATGAATGTGGTACGAAAATAAAAGGTACATTTTAATGAACTTTTTCTGATGACGATAAACGGCAAAAAAAGAAGAGAGAGGGGGGGGGGGGTGTTGAAGTAAACAGTTTTCTTTAAAGGTGAGTGGTTCCACTGAAACAATTAAAAGGACAAAAAGAAAGAACAACATAATTCCTGTTGTACCACCATTGACATAGGAGTAATGGGGTATTTACGTTTATACACAAGCATAACTGGTGCAAACTCTAACAGGCAAAGCACACAGTAATTCCATTAATAATTAAACATTTAAAACACACCAGCTTACAATGATAATGACACACCAATAGATTACAAGGTCCTAAAATAACAATTCACACCACAAAGTAGTAGATATCCTACCCGGAACCATTTATAAAACACGGTCTCCAGTACCCCAAAAAAATTATTACTTAGAAGGCAATAAGGCTAGCAATTACAAGCACACCAACTACAATAAGCAGTGCCTTGAGGTACACATCAGCTTGTTGTCCCTGGTTGTGGGCCCCACCACCACCCTGGCGTGGAAAACCATGCGCATGCCAACCATGAAACGAATGGCCATAACCATATGGGAACCCAGCTGTTGGCCCATATGCGGCAGCATGTGGAAAACCATGCACCTGGAAACTCAACAAGGGGAACAAACCCCCAATAGCTGCTGAAAAGGTATAATTTCCCCACCGACCCACAGGGCCGCCTGGGCCACCAGGTCCAACAGCCCCAGTAGGTCCACCAGCAGCTGGTCCACCCATGAACCATGGGTTTGGGTTGCTGTGAAACTGGTTTGGATCAGCCTGGGGTGCAGTGGCCGGTCGTTGCCCGGTGGGCCGGCTTGGGATGGATGTACGAGTTCGTGGGTCAGTTCTGGTCTTGCCCCGCCCATAAAGCGGTACAAGCTTGTCTTCCTCGACTAAGGCTTTGCAAACAGGGCATTCTGGTGAGTGTGCATGCATGTGTAGCCACTCATAAAGGCAAGGCCAGCAGAAGAGATGGCCGCATAAGGTCACGATCGGGTCTTGTGCCAGCTCCAGACAGATGTTGCACTCAAAGCTACCTGATTCTTTGTTGCCTGAGTTGGTGCCCCCATTGCCATTGCTACTCGTTGATTCGTTAGGTCGGCTCGACATTAGTTATTTCTTTTTATTGCTGTGGATAAGTTTCTTTCTCTGAAATTTAAAAAAAAATGGCTGTTTTGATCATTGTTCTGCATCACAAATTAACTCGAAAATTGCAAAATTAATTAATCACTATTTGATATATTGACTATATTGATACATGCATAGTACCAACGGTAATAGCTCGTTTAAGCCCTTAAAAGCAATCAGCACAGAGCCACAGAACAAAGGGGCATCACTGGTACTGTATCAGTATGTCTGTTACCAAAACTTACTGGTTCCATACCAAAAAAACAGAATCCAGCTAAGAATATCCTTTATTATAATCCAAAGGACCATAAACTGTTCAAGTGAACAAAGATGGTATGTAGAATAGCTAACCAAATCATGCCTCTTGATTATTAAAGCAATTTTATGTCTGTAAATGATATAAGCTCTTTGTGAGTTTCAAAACACATGCCAAAATTCAACCATTTCAAATCAATGAAATTATACTGAAAGCAAATGTTGAGAAATCATAGGCCTAAGTTGGGCACACTCTTGGTATTTATTTCATCCTGACAGTAGGCTAGAAGTCAATTACAAAAACTGCTAGTTTTAGTAATCAAGAAGATTCCGAGCCTACTGAAAAACTAAAGACAAATCAAAGTAACAGGTTCCAATTAAGGCAAGTAATTTGCTGAAATGCAGATAAGCTATTGTCGAAATCAAAACCAGATCTCCTACTTGACAATCCCAAACCCCAGGCCAGAGAACAACCCCCTCTCTTCAAATCTATTGTTCGTGGAGTACCTTACTTAAAATTAGGACCTTCTGTCAGAGAAATAATCTTTTCCATTGTTGCGTTGCTACCATGATTTGGAAAACCTATCGATCGGCAGCTCATGATCCGAGTGCTGCACGATTTCAAGACCGAGTGGCTGCGTTTCGGTTTTGAGCGAAAGAACAATTGATTGAAAAGAGACTAACCTGATGTCCGATTTACGCCCGATTCTTCCTTGTAGTCGCTTTTGCGACTGATGAGTGTTGAGATTTGATTTCTTTAAACGATTATTTATTTTTTTGACAAGGAAGTAGGAACGCCCGGAGGCAGATTCATAAAAGTTGGATGTATTTGATGATGAAATCGAGGGCAGCGTGACGTACTGACGTATTGTCGTTAATAAAATGGAGGAAAAGAAATGAAGCAATTTTATTGGGCCGATTCGTTGGGCCAGATATTACTCGTAACAATTTTATTTAGAGACGGTCTGCAATGGACTAATGGATCGGACTTAACTACCAATAACTTAATTTATTAAGTTAGGCTGCTATACATATCATGATTGTTATTTCATTTTTAAAATGATTTTCAGTAGAAGGCCGCATCAAAACACTCAAATTTGGTCTCTTAAAGTAATACCATTTTATATATGGGACAATGTGGACTCTTTTTTCTCTTTTTTCTTTACTGTTTTCTAGTTTATTTTGGTTTTTTATTACTCTTTGTACATTAATCACTAGTTCAGTTTTATTATTATAATGAAATTTGAGGGCTATATCCTCATTTAAAAAAAAAATAAGTGGACGATCCAAACTACTCAAAATGATTTTCATATGAAAATTTAGTTGTAGATCAAATTTTATATTTTTTAGACTTTTTACTATTTTATAGATAGTTTAAAAAATACTTAATTTAATTATTATGAGTCATTTAAAGGAAATAATTTTCTAACCATCTAGAAAGTTTAAAAAATTAAATATATAAAATTTGATCTAAAACTAGATTTTTATACGTGATTTGCACAAATTTAATTTAATTCATTCAGCTACGTGATTTGCAAATATTCTTAAGATACCCCATAAGTGGTTTCAATAATTATAAATTTTCAACGCAACATTTTTAAAATTTTAATTCGACCTTTAGTTTTAATTCGACTCTTCAATTCATTGTTTTGGAGTATAATAACTCTTGAGGTATATTACAAATAAGTTTGGTGAATTTAACATGTCAAATAACTTTATTCAAGACAAATAATTCTAACATTCTTCTATAAAAAACCACAGGCTTCCTATGAAGATTAAAAATACAAAATAGAATAATTACTAAATATGTTAAAAATGTCTGAGCCCGGGTTCAAACCGGGGACCTCTAGTGCGTGAGACTAGCGTGATGACCAACTAATTTCTAATAAAAGGTGATAAAAGATTTGGTTATGTTTTTATTCATATAGAACAACACTATTGATCTTTCATTAGTATATCAAAAGTAATGATCTGAAGCTGTTATTTGCACAACTTACAGTTCAGTATTATAATTTTGTTGCTCATCACAAGTACTCATTCTTGAGAAAACTCAAATGGCTCAGCTGCATTTTGCACCCACTATGATTTATATATTAAAAAATTATAATAAAAATAAAATCATTATTGGCATTCATCCCGTTTTGACAAGCGCAGTAAAGATACAGAGGACTAAATATTTAATTATTTTAATGCATTAGTGTTTGATGATAATAAAGTAAATAAAATTGTGAGGGTAAAAAAATGTTAAAAGATTTTTGGTGATCTAATTTTTATTCTACATTCATATATTTCAACACATTTCATTTTTAATTACTTTTGTTCTATGCACTAAAGCGTTTTAAAATATTTACATAACCGCCACTATTCTTACCAAACCAAGGTCCAGGGATCATTCATATCTATTTTTTTCAGATAAAAAAGAATCAAATTTTCTAACTTTTTTTAACCATATTTTTTGACCCATACGATCTTGTCTATGTCTATTTTAATTTACTAAACAACCATGTCACTCCAGCTTTTTAAACATTAGCGATGCACCTAATCTTTGTTTCGGCATTATGATTCATTTTTTCATATTAAGAATTTTCCGAATGTATAAAGAACTTTGTGAGATAAAAATTATAGATTTAATAAAGTTTATATGTATCTATGGACATGAGGTGGGATTTTCATTCTTATTCGTACTAAAAGTAAAGATAAAATTTTACAGGATGTCTAGGCGGCTAATTTAGAAATGGAGACCCAAACTTATTAATTTCACGTCAACCATCATGTATTCAATTTATTTTCATAAAAAATGTGATAAAGACGTAATCCGGATTCACGTCCTTCAAAGTATATCTCGATAGCTGATCGTGTATCCAATCAATATTAAATGACGTAAATTCAACTCACGCCCTTTAATTCAAACCTAAAAGGTACAAACTTGACTTACATCCTTCAATTGAACTAGCGTATAGATATTTTCTTAAATTTTTCAGATTATATTTAAACGCTTGGATCAGAATTTTCGATCAAAACTTATAAATATTTAAAGATTAGATTTTTAACTCATCAACACATATTTCGAAATTGTTCAGCCAATGGCTCATTATGAAAAAATTCCTCAATTTCATAGATGTTGAAAATGACCACCGCATGGCTATCCTAGATAGACACTGTTGTCAAATAAATGAGTTGGAACTAATAAACAATTTCAAGTTCGTTGACATTGAGTTGAAAAAAAATATTTAAAAATTTGACAAAATATTCTTATCGATATTATAACAATGAGGATGTTCATAGTACTTATTTTTATATATTTTTCTCAAGATTCAAGACGTAATAACACAGTTATTCAAGTCCGTTGGCTTAAAATTAGACCCATTTTAAACCTTTTTTTATTATTTTGTAACTGTCTTTAATTTTTCAAAAGCATAACAAATCTTTTTTCTGCTCAATGCAAGAGAAAGAAAGGTGTCCCATTAAAATACCATATATCAGAATTCCGGAGGAGAGTTCTTTCTAGTAGTTGCTGCTCTGGAATTTGCTCAAAAGATAGAATAACAACAGTATAACTAAGGCTATGGATTAGAGGTGTCAATTGATCGGATCGGATTGGGTTCAGATTGGATTATTATTATTTTATGATTTTTGTACTCAACTGAACCCTATCCTATTATAATCGAGTCAAAAATTTTGTTCCTAAAAAAATGTGGCTAAGGTAGAAAACACTCTGAGTTAACAGAGTGTATCGTTATGTAATGATTCATAACGTGTTAACAGTGCAGTAACTATTGGATGATTTTTTGAATCGTTATAACGATTTCGAAGTTCAGCATATTTTGTCAGAGTTTGATAAAACTAGTCAAACTATCGTCAACGCTTTATAATATATTCAATGTTTTTTTGCTATCATTATAATGATTCATCTTATTTATTTCTGAATCGTTGTAACGTTATAAAAAGTTCTGACAAGGGGTATTTTTAAAATTTTAAAATTCAAAATCAAGAAACGTTATAACACTTTTTGAACCATTATAACGGTTTTCTGTGCAATAATACAAACTATTTTCTTTTAAGAGCGCTATTTAAAGTGGCGCTTCAGGATTGCCCAACTATTAAACTTTTATAATTCTAAATAATATGAGCACTCAATCCAAAGCCAACAAAGAGCTCTTTCATTCTTTCCTTGCAAACATAAGAAACTAAAATATTGTATTAACCAAATCTATTAGAGTTGTTGTAAAAGTTTTTTAGCATTGTTTAACTCTCATCTCTGAGTTTTGCCTCAATTTTCTCTATAACTATTAGCTATTTTTTTCTGAGTTTTGAGTGCTACTTGTTGTATTTTATTTTGTTAGATTGTTTTTAGTCTTTTTATACTTATTTTGTGAAGAAATTAAAATTTTTAATTGTAAAATATTTTGGAGTAATAAAATGATGTTCCGTTAGTAGAACGAGACCCCGAGATGTAGGTCATTATAACCGAACTCCATTAACATATTTTTATCTCGGCTGCTGGCTCCTGAATGTGGATTGCCATCAGAGGAGAGGGTCAATCGTACTAACTTAACTTCTTCTGCTAGGAAGCAAGCCTCTATAGAAGTAGCAGCTTTCAAGGGAAAAAAACTGATCTATCTCGTTACCATCTAAAATTCTACATTTGTATCTTTGATAGTTTATATTTTATATTTTTTTAAAAATTGCATTTCTTATTGGAATTTAAAGTCGATTATTTTACATCAATTATTCTTTTTGGCAATTGATATTTAATCGATTTCTTATATCATATCTTCATCACATTTGCATTTAGCGTTCAACTTCATTGTTGTGATCTTGCACTATTCATTTTGAGTCGATTCTTATATAAATTTATAAAAAAATTGTTATCTATCAAACCGATCTTTTTTTTAACTTGTTCAAATTTGTGTAAACTTATGTTTTTGATAAATACCATCATCAATTATCTTAATATATTAATAATGATAATGATACAAATACTAATACTAAATTTAATTATATAATAATGATAATATAATAATAATGATAACATTAATAATAATTACAATGATAATAATAATGATATTAATAATAATACTATTAGTATGATACTAATACTAATACTAATATTGTATTTAATTATATAATAATGATAATGATAATATTAATAATGATAATGATAATAATTATAATAATAATAATAATAATAATAATAATGATAATGATAATAATAATTATTATTATAATGATAATAATAATATTGATACTAGGGGTGTCAATGAGTCGGGTCGGGTCACATTATTTTATTATTTTTTTGTCCCAATCCGATTAAATTCGGATAAAAAAATTTGACCCATACCCGACCCGACCTGTGTAAAATAATTAATTAATTATTATAATTTTATATAATTTTAAATAATAAAATATTAACTAATTCATAATTAATCTTAATTAGTGTATATTAAAGCTTTAAATAGTACTAAATCACAAAATTATTTCAAGAAATATAATTAATCGGGTCGGATCGGGTTGACCTAAACCCGACCCGACCCGATTCGGATCAAAAAAATTAAATGCATATCCGACCCATTTATCTTCGGATCATGTTGGATCGGGTCGGGTCAAGAATTGACACCCCTAGATGATACTAATAATAATAATAATAATAATAATATACAAATACTAATAATTATAATCATAATATGTTCTTCCATTCTTCTTCCAGAATAAATTATCTTCCACGAAATTAGTGGAAGAAGAAAATCTATCTTCTTCATTTAATTTCATCCGTGTTTAGCACTTTTTGCGGAATAACTCTTGTTCATTTTCTTCAATAAGAATAGGGTGTTGCCAAAATAGACCACAAGGATTGCGATATTTAATTGAAATTTCTTTTTGCTGCTTTTAAGTTATTTTGAGCATAATAATAACAAGATTTCATAATAATATATCAATTATATTTTATTTTCCATCAGTTTTCAAATTATTTCCATAGCTAGGACTGAGTCATTAAGAACCTTAAGTGCATGCAGTTTTTCTATATTTACATGAATATTCGTTTAAATGTCTCTCTCAAGCTTCTCATATCCGGTCTCGGAAGCAATTGTTTTTTTTATTAAAAATGATTAATTTCAGTGTTGAATAATTAATCTTCTCAAACTTATAGTTATTTTGGAAAAAATAAAATAATAAATAATAAATTGATATTTTCACTGCTTATTAATGAAAAACAATGAAAGATTCAATGTCTATCACACTGAAAGTCATTGGTCCAATGAATATTAAAACCGTTTCATTGATATGTTTGATATTATCAGACTCATTAATTAAATATTTTAATTATCAAACCCTTGGTGGTGTTGTTGTTATAATAATAATAATAATAATAATAATAATAATAATAATAATTATTATTATTATTATTATTATTATTATTATTATTATTATTATTATTATTATTATCTACTCTTTATTAAGCATTTAAGTATTTTGATCCTGCAATAATTTAAAATTTTAGTTAAATTTTTAAAACTTATATCAATCATCAGATTAAGTTATTTTTCAAATAATGTTACTAAATCGACATTCAACTCAGAATTGTGCTAGTTCAATGGAATTCTTTCATAGAGAAATAAGGCGCCGAAGTGAGGTTGTCGTCCCCCACGCACGCTTACTTGCCAAAGTTTCTCATTTGAGGAAAGTTCCGAGTGGAATTTTTCGGATTGTTGAAGTTATAATTTTCTCTAAATGTTGATTGTTATAAAAAATACTATATAATTAAAATTACAATTGCTGTAATTTATTTTTTTCTTAGATTTCTATCAATTTTGAATACCAACTTATCTTAAATTTTAAATGTCAATTTTTCTCTCAATTCTATATTATTATATACCCATAAGTAAAATTTATATTAATTCTTAAATTATCATCATTTTTTATTTCCTTTATTTTCTCATGAAAATCTGAATTTGTATATATTTTTTTAAAATCATCATCCTCAACAACGTACAGACAAAATACTAATTATTATTATTATTATTATTATTATTATTGTCCCAACCAAATAGAAAGGCACTGCTTCATTGAACCAGTAAAATATTACAAGGCCAATAGTTAAATAAATATAGTTGAAGATTATAAACTGGGGACAATTTTGAAGAGCTTAAACAATTCCTGTTCTTTAATCTGAACCCTTTTTTTATGAAATTATTTGAACCTTCCATGGGAAGATCGAAGATGGATTCCCACCGACGTCACCTAAAGTCTTCTCCTAAAGCAAAGTACAATCTATCAAGTCCATTTTATTACACAGACAGAGAAAAAAAACGAGAAGCCATTGATGGGAAGAGGAGAAGATAGAATCAGCAACCTCCCAAATGAAATTCTTCAATTCATTCTCTGTTTGTTGCCTCTTAAGTACGCAATTAGAACGAGCACCTTGTCTAAGAAATGGGTACATCTATGGCAAATCAGTCTCATCTCTTCAACCTCTTTGCAATTCGGTGAGAAGTTCTCATGCAATCAGTCACCGAAGCAGTTCGCCGCAACGCTGAATCGCTATCTCCGGCTCCATGGGGACAGAAACCTCGATAAGTTTGAAATTCTCTTTTCCCCTTTTGAATATTTCTTTCCCAATTTGGAGAATTGGGTTCGTGTCGTTTTAGCAAAAGGGGTCAGAGAACTTGATATAGACTTATCTCAAGGGGTATTAAACAACGCCAGTGAAACCTACATGGATGGTAGAGTGCCATTTCTGATATCTAATTCTCTGTTCGATTGTAATTCTCTGACCCATTTGAGTTTGTCAAGGTGCGATTTCTCTGACCCTTTTGACGTGGCAAATTTTGTTGGATTGAGTTCCCTCTCTCTTGATCATGTAAATTTAACTGATGAGATGTTATCAACTATAATAGAAAATTGTGTATTTCTTCAAAGTATTAGTCTTAAGAGATGTCATCAACTGGAGGTGGTTAAGTTTGTAGGGGACAAATTAAGGCTAAAAAAAATTGCGATGGTCCATTGTGCAGATGTGAACGATATTGAAATATCGGCACCTGAACTCGAGTCATTTGTGTATCATGGATGGTTATATTTATCCCATGCTTTTGGTAATGTATCAAAAGTTGTTGATGTATACTTATGTTCAAGGGGATTTGATGACCCTGATGATGAGATTGTGGGTGCATTACGAGAGTTGTCACATGTTAAAGTGTTGACTATTTGCTCCTACATGCTAGCGGTACTCTCTCAATCTCTGTACTGATCTTTTTTTTTTGTTCAATTTTAATAGATCCCACTTTTACATAATATATAAAAGTAACACTTGCCTTTTTTCAAAGAACTAGGAGTTATTGGAACTTAATTGGTGTCATTTTGTTTTAAACCTTTTCAACGGACCTATTACCAGAATGAACTGGCTCATGTGTAACCCAAAAGAATGTTACCAATTATCATCTATTAAAATGGCTTCTACCAAAGAAGAACTATTATAAGCCTACATGTTTTTATTTATGATGGTTTTTGTCATGGCAAATCAATGTAACAGAACATAGCTCTATACGAAGAATATAATGAGGATTTCCCTATAGACCTACCCAACTTACAAGAATTCCAACTTATTTTGGATTTATCAAGCGAAGAGGATCTCTATTGTGTATTTTCTTTTTTCCGATTCTGCTCATCCCCATTCTTGGAGAAACTTTTTATTCAGGTTCATGTCTCTACAGTCTACAATTTTATTCACTTTCTAATTTTTTATTATTTTGGTAACTAAATTAAATTTTATCTCTCTCATTAATTATTTTGATCAGCTCCCAGACAATACTGATCAACAACGAGGCATCAATTTCATGACCTCAAAGATCAATACACCGGATGTTGTATTTCGAAATCTTAAATGGATCAAAATAACCAATTTTAAAGGTTCAACTGTTGAGCTAAAATTAGTCAAGTTTCTCATAGAGAAAGCTATTGCATTAGAATCGATCTTTTTGGTCATGAATCAATGTGACAAATCAAATAATAGCTTGTCTCTAAGAATTGTTCAGGGACAAATATCCATTCTACCAAAGGCGTCAAAAGATGCACATATTGTTTTATGTGGATCATCGGATCATGACTGTATGATACATCCAACGCACACAATTTACTATGAAGAGAAGTTTCGTGATGGAACAACGATGCATCTTGATTATGACAACAGAGATGAAAATGTTCTGCTTGACCGGGAATTCTTGTAGTTCTGTTTCTTTATAGTTGCAAATAATTTCATGAAGTTTGTGGCACTCATTTGAAACATTACATGATTTTGGTGTTTTTTTTAGTTTCACATAGCAACTACTTGTTTCAAAGGCTAAGTATAAACATTGGCATGATTTGTTACAAACATTTTCTTTTTTATATACTTCTAGGGATCTTAAGATTTATCAATACTTCAATAGAATATCAAAATGTTTTGCAACAATTGGGGCATTGTTGAATGGAGAAAGCTCCTTTACATTCATTGGTACCAAACAATGTACCAACGGATCTTAGCACCTGAAGGATGCATTTTTCAACTTATTGAGATTTTGATCTTGTTAAAGAAACACCAAAAACTTATTAAATTTGTGCTTTAATTAAACATGATCTGTACAATGTGAATCTGAGCGTACAAAAAACTGATGGTAAAATATATTCGGTTGGTAAATTTTTACTTGGCAAAATCAGAAACTGATTCGAGATCTGGAGAGAAATTGATTCATAGATTTGCATTTTCGATTCTCGTATATGAATGTGGATTTGAAAAATTTGGATCTGGATTGCAGATTGCTCAATTATGCCTACAGAGAAATGTGTTTTTCTCCCTGATTATAGATGGTGTCAGCTATGTAATTTGGTTGGTCTGGATTGCTTCGAAAACACCCAAGCAATAAGAAGCAAGCATTGTTAATTCTGGATTCTGATACTGGTCTGGATTTCTGTATGTATAAAATTTGTTTTATTCAAGTAGTCACTGAGGCGATGTCTCATTGATTCTATTACGATTTTGGGCTGCCAAGTGACAATACATTTAAGTTCATACGGACAAATGAGCCCACTTGGTGTGCTTTGTTTCAAAGTCAAGGTTAGATAAAAAAATCATTTCCTATTTGTTTCGAGTTTAATTTTGTCCACTGATTTTGCTTTTTGACGTTCGTTTGAAAATTGATATTTCTATTTACTGCAGAAAAAGAAACTAATATTTCTATATAATATAAATAAAGAACTTTGTAAGATTGTCGTCGTCTCAAATACCTGAAATATTTAAAAACAGAAACGACATTTTTCTCTCCGTCTTCATCCTTTTCTTCTCCCCTTCCTCCTCTCTCTTCTTCCTCCTCCCCCTCCATCTCTTCTTCATTTTCCTTTTGATCACTCAATTGGAGCAAGAAAATTGATATTTGGCATATATTTGGGGGAGTTTCTTCTTCATTTTCCTATCTGAGGTATTATTCTTCAAATCATATATAAATTAAAAGAGTTTTGAGGTTCTGATCAATATAATGTAATAACCGAATATTAAGTTGATCTAATGTGATGAAATTATTCATTTATACTATTTTTTACGTAGTTATTAATAATTTAGACTGTTATTCCAATAATAAAGGAGCTATATTTTAATTTAGAATAAAAATAAGGGGCATGTTTTGAATTTTTTGAATTTTATTGTTTAATTTATGTTTTATTCATACCCTAGAAAGATGGGAGCTTAGGGCGACACCGCACCTTTTACCAAGAGAGCACCAGAGTCGTTTGACTATCATCATCTCGCAAATCCATTAAATGCAGCGCATGAGGTGGATATACAAAAAAGGATGGTGCAATTCTAAATGTGAAATTTTATGTTGTTCGTTGGATCTAAGCCATGCATATATTTCATTTTTAATCCAAGACTGAGAAACAAAATTGACTGATAATACAAGAAAAAAATATTGATTGATAATACAAGAAAGGGAGACGCAATTTATATCTAAAATTTTACTTCCCATATTGTTTTTTTTTGGACTATCATAATAATCTCTATAACACAAATGTTCAAAATTGTCACTCTAGATTTAATTGAAAAATTATTGTGATCATTTTAGTGTGCCTCTCTGCAAGAACTAGCGCCTTTCTGCAAGAAAGTCATCTATATGACTACATCAATCAAATAAAGAAACTCTTGATGGTAATTAAAAAAATGGTAGTTACGTTATTCCACATTAATATATATATATAGTGGAGATACCGTTAAGCTCACGGAGGTCTTCCGTGAGCTTAACTCAAAAAACATATCAAATCATTTCAAAATTTTAATTTATCATTCTCATTAAATTCTTTTTATGAAAATATTATGGGATGCAAAAATTTGGAGCGTTTTGAGCTTTTTAAGTTGTGGTTTTTAATTTTTAAAAATCAGCTCTAAAAATAATAATAATATATTCAATACTTGAATATCATTTTAAAAAATTAAAAACTGTGACTTAAAAAACTCAAAACACTCCAAATTTTTGCATCCCACAAGATTTTTATATAAAGAATTTAATGAGAATGATAAATTACAATTTTGAGATGATTTAATATGTTTTTTGAGTTAAACTCACAGATAGCTTAAGCTCACGGTATCTCCACTCTCTCTCTCTCTCTCTCTCTCTCTATATATATATATATAGTGGAGATACGATCAATGCAAATTTAATTTATTTCGTCCTTCAAACGAAACGATCGACGATATATAATGTTCCATTTCATTAATTTTGTTAAATATTCTATATGTCTGTTATGAATATAATTATAGATGACTATGTGCAGAAAAATCCAGAAGATACGCGATATCAGTCTCTCTCTCTCCTAATCCTAATCCTCGCTCTCCTCTCGCTCCCTCTCTTTCTTCTCGCAGACAATGTGAACTCCTAACTTAACTACTTGCTGTCTCGATCAACCGCTCTCCTCTCTCGTACAATCACACTTTAACCCACTCTCGTGTTGTCTCACTCAGCTGCTCCTCTCTCTCTCTCTCTCTCTCTTTTTTTTTTGAAATCTTTGCAGAGGTTGCAAAGTCGTGGGCGGGTATTGAACTCTCAACCTTTGAATAAAACAACCCTATTATTTTTTACTAGCCAACTGTGCTACCTCTCGCCCCCTCCCTCTCTCTCAGAAACTTGTGATTGGATTGTAACTTGTAAGTTGTAAGAGATCAGATGACCATCATTCCTCACTGTTTGACCGTAAATCCTAGCAAGGCGAAGCGTGCACCTGTTGTCGATGACATGTCATTGTTTTCAGTATGGCAAGCAAGGCAAGGGCCAAGAGAAAGGTCAAAGAACAGATCAACCGAACTGAGAGACGTGACAAGTCGTTGATGAAGACCTCATCGTCAGTCGTCACCACCAGGCAGGTTTCAGATGGTAGAATTCTAACTTATATATTGCTCATAGTGTCTTGTGTTGTCTGATATTTGTTGTCTGTGACAAAAAATGATGGAGAATTTGATGATATATTATGGCATAGTGATGATGATGCGACACTTAATGATGGTGTATGTGGCAGTGGAATATGAACTTATATGTCAGTGCAACTCTTTCTATGTTTTTTGTTGGTTTGTTGGTTTGTTGTCTTGTTAGTTGTTGTCTTATTAGCTTGTTAGTTGTTATTTTGTTGGCTTGTTGTCTTGTAGTTGTAGCCTAGAGTTTAGGTATTCTTTGGCTTCTTAAATCTTAAGCAGTGATTTTAAATGATATTAAGATTTTAATTGGTTGAGATTGGTATTTAGTCATTAATTGAGATTGATAAATTGCTGAAAAATAAGTTTGAGATCTGAGTTGAGATTGGTATTTTGTTGACTTGTTGTAATATGTAAATTTGGATTATATATGTTTTCAGTTACTTATTATAATATTATCAGTATGATTTTTAGCAATTAATTGTTCTGTATATTTTCAGTTGCTTGTTGTAAATTGCTGAGAAATTTTGGATTGTCAAACGATAAAAAATATTTGATCATTTATTCTATTTCATCCATTTAATTTGACGAAACGATCAACGAAATAATTAATTGTTCTATATATTATGCGAAATTAATCGTTCCTTTAACAAAACAATTAACAAAAATGATGATTTTTGTGATCATTTTCACACCCCTACATATAAACAAAAGAAGTAATCCAAAAAAAAAAACATCAATCCCCAACAATTTTTTTTTTTGAAGAAAAATAGAACAGGCCCCAACAATTTACTGATGAATTCTATACGAAACATCGTAATTCACACACTGTGTTCAGTCTCAGACCCAAAACCGACGACCTGACTTTATTCTACTGCTGTTTTTGGTGAATGGCAATTTACCAGTACTTTCTGTCATTGGTACATAAACAGCTGTTGCTTAATTACCTCAAAATTGCATTAAAGTGTTCGCAAAAAAACCACTTGGATACCATTAATTGAATAAAAGATACTAGTCGATCAAAGCGAATTAATTAAGGGATTCACTATTATTATGCTTTTAACACCGAAATCAACGCACATATACAACTTCTCTCAAAGCAAAAAAAAAAAAAAAAAAAAACCAAACAGATGCGCAACTTTTTTTCTCTAGCCTGTTGAATTAAGCTAGCATATGCCTATTTACCCTACAAAAATTAGAAATCACATGCCCCTTTATCTGCACCAACACTTAAGAATCAGTAATTAATATGATCATGCAAACTTAATCACTCTCCAAATATTGCGGCACTGGAGCTATATCGCTGTCTCGTACATGCCTGTTGCTGTTACACGCTAGCCTGAGACCGATTCTCATCCCGGCACGTTTAACCTTATGCCAAAGAGCTTTCTTTCTGTCATTAACTGATACGGACCGCCGCACAGTTTTCGTGCACTCCAAATATGCCTTCAGAAATGGGTCATCACCCTCTGCCGAACCACCTTTCGTAGGCGCAATCTTCTGTGGCGGCTGAAACGCGCATGGTGGCAACGGGACATAAATCCCATGGACAGCCGGTTTTGGGGCTGTAGTTGATGATATGGCGGTGGCGGAAGCTGGAAATCATTTTCAGTATCTTGAGCTCGACCTGGGGTTACACTTCTACTTCTTAGAGGTGTGCCTGGTTGGTTCTCCCATGAGAATGGAACTCCATGTGTGGAGCTATCTAAGGTTGGGCTCATCTTCGTTCTCTCTCTTTCTCTGTAAACTGTGGTGTTGGATGCAGGTGTTTAATTCGCGGCTGTATCTGTGTATATATAACAGGGGTGAGAGAGGATTGAGCGTATGGTTTTTAAATATAGATATTTAGATGTATGGATGTAAGGATAGATCATAGATCAGATATAATTTGGCAAGAGATATAAATGATGATGGATGGTGGTCAAGTGCTAATTACCTGAATTTATCGTGTGATGATACGCAGTTGGAGGTATGCTTTAAATTTAGTTAGGTAAGATTTTGCGAAAGAGAGCCAACCTGAATTACGGTGAGAGGTTGGTTTATGTTTCTTTGTATTCTAAAAAGGGGAATTCCCGTCCCCCTCCAGTACATCATCCTGGATGTGTCCATTTTGTTATTTTCACTTTTAAGGCAGAATACCAATTTGAAAGAACAGACGTCTCCAATTTGGTAAAATTGGGAGCACTTGAATAGTATTGATGTCATATGTGATCCATTGTTTTGATTTCATTTCTATTTTTTTCTCGGATATTGAAAAATGATGGCTAATTTCTAGTAGTGGAATATACACGAGTCACCAACACCGGAGGACGAAAACGGGTTGAATATGGCATTTACTTGCTGTGCCTGTCATTTTCTTTGAATGAGAAAGTTGAGTTGACATAGATTCCAACTTTGAACGATCAAGTTCAAGAGAGATGACGATATCATATTTTTCATATTATCTTAAAAAAGAGAAAAAAAATTATCCTGAGCCTTCGTCCTCTAAAAAATCTCTACACATTTTCTCATAAAACGCAACTCCATGTACAACTCATATCATATTATTATTTTTCTATTTAAATATTTAATTCATTTATCTAAATATTTATTTCACTTATCTAAACACCTAATTTATTTATCTAAATATATATCATATATATAAATACTCAAGTCATTTTTTATTTCACGAAACTTTTCTTTTCTCATCTGTCACATGTATTTTTTCGTACAATTCATATGATGTTTATCTTTTTCTATCTAAATATTTAACTCATCTATCTAAATATCTAATTCACTTATCTAAATATTTAATTCATCTATCTAAATATCTGATTCACTTGTGATGTTTATTATTTTCTTTTCACTCATCTGCCACACGTATTTTTTTTCGTACAACTCATATAATGTTTATCAGTTTCTCTCATGTGATTTTATTTTTCGAGACTCTTTTTCTCTCTCTTGTTATTTTTTTATCAAATAACTGAGTCACATATCTAAATATCTAAATCACATATTTAAATATCTAAGTTATATATCTAAATATTTTAGCCTCATATCTAAATATTTTAATCTCATATCTAAATGTTTAAGTCGCATATCTAAATACATAAATCACATATCTAAATACTTAATTCACTTGTATAAATATATATCTTACTTATATAAATACCTGACTTGTTATTTGACTCAGTTATTTAGATGGACATATATTTTTATCAAAAATGAAAAGTTATTTACAAATGATGTATCTTTTTTGTCCAAAAATAAAAGGTTAGATAGGAATTATTTTTGAAAATTTTGCTCTAAAGGACAGTTAGTCGATTCCATCTTAAAATTGGTGTAGCTTTATTGGCGTGGTTTGGACGGGGAATAAAGTTGGATAACTCTTATCCCACGTTTCGAAATAAATTAACATTTGAGATACGCTTTGATGAGGTCGTCAATCCGCAAAGACGGCGTGTTGAACGAATTGGATAATTGATCAACTTGTCTGTTAAGTTCATACCTTTTATTTTCTGCAGTAATGTTTTCCTGTTTAGAAAATAAAATACTGCTATTATCCAATATATAGTTTTCACAGGATATTAACATCCAGAAGACAATTTTCACTTAGAAATGTACATGATTTATGTTATGTGAATCTATTCGACGACATGCACTAAAATCAAATAATAACAGTACAACTACATATACAGGGTACCACTACTACAGTGCGCCAAGTCACCCGTTCAACATCAAAATTAATTTACTAAACATGATGGAAGTGCGAAAAGTGCTGCACCATGACATCCTAGTGCGCAGCATTGTTTAAATTTGAGATGGCATGACTCACGCTGCATATCGCTCGGCAATAACTGGCACTAGAAACTTAGTACATCAATCATCAGCATGTGCAGTGCAATTCTACAGAATAATAATCAGATAATGGCATAGTAATTCCAAAAGTGCATAAGTCACGAATCAGATATGTAACATTTTGATCAACCAGACGAACTACACTGGGCCATAACGATAGTTACGCACAAAACATGCACAAGAAGCATTCTATCTGCACTACTTTACATTTCATTGAGCTACACCATACCCAAGAAACAGAAAAAAAAAACAGCGGCCATTGCTCCGATAACCGCATATCAATTGCCAACAAAAGCAAACCAAACTTGACCGATTTACAAAAAGAACAGTCAAGAGGCTAACCACATAACTCTTACAATCCTATTCTACCAGCTATCACAACCTAAGCTATCAGTGTAATGAGAAATTTCCAGAGTTTCTCTTTTACCGATGCTGGTTCAATCTCCGGTTCTGCAACATCATCCCCTTCTCCATCAAGATCTTGATCCTGCCTGATTGGAGTTTGATCCCATTCAACCTAACAAAACAAACAGCATCATTCAGAACAGCAAATATGAAGCATGTTGATAGAGAAAAACCTCCATCCAGTTGGAACTAAATAATCATCTAAATTGGTGAGGTGGTAAATCTCTACTCTGATTACCCATTAATACACCAATATAAATGAACTAATTTGCATTTCTAATTATAATATTAGCAATTTAGTAATTACCACGGTAGCTCATGATTACCACTCAAAGCTGTAGGGTTTTATAAGCTCTTGATGTAGGCTTCTACTCCAATTACCCATTCAAACACCAATATAATTACCATGGTAAATAGCATGATTACAACTCAAAACTGCAGGGTTTTCTATGCTTTAGGAGTAGGGTTTACAGTCCAGATGCAACCTTTCTTATGTTTTCTCCACCACCTATTCATTCACTCTATAAAACCAATGAAGGCCATAAATCTGCACCAAACCAGTAATACAAACTATACAACTGAAGCAATATCAATATGCTTTGGTCTGAATTCTACACCAAATTACTTACAGGAGCTATCTCCTCTAGAGGCTCTTCATACTCATGTACCACCACCTCCTCTTCAACATGCAAGCTCTTCAAGGTTCTTATTTTATCTGAATCATGGGCTCCTCCATTACCAACATGCAAAAGGCCTTCATTGTCTTGTTTTCTAATTAGCAAGAAAGAAAGAGAATTAAACACTATCAATAAAACATCAATGTTGTGTGTGTGTGTGTGTGAGAGAGAGAGAGAGAGAGAGTGAAAGAGAGAGAGAGAGAGAGAGAGAGAGAGAGAGAGAGAGAGAGAGAGAGAGAGAGAGTGAGAGTGAGAGTGAGAGAGAGGATACATACCCAAAGGGCTCCACTGAAGGACCACTATGATCTTCCTCAGCCATTTTCTTTCTCAGCTTGTATTGAGGCTCATAAGGTGTACAATTGCCATTATTACCATCATCACTCGGCCTCTTTTTCCCAGAAACACTTGTGCCATTTCTGGCACCACCGACTGATGCTTCCAAAAGGGCACTCTGCGGTGCCCGCTTGAATATCACCCCTGCACATCTCCTGACCCATGAAACAGGTGTTGATTTTGAACTGGAACCTTCTGGAATCGTGCCCGATGCCACCAGCAAGTTCAAACCAGAAGTTTCGTCGGGATTTGCATTCCCTTTCTCTTCTAACCCGTTTGCATCCAAAATATTGTACTCCCTGCTTTTTTTCACTGGCGTTCTCAATTTGGCAGTAGCATATAATGATCTTCTCTCTGCCTCCTGATTGGCTGCTTCTAACTCATTTAAGTGTTCAATTTGTTGATTTATTGACTGTCGGTCGGTCCGCAGTAAATCCCTCTGTTCCTTTAGCTTCTCTCTCTGAACATTAAGCACTTCAATTGTATCCTTGATTTCATTTATCTCTTCCCCCTCTGGGTCCGTTCAACTGCAATCTGTTCTCGCTCCTCCTCTAATTTCCTCAACTCAACATCAAGAAGTTCAAATTGCTGATTTACTATTTCTTTCTGCAACTCCAAGTATCGCATTTCCTCTTCTTTTTTTTTTCGAAAACCGCTTCTTTCTCCCGCAAGTACGACTCCATCTCCTCCCTCCTTGCATTCACAGACTCCTGCAACTCAGCTTTTTGGAGCTCTATCTCTCTCTTAAAATCAGCACGTTCTTTCTCCATGCGGCTCAGCCAGCTGTCATGCTCAGCTTGCATGCTGCGCATGAACTCATCTCTTTCATGAACAAGAGATTCAACATTTATCTTCAGTTGAACCCTTAGTTCTTCTTTCTCTCTTTTCAAGCTTTCATGCTCCTCTAGTAGGTGTTCGTTCATAATTCTTCTCTCATTTTCTAACCTCTCAGCTTCTTTCATCAAATCCTCCTTCTTCTCATCAACCATCTCCCACTCAATTTCAAACTGTTCTTTTTCTGATTGCAACCTCTCTGCTTCCACCAGGAGTTCCTTCTTCTGGGCCCTAAAGCTATCTATTTCCTCCTTCAATTTTCTTTCAAGGAAAGCAAGCTCATTCCTCTCTCCTTCAGTAATCTCAAGTGCTCCTTGCACTCGCAACATGTCTTCTCTCTTTT
The DNA here is from genome assembly GCA_037127355.1 of Schoenoplectus tabernaemontani. Classification (NCBI taxonomy): domain Eukaryota; kingdom Viridiplantae; phylum Streptophyta; class Magnoliopsida; order Poales; family Cyperaceae; genus Schoenoplectus; species Schoenoplectus tabernaemontani. Next base: position 14,955,274 of record CM073755.1, on the reverse strand, counting down.
CCTGGAGAGAAGTTTTCTCCTTTTCAAGATCAAGTTTAATCTTTTCAATCTCATGTCTTTCTTTTTCTAAGACTTGCAGAGTCATATTGTGTTCCCTTTTTGTGAAGTTCAACTTCTCTTTAAGCTCCTCCAAATGTTTTGATTCCCTTGCCAGCTTTTCTTCTTTCTCTGCCTGCTCAGCAAGCTTGAGGTCAAGGGAATGTTCCTTCTCAGTAATTGAACTAATTCTCTCGTTAAATGTTACTTCAATATCATCAAAAGAGATTCTCTTTGCTTCTAACTCCTCTTCAAGTAAAGTGCGCTTCTTTTCTAACTCAGCCTCAAATGCAATTCTTCTCTTTTCCAACAGTGATTGGTGCTCAATGGTCATTCTCTCAATCTCTGCCTATACAAAGAGGAAAGTTCACAGACTAAGTACTCCAGTACATGCTAAGAGAAATTATTTATATCCTCAAATCACATGTTCATTCTTGATGCAGTTGATAACACCAAAATGCTACCTGTTCTTTAGATGCAATTGTTTCCTGCAAAATGAGAAGCTCACGTTCTCTCCTATCCAGCAGCGATTCTTTTTCAATTGTAGCCTGAAAGAAATAAAAATCTTTAGAACTTCGTAATCTCCTCTTTATGAGAAGCTAGTTTTGTAAAACAAGTACCTCCTCCCTAGTTGAAAAAGCTGCCATTTTTAGGTCAAGATTACATTTCTCCTCCAAACAAGCCCTTCTATCAGCTTCAAGCTGTAATCTCTCAGACTCCAGTTGCTTCTCCCTTCTGTTCAAGCTCTCTATCCGGTCAAGGATGTAGACTTCTCTTTGGTCGAGGATAGATTCTTTCTCCATTAACCTTTCCTCCTGTTGATGCACTAACTTTTGTGTTTCACTTAGTGATTTCCTTTGGAGATTGAGATCTTGCTCCTTGGCACCATGTCTGAAATAAACGACAGATTATTCATAAAAAGCTTAGATTTTAAAGTGACTAATATAGATGCATGCACCAAAAAATTTAAGGAAGCAAAAGTTGCATTATGTACGCACTACATGTCATTCAGGGAAAACTAATAGCATCTGCTAACCACCAGCACTCGGATAAACCAGCCAATGTTGCAATTCTTCAATGCATTAAGAATAAGTACATTTCTGAACCAAGTTCATGCAACTTTAGCAATAAGCTCGTGTACTGAAAACATAGCTGTAATAATGGAGTGCATATCAACATGATCCAAAATCAGAATCTACTATCCGCATACTATGCACTTTATGATCCTAAATAACAATTAAGCAATCCCCACTTATAATATCATTTAAACACAAAGGATGCATCCATTAAAAAATGGAAACAGAAAACAAATTACAAATTCCAGATCAAACTAGTACCCAGCTGGCACTAAAGTATCAGTTCAAAGGTATCATCTATTGTATATTAGTATAAGTAGACTTACTCAGACTGAAGAGCAACAAGACGCCTTCTAAGCTCATCTTCACGAGCCTCCACATCTTGAATGCTTCGATGAGCTGCATCTCGGGTGCGAGTGGCATCAGCCTCAAGAGACCTCGCTGAAAGAAGCTTCTCTTCAGATTCATCAAGTTTTCTTTGAGCTGATTCTGACAGCTGGCGTGCCTCCGCCAGCTTGCTTTCATACGCAACCTTTGTCTCTGCCCATTCAACCCTTGTATCATGCAAAGCTTTCTCGATCTGCTTTTTCAGAATTTATATGGAATATTGCAATTAAACTAATTAAATGTTTTTTGCAAAATTATACAGTTTGTAGTAATAAAGAACTAAACTTAAATACTACAACAAGAATTTAGACTTCACGGTTTTACTAAAATATGGAAACACCTATTAACATGCATACATGAACTGTTCCAGCAGCATCTATGCTACACATTTCACTTCTTTGTAATCCTAGTAGATTTAACTCAATAGTCAGAATTTATATGAAATATTCTAGTGTGCAAACAACATACCGCACCCCTTACTCATCCTAATAGGATATATACGCATTAATAACATATGTACCCGTAAAATGAGAAATTGTACCAGCGATGTTGACACATATGCCACTATTTAAGTTTTTGGTGCCATGATTGGATTACACAGTAACGATTTCATCATTATACTTTATCAAAATTGCCTTGCTGAAATTGCCAGTGGCTTCATGTATCAGGACAGCATATTAATTGGCAGGTTTACTAGACCAGCCATTAAGGAATGCTGTCCAATAAAATAATAACAGTGGAACCTCCAAATTAAATACTGATGAAATAGAAGATCAAGAAATATAAAGACAACATACATTCGCTACGCATTCTTTCTCAACGCCTAATGCTTTCTTTAGGGACTCCTCTCTCTTTGCAGCCTCAGCTAGTGCAGAAGCTTGTGCAGCTCTTTCACGTTTATGTGAAACCTCTGATGTTTCTGATGATGCTTTTAGCTGGTCATACTTTGAACTCCATTCTTTTCTCTCAATTAGCAGAAGTCCCATCTGGTGCTGATGTTCATACAACTGCAATAATATAAATAAGCTGTCAATTCTAAAATCCTGATTAAATAAACATGTACATATTTTACAACTTGCAATTAAAGAAGAAAATATGGATGGTAGGAGCGGATCTTCTAGGTTTGCATATATTTCCATGATTAACATAAAAGTTAGGTAACACTGATTAAGTGCCAAAGTACATCAGATTTCAGAGGAACTTATTTCAGCAGTCCAAAAGATCCAGTCTAGCTAATTTTTTCTTTCAAAAATTCACTGCTTCTTGAAATTCATATATGTTATAAAACCTTCAAACGTACATGTATGCCAAAATTTGGAATTTCTGTATACATTACCTGTTAACTTAGCAAATAAAACCAAAAAGGAAGCAGTCATTGATATTAGTTCTTCAACTAATTTTCAATTTACAGCCCACTACCGAATCATCATAAAAATTGCTAGCCCTTGGCAAACAAATTAAGAAGGTTCTGGGTTTAAATTTCTACTCCCAAATATGAAAAAAAAATAGCAGAAGGTATCTCCTGACAAAAAATACTAAGCAACAGAACTAAAACCCTGCACGGGGGGCGGGGGAGGCTATCTACAAATGGAGAAAATTTTATCTTATACGCCGAGGAAATCAATCAAAATTAACAGAAGAAAAAGGAAAGACACTGACAACAGAATTATGAGGCCCCAAGAACATACCTCCGCTTCAAGCTTGCTTATATAAGCTATTAGAGCAGCTTTGTCCCTCCTCTTGACTGTGTCTTCGTCAAACCCGGCTAATCTCAGTCGGCGCCAGATCGTCTCGTCTGCGCCACCGTTCGACGACGGAGAAAGGGCTAGGCTGCCGCGTACTCCGGCGGAGAGAAGTCTAGGGCTCGCCATGGGATCGCTGGCGGGAAACCCTAGATCGGTACAGAGGGGTTTGTCGACCTGAGCTGGTACCAGTTGGAACTGAGCCTTTTTAGAGAGTGGAGAGGAGGTTAAATTTTATTTTCCTTTATTTTATTTGGGTTTTTATGGTTCCTTACTTCCTTTACGGCGATGCCTGAAAGAAGAAGTTTTCGTATTTTTTTTATATTTCTTATTCTTATTTGTTTTCTTCGTCTCCGTTTGAAACGGAATGGTGACGAGATTTCGAATAGAAGCGGCACTGAATTAACCGACAGGCGACAGTAATGGAGCACTAGGTTTTTTATTTTGAAATCACCAGAGTTTTTGGTCTGTTTGGCATCTTTTGCTATTCAAAATAGTATTGTTTTAATTTTTAACACTGTTTTTTATTTGCCAAACAAATAGTATTGACGATGTCTTTATATATATTTTTTCTAGGTGATAAAAACTAAATTGATTCATTTATTTTGAATTTTTTAAGACCTAAATTTATAATTTTATCCTTTAAATTATATTTTTAACATTAATATCGGATAATTTTCCTCTCGCAGTTTTTTTATTTTTTCACTGAAATCACTCTGATAGTTCAAACTCCCGACGACTCGTCTCGCATTTTCTCCCTGTCGACGTAATCTATCATCTTTAATCCCTCTCGAAATAATCAATCGCTATACTCTCCCTCTCCCCGTCTCTCGCTCGTAAGGCCAACCCAGACCGGTGTGCCTCTTTCCTTCTTCGCTTCAAACCTTTTTAGTTGCTGGTTGGACCGGTTCAATGACTTTATACTAATTAGCTCTGTTCTCCATCCATGCTCCCGAACCCTCTCTTTCTTGGTCAAAGAAATCCTTTCTATGTCTTTCGTTCCTTTCTCCTCCGCATTCAAAACATTTGAGGTGGGTTAACGGGTCCTCCACTCCTCTCACTGGAACACTGGTTCGGTTGTGCAGTAAGCGTCGCTTGGCTATCATGAGTTTAGCGATGACTTCACCATGTATATTTGTACAGTGGGCCAATGGTTTCACGGATGCTAGCTTGACTCTCATTGTCAGTTTTGTTCGGAGAGTTTAATTTCAATTTCCATTATTTCTTTTACCAATTTGGATGGTTCCTTCATTTAGTTTACATTATTTCATTATCAGGAATGTATTTTTATGCTTGAATTTCATTAATCTTATCAAAATTTCATGTCCATCTTTGGTGTTGGCCCTGTACAAGCATCATGGTAAAGGGGCTTTTCATTCGACTGTTTGCAGTGAAGAACTAATTCATAATTTCCAATACTTGCCACTCCCTGATACCACACCGCACTACCCCCGACACTGACCTCTCTCTTGCATCTCGCTAGGCATCGCTCGGCCGATCTCGCCATAGTCTTTCTTGCCATTCTGTTCTCGTCCCTCTGCAGAAACCCCATCACCCTCCCTTTCTCTGTCTCAGTCGGTTCTCTTCACTAAGAAGCTTCTTGTACAGAAATTTAATTTACTGATATGTCAATCTCCATAGTAACAATTTTAGTTTTGAATTAGGTGAGAGCTCGCACACAGGACACAACATAATAACAGATTCGATCACCACCCCATGTTGTCAATATCTATGCATACTGGTACAACGACTCTGAGGAACTGATTGACTTCAAGGTCATTGATTATTTCATTTTGTTACTTATTGTTGGGTTTGAGAGAGAAATTTATAAGTCGCCTTTGTCCATAGATTGTTAAAGGTTCTTTTGTGATATGAAAGTAAAGCCGACAAATTACTTTTAGAAATAGTTAGTGTTGCTATATAAGTAGAAGGTAGATACGTGAAAGAAAATTATTTTAGTTTATTTTAATTTTAACTATTTTCTTCCTTCAAATTTAATTATTGTTTGTGTATTATGAGTAATGAGCAATTGGGGTGTCTATTCGTGGTCAGTCAAGAAGGATATTATTAAAGCGATCAAGGTAGTATGACATGTGATAGTCAATATAATGAGCAATATAATGAGCAGCAAACATAGTTGTTTGAAGAGTACAAAAATAATAGTCGAGCCAGAACACGGGCTACAGAAAGGAGCCAGAAAGCTACCTTTTCAACCAAGCATAAGCAAGCTAGCGTACCTCATTCTCTCCTTTCCTTCTTTATCGGTTCCAGAAGCCCTACCAATCCGCTTCACCGCCTACATCACCACTTTTCAGGAGGATCGGTAACCAGCTAAGGCACCGTAGCATCCCCTAAAGGATAACGGAAAGGTTATGTTCTATCTGCCCATCCGAGTGATCCCTACAAACCAAAAAGCAAGGTTTTTTGAAAGGAAAAGGCTCTCTCTCTCTCGCTAGCTCAGATAACCAAACTTACGGGTTAGTGAAGTCTGAATATTGATTATCTAATCTTTCATTATTTTTGTTACACTAAATATCTTTTTTGATTTGTCGATTTATAAAACAATTTTGAATTTTATAATTTATTTTATTTGAATTTTGTGCAGAGATTAAAATACAAATTAATTAGTGTACAAGAACCAAAACTAATGATATGATATAAGAGCTTAATCAAGACTGTATTAGATTTAGGTTTAGTTAGACTCAAACTAGTTGAATTGATTAAAATAAATTGAGTTTAAACAACAAAGAAAAATATTTTTGCCCAGTGAATCGTTATAATATCTCATTAATCGTTATAACGGTTCATCTCAATACTCAAAAATATTCTAAGATAAAAATGTTCTCAAAGAAGTCAGAGTGTATCGTTATGTAACGATTCAGTAATTGTTACAATGATTTATGCAACGTATAATGATTCGGTGAATCGTTATAACGTTTCAGCTCAATCAGGATCCAACGGCTATTTTTTCTAAGCCATTATAACGATTTCTAAATCGTTATAACGGTTCATGCCGAAAATAATTTCTTCAACTGCTTTAAAAGATCTATTTTAAAAGAATCATCTTTCTCACTGATAATAATTGAATCTATCTAGTTAAATCATTACTCCAGAGAGCTTACTAACTATATATACTAAGTGAGAGAGATAAGCCAAGAGATAAAATATTCAATTAGCTAAATCCTTATTTAAGCTCAATCTAGTTTCTCTCTATTCTCCCAACTTGATCATTTGTGAACTTCTTGTAATATGTTTTTGAGTTGTTGTGCTCACTTTTTTTGAGTTTTAATGCTCATCTTTCTTTAGTGTGTTGTCACTCACTTTTTATTTTGAGTGTATTGTCACTCATTCTTTTTAGTGTGTTGTCACTCATTCTTTTTAGTGTGTTGTCACTCTTATTATCGATAGACTTGGCAGCCCATTTTTGTGCAAGGATCAAGTTTTACAAGTGTAAAATTATTTTTTAGTGTTTCGGCTCAACCTCAATTATTAGAGGTTGAGAGTCCCGAGACTTAGGCATTTTAAGTCAAACTCTGTTACATCTTGTGTTCTTATTTGATCTTTTCTTTTATTTTCTCTCATTTCTTATATTACTATATTCTTATGAGAATTGAAACGAATTGAATTATTTTCTCTGCATTACACTTGAACACTAAGCTCCAAATCGGTTTAAATATTTTCATCTTAGTTTCTTTACAATTTTGCACTATTTTAGCCTTTAAATACCACCATCCTAGGGCTATCAAAGTGGTATCAGAGCAGGAGCTCAGTTTTAATTGCTTTATTTGTGATATTTTTGGTCTAAGATAACTTCTTTGATGCATGTGAAAGAAACCTCAATTCTAGATCTTAATTGCAAAAAATTCAGCTTTTTGAAAGAAATATATGGTAAACTACCTTAACATACTTTGGGATGTTATCCAACATGTTTATGTACCACATTATGATCCTAGCAACCTCACATTGACACAAAAGGTCAAAGAACTGAAATCTCAAAATGATTATGCCGTCAATGTTATTTTAAATTCGATTAGTGAAAGAATTATAGGCAAGATTTGATGAAGTTGAAGTTGATGAAAGAATTATAGGTAAGGATTCTCCAACCTCACATTGATATAAGAGGTTAATCAATACTGCATTAGGCTTAGGTTTAGTACTATCGAAATTACTAGTGAAATGTGGGAGACCCTATTAAATAGATTTCAGGATAACTCTCAAATGAAAAGAACAAAACTAATGGGTCCAGAGTCCGAATTTGAAAATTTTGTATACAAGAAGGAAGAGACAATTGAGAATATATATTCAAGATTAATGTATATTCTAAATGAATTTGATGAAGTTGGAGAATTCTTGTCTAACTCTAAGATTGTAGGCAAGATTTTTAGGGCAATGATGAAAAAACCAAGATGTAAGAGCATGATAAGTACTCTAGAAGCAATACAAGACACTCTTGGCGAATTCACAAATGAAGAAGTGTTCACTCATTTTCTATACTTTGAGGAAAAACTACGACACAATGGAGAGCTCACACCAAAGCTCAAACAAACCGCACTTCAAACTCAAAAATCTCCATCGCGCTACTATTCGAGCAAGACATTATCTAGTTCATCTTCTATAAACGGTCAAATCATCACAAAGATGTTTGAAAGAATGTTAAATCTAGAAAAGGAGAATAATAAAGAGCGACATGAGAAAAGAATGACGTGCATATGTTTCTCATGCCATAAGGAAGGTCACACAACACACGATTATTCATTGATCTTCCCACATAAAAAAAAGCAAAACTTTAAGAGAATTGATGTTATGCTAGCCACAAGCAATCATGTTAAGAAAAAAAAGGATGAAAAAATTCACTCAATATTGCCCTAATTGCGAAGTAGAGGAGAGCTCACCCGTTGTAGCAAAAAATAACATCACCGATTTGTACACATTGAAGATCCTACACGACATTGTCATATCCAAGAATAAGAAGATTGACTCATTTGCACTTAAGGTATAATTTTCTCAAGAATTTCAATTACACAATCAAGTAATACGTTGCACTACATCTACTTGGGATGATAGTGATGATGATCTTGTTGAAAATGATAAATTTTGTGTTGAAAATACAAATAATTTGAATGATGAGGCTGAAATTGAATCTTTTTTATCTAATTTAGAGACTCATATTCATTATTTATCATCTCAAAAAAAGATAATTGAGAAACTTGAAAATACTATTTCAGAGTTTGAGTTAAATGTTCAATCTTATAAGTCTAAATTATAAAATCAAAAAAGAATTGTTAAATGCACTTAGGTAAATTACAATATTAAAAGTGAAAGTGTAAACTTTAGAAACTGAAAATATGACACTAAAGTCCTCATATACTTCAACAAGTATCAATTCAATGGATTTAGACAAGTTTGTAGGTTAAAAGCCTAGCAACAAGTCGGATCTTGAATATAAAAAATCTCCTAAGACTTCAAATTGCCATAAATCTAAAGAGAAATAAGTTCAAAGTTGATTGCAAAAATATGAAACCTAATAATGTTAAATATTTCAATAAGAAACACAATTATGCATTTCAATATAAGTAATTTGATAAAAAGATTAACAAAGGACAAAGAAAATTTCAAAGCAACAATGCTATATTTTTCAATCCTAATTGATCAAATAAATTATATTTTAAAGGACCCGATGAATGGTTTATGAGTTTAAAAATTAAAATGGTTTTCAAACCAAAGCTCAAAGATATGAGCATAAATAAGTTATTTCTCAAAAATATAAAAATATTTATAAAGAAAAATCCAAGACTCAAGTTCAATGATTAAAAGAAAACTACCAAAATATTTTTGTTAAATGTAATAAGAAATCTTCAAAATGTGTATTTTATAATTATTGTTGTCATATTTGTGCGACCCTTTTTCGTGCGCATCTCACCGCTCGGGGCGATGGACTGCGAAAGAAGGATACGGAGATCCCTCTAAGTGTGTATTGGGGTATATTTATATGAATTTAGAATGCACATTTAAATGTTTTAGAGATTGTGGGGTCTTTAAGATTTCAATGGGCGCAAGCCCCATTGTTAATTACTCTGTACTTTGAACCCGAGTAACCTCTTATTAAGAAAAGAAAAAAATAAACAGAATAGTTAAGCAATTTTAAGTGGTCGCTATGAGAAAGGGCAAAAAATATATGAACTTTTTAAGGTAGTCTACACATTTTGAACCTCAATTAATGATAGTTCGGACCATGAGTCTCGATTAATGACAACTCAGACTATAAGCCTCGATTAATGGCAGCTCATACCATGTGAATATCAGTATGTAAGATGTGAAGTTTGAAGCGCTATGTCAGCTCAGCATCAATGACCGGTTATCAAAAAGACGGAGAAGATTTTGATCGTCTTTAACTGATTTTCTAAATCATGAACATGAAGCGTTATGCCAGTTCATGAACCTAGACAAAAATAACTCATGTAGGTGTTCTCCTCCCTTGTAAAGCAAGTTTGATTCAAAATTTTACTCCTACAAGCAGAAAATTACAACAAAGAGGTCGAAGATCGCTAGGGAGTATCAACATCACACGTGCAATTGTAATAAAATTGGTGCTAACTATAAAGTAGTTCGATATTTTTCTTAGAACCTCATATTTGGGAGAGAGAAAACATGCCTTCTGGGAACACAATTAGTAATTTGGGAAGTAATTACAAAAAAGAATGATGTAACCTAATCTATACTATTATATAAAGGAACACAAAATTTTTATTATACCCATTTTATCCCTCAATTAGTAATATTTATTGGGATCGAGTAATTATCATTTCTTTCCCTTATATACTATTATTTCCATAATTTTTGTTTTTTATTTAGAAACTTTGTGCACATTTGGTAATTTTCTTGCCATAAAAATCATGAATCATTAACTTATATTGTGCATGATTAAATATAGTCTTTATTATATGTTTTCTCTATAATTTGGTGAATTTTTAATTTAATATTAGATAAATATGAATTTTTTTATCTTATAATATTTTAATGTTTAAATAAAAAATTCCGCTACAACGCGCGGGTATATACCTAGTATATACAAATGCTTGTTTTGCAATGACTCAATGAGATGTGAATGAGTGTTTACCTCAAAATAGATTTCCTATAAGGACGATCGTCATGTTGAATAATCAGTTATCATTAATGAAAACTAGAAGGAAATTCAAACGAATGCTTAACACTTAAAAATTATAGCATAACATGTCTCAAATCAAAGCCACTAAGGCAATTAAGTCACCAAAGCTAATAAGAACTACATTAACAGAAAAAAATCACAAAACCAGAAAATACTGGTACAAGCCGAAAACCACAGTAGCTATTAGCGCTATAAAAGCTAAACCTATGGAAATACCAGTAATCCACTCAAGCTTGAAAATAACATGGTAAAATTACCCATTATACATACCATGGAATCAACCTAAAAAAACAAAGCAGAAAAAGAAAGACGTTCCTGTATATCATAAAACGAAAAAAAGCGGCATATGGAGGTAATAATTGAACTAACAAATATCACCGTGTCTAAAAAAATAAAGGCAAAACATGACCTTTAAAACTAAGAAAAAACCATTGTTGTCTCAATATAAATAGCCAAAATCTTTTGAAAGCTTTTTGTCTGACCAGCAAACTAGAAAAAAAATTGCTGAGAGCAAACAAATCTTGATACATCATGAAAACACCACACAAAAAAGGAATCACATACCAAGTTATCACAAAATCAGAGAAACGGACCTTCGAGGATCGTGCTCCAAGCATACAAGAGAAATTCCAAATAAAAACTGACCATAAATGCACACCCCATCGCCATTCTACCAAAATTCTTCATAAGGACATATTCTCGGAACTTGGGGTTTTCATGGCTAGGGGCAGAGGCTTTGCGGAGAGAGTGAAGGTCTCATGCCTCTACTGTGTGATGCCCATCTCAATGCTCTTTCTGATTTAGATGAAAAGAAATATGCGATCATTGTCTAATAAACTAGCCATAATAGAGATCGTTGCATGATAAACCGGTCATAATAGAGATCGTTGCTGGGTTTATCACCCTGTTTGAGGCCTGAGAGAGGAGGGTGGATTGAAGGGAGGAAAACGGAAAGGGAAATGAAATGGCGAATGGAAGATGAAATAGGCGGGGCTGCCTAGGTCTCTCTCTGTCTCGGACTCGTTAGTCATGAAAGATGAAATTGAGCAAGGGATGGGCTTCTACGTTCTCCACTGAACTGAAATTTGACGAGAGCTGGAGGAGGTGAGGAACTTGTGGGAGAAGCCCAACAACGAATCATAGGAGAGATGGAGGAGCGAAGTTTGTGTAAGGAGACAACAACGGTCGACTGGAGCATAGTTCTAATACGATGGATTCATTGGATTAACTGCTAAGACGGCAGAAAAGCCAGAAGCTGAAAATTTGAGATCTTATGCGAGGAATGTTGTGTTCTCTCAAACAATACATGACTCTATACCTTTTCTTTCCGGTTCGGGTCAGATCTAGTTCGACTTTTAAAAAAAAATCAAATCAGATCAGATTTAAATAAGAATGGGTTTCTCTGATTAGATTTGATTCTACCACATCTACTTGTACCTATCATTTAGAAAAGAAAAGGAGGAATAAAGTGACCATGTAGGCAGTGTCTTTTTCCTTTTACCATCCCAATGCAACGTAAAGATTCTCCCTACAGCAGTTATCTTACAATGGCTAATTGCAATAATATCCGAAGGATTTTTGTATCGGAATCTTTTGGAATCTTGGAGATTTGGGAGATCAGAAGAGGAAACAAGGGGAAAAATAAATTTAGGTATCGAAATATCTAAAGCTCAGAGCCATCAGTTATGATTTTTGTTTGTGTATAACTATTGAATCGAAGAATATCTCGTTTACGGGGTGTCCGACCACAGAATGCCAATATAGTGGCATTCTGAAATACATGTTACTTTCTGGCTTCCTGCCTTTTTAAACCAGCAGAGTTATTTTTTATACACTCAATTGGGTTAGAACAAATATAGTGGGCATCGGAAAATGAGGTCGCTCATTGATCAACATGGAGATGGACTGGATGCATTCTCTATGGCTATGAAAAATTGGATTACTCGTAGGTGTGTTTCACTCTACTTCAAGAATCAAGATCTCAATTAAAAAGAAATTGTAGTGTAACTCAAAACTCATCAATTTTTTTTTTCATTTTGGTGCTGAAGGTATCGTACACATTCATGCAACACCTTTTTTTTTAAATAAAAATAAAAAATAATATTACCACTGTTTTCATTACAAAAATAAAATATACATATCATAGGTAACAAAAATTAAAGAGTGCTAAAAAAGTCTTAAACACATAATAGCAGGTTAAAGTTTCTACATCGTCAAAAACACTTTTAATCAGATTTTTTTGTCTCTAAAGCATTCTGATCCCCTTTTCATATGACAATGAGTTATTTTGACAATGAGTTATTTTGATCGGACGCTCCAGAAATGAAACGTAAAAAAAGACAAAATCATCAATTTTGAACTTCGCGGCATTTATCCAGTTTTCTCTAAAGCAGCTAGATGTCAATAATCTTACTGTTATCCAACTAAATATGAAAAGAGAAGGGATCAGTTGACAATGAGTTATTTTGACAATTTTGACAATGGATTTCTAAATAATACAAAAAAAATTTTAAAAATAGAAAAAAAAATCTTAAAAATCTTAAACTGATCTGCCCTCCGCCGCTCGAGTGCTGATCCACGTCTGCGCTGCACGGTGCTGCGCAGCAGTGAATCTAAGAGCCCGTTTGAGAAAATGATATTACTGCCGAATTTCTCCAAAACTGTACTAATATTCCGCGAAACAAAAGGAAATCCAAGAATTAAACATCCAGAATTTAAACAAATGACTCAGTTGTCCTATAACCTTTTTACCCATCTTTATTTAAACGAAGTACTTTCATGGCCATTTCGTATTAATTTAAATGTAACACCAATCGATCGACTCAATACAATAAGGCTAAATATAGGAAGGTACTCTATAGCTGAGGCAACTTGGCTGTCAGCTAATGTAAATGCTCTTTTTATTATTAATACATACTAACTGTCACACCCCAGAATAAATGAAACGGATTAGGGGTGTTAATCCCGCCACGTACGCACGACGAGACGTGCGTACGAAAGGCTTAATGAATAAAATAAGAAAATTACAGAATAAACAAAACAATAATTATATAATATACATGACTATACGATCCCGAAATGAACAAAGAGAAATACAACGCCGACATCGGCGGGGCTAGCTCCATCGGAATGGGCGACAAAATCTCTCAAAGAAAAACCCAAAAGAAAGAAATAAAACTCGAAACCGATAGATCCTAATCCACTACCACTGCTCACATGCGCGAAGCATCTCTGTCACCACACGGAGATTTGCGCACCTAGCACTCTCATCAAAAACTCGATCCCACTCTGTAAAACCTGGACCCCACAACCACCGTGGAAACGTGAGTGATAAATCACTCGGTGCGGTTTTAGGTCCGGCAGAGATGTTACAAATCTCTAGGCTTAGACTTAAAACCATTACAAATTTATTTTTATATTAAATATTACGATTACATAAAATTTGATGTTTAAATAATTAAATTGATTAAATTTCGTTACGAGTAGAGTATAAAAGAATCCAAAAGAGTTTAATAAAATGCACTACTTGAAATCATGAATATTTTAAATCAAGGATAAACCCAAAATGAATCATTCGAGATATTATAATATAAAAGGTACGGGTTCAAACTCCCATATCACACGAATGACTTTGCGGGATAAATTCTTTTCGAAAGAACCGAGGCCTCAACCCGATGCTCTATAGAAGAGAGCCCGCTCTATAGAAGAGAGCGTCATTCACTATCAAAACCATCCCTAATTTATCCCGCTCAGTCCCTTACTATAATGAAACGAACAACGACTCGATTTTTATCAATATATAATTCAAATTGAAGGAGACTATCCGAAAATAATATAAAATGAAGTGAATCAATCACGAACAAATATAAAGTGACAAAATAGTCACTGCTAAATATAAAGTGATAAAATAATCACTGTAACCATGGAATAGCTCCTCAATAATAAATTCAAAGTGTATTTTACTATGAAATCGAGTCGGTCCTGACACTCTTCCCAAACCCAACTTTGGATATTCATTTTTAACTTAAAAATTTCCTTGAGTTTCATAACATCATACCAATTATAGAAAACGGATATTATGCAAATTCAAATCTTAATTCAATTTAGTTATGACTCGCTTAATTTGATCAATATAACAATCTGATTAATTATAATCTAAAAATCACATTATTTATATAATAAAAATTCCAAGGTACTTAATTAATACCAATATAAATTATTAAATACTAATTAATCTATCTAAGATAATCTATCCTAGATAATCTATCATGTAACTAATTATATTACGTTATTAAATACTACTTACTCTACCTAGGATAATCTATCCTATAACTAATTAACCTTAAATATTTGTCTAATTAATGATCAAAGTAAAATGCATCTAAAATGAAATGCGGATGATATGAACAAGTCTCAATATCAAAAGAAAAGAAAATAATATTTTAAAGTCATATCCTAAGAAATCATAAATCTCAGTGCAATCCGCACCTGAATATTTTGACAAGGCTGATAGCGTCTGATTGCTCGGTCTCCGGTGGGGCATCACGATCCCATCGGCCGTCTCATCTCGGGTGTATTCGTTTGTCGGCTCGTCAAGATATTTTTCGAAAACCTATGAAGTCAGAAATAGGTTAAATTGGCGAGTACCCTATTCACATTGGGTCTGGTTTGGTCACGGTATACCGGACTCGGAGACGGAAGCACTATTATTTATGTTCGTGTTTTAAGATTATATTTATTTTGATTAACGTAACTGATTTAATTTATTTAAATTAAATAAGTTAACTTAATGTTATCCCTTAATTAATTTAATTTTAATTAGGATAATTAATTAATTAAAAATAGAGAAATTAATTAATATATAATATTATATAATTAATATTGTTCTTACTAAAAATAGAGAAATTGATTAATATATATTTATTATATATTACTTAATGTCATTCCATTATTAAAATAGAGAAATTGATTAATATATATTTTATATTATAAATTATTATTATATTTTATTTATTATTTTACCACCCTTAATTATTTATATTATATTCTTTAATTATGTTTTATTTTATTTATACTAGTATTATTTTTATAAAAAGAAATTAACGAACTTAATTTTAATTTAACGTGTTTGTTTTAATTAAACTATGTTGGTGGTTTGAGATTATATTTATTTCAATTAATATAACTTATTTAATTCATTTAAATTAATTAAGTTAGCTTAATATTATTCCTTAATTAATTTAATTGTAATTAGGATAATTAACTATTTAGAATTAGAGAAATTGATTAATATATCACATTATATAATTGATATTATTCTTATTAAAAATAGAGAAAATTGATTAATATGTAATTATATATTTATATATTTATTTAAATTATTTTAAAATAGAAAAATTGATTAATATATATTTTATATTATAAATTATTATTATCCTTTAATTATTATTTATAATCCCTAATTATTTATATTATGTTATTTAATTATATCTCATTTTATATTTTTAATATTATTTTCATTAATTAGAAAATATATTATATAAAACTGGAATAAAAACTAAAAATCAAATTAAAAGAAAAGAAATTCAATTACACTAAAATTTAATTAATGTTTTTATTTAATTAAACGTGTTGGTGTTTTAATGTGTTTGGGATCATAGTCAGCCTCAAAACCACTTTGTATACATTCGGATTTCCATTTTGAGGCAGATCATGTAATCATCTCCCATATTCAACTTTAAATATTAATTAATTATTAGTTGCGCACGTTTTTAAATTTTGCGGCACTTGCTAATTAATTAATTATATTTTTATCCCACTTAACCTTTCGGCCCATTTAACTTGATCAATTTATTTTTCGACTATTTTTATAGTTTCAGTTGTACGTAAAGGTTGAATTTGCGCATATAACCCTCTAAGAGGTGCTATTACCACAAATTTATTTAGGTCCCTTAAATGTAATATATTTCACAATTGGACCCTTAACTTATACGAGCTTTACAAATCAGCCCCCACACTCATTATATTTCTCAATTCAGTCCCTGACAAGGGATATACCATACCAATAAAATTGTACAGTAGCAACAGAGGGACAAAAGGGTATACGGTTAGAACAGTCAAGATGAGGCACTACACAAGCAAATTACAACCCAGAATAAAGTTGTGTAATGATGCACAACACAAATCGGCACAACAGCACAAGTTGGTACCAGTACACAACCCACCACCAATTTCAGTACAATTACTCAAGGGAAATACAGCATCATCAAGATATAAGATTGCACAAGGCACAAAATGGCAACTAGCAAGAGGGCAAGCACGGCTCAGCCGGAAATCAAACAACAAAGCAATGATCAGTAAGGCACAAAACCAGCAAGGGTCAGTATTTACCAAAATGTGAATCAAAACCAGGCCAGCTTCTGCATCACTGGTACATCGGTACCAGTGTACCAGAGACTACCTAGGGTAATACCAGAGATATCAGCAACCCAGCACACAAACATCAGTAACAAAAACGATGCTGGAGGGTGGCATTACGCCGCAACCCCGAGAACCCGGCGAGAGGCAAAACCCAATTTTCGGGGCACGAGCTCGGCCGGTTCACGGCTACACGGCCGGAAATCAAAGGAGGAAAGATAATACCAGGTTTGAACTCAGGGCAGCGCACAGGGTTAGCGGTCTTGGATCCAGCCAGCAGTGGTCGGTTCTGGTCAGAGGTGGACGAGGTTAAAGCAGTGGCACCTAAGGTGGTTGCATGAGACTCAAAGCCAATAGGATGAAGGGAGGGATTTGGCGAGTGTGGGGGTTTTGGCACTCGGCAGGGGAGGAAATGAAATGACAGTGAGGGTTAACCAGTCGGTAGAGATAGGGATGCTTTGTTGTGGTGTCGCCAGAAGAAGGAAATGCAAGGGTTTCGATCCCCGAGCGGAAGAGAGAAAAGCAACGGAAAGAGAAAAATAGGGGAAAAGAGAAAAGGGAGAGGGGCCGGATCTCTCGCCAGCAGGGAGAAAAGAAAAGGAAGGAAAAAAAGAAAGTGGAAACGTGGGAGAGAGAGAGAGAAAGAGAGGAGTGAGAGAGAGAGTAGAAATAAATGAGATGGGATGGGAGAATTAATGAGGGGAGAGAAAATGAGCGGGTTAGGGATTTCATATGGTGACTCTGTACGTACGTATGTAACGAGTTATTTTGACGCAGCGGATCATATTTTCTTATTTTGATTAATTATCTATTGCTCTATTTTGCTTAATCATGAATGTGATGTTAATTGAAACTCGTATTTCTTTGTTAAGTTTGATTTTAAGTTTTTAATCAAACTAGACGTTTCATAATTTATTAATTATTTTTATTATTTTTTTTTTATTTTTATATATGCAAAATTTGATTTAGATATACATATTTTATAAATGTTTAATTTGATCTTAAGTTTTATTCTTAAAATTTTAATTTCTTCTTTATCATTTGCTAAATTTTATTATATATATATTTTCTATATTTTATGATTTTAGAATTTATGGGGTTTCACACTAACTGACCCTGCCAGTTAGTTCAAAACAAAAAAGAAATAAGGCAAAATATAAATGGATAAAATATTATTTATTAATGACAAGAAAGCCTCAATGTGGGGGGAGAATGGGAGATATTTTGTCCTTGCAAAAAGAGCATACAATGGGCTATCATTTACATATAGGAAAATGATAAATGACACTGTCATCTGTCAAAAAATCATATAATTAAAAAGAAAGAAACAATTGAATCATGTACATGGCCATCAAACTATGTAGTGATCCAACGAAATTAATTTTTAGATGCTTATTTAAATTGATGCAAGTACATGAAAGGCGAAAATTTTCCTTTCTAGTACTTAGGAGTTAGGAGTGCAAAAATGTAGCTCATAGATCTATTGCTTTCTTCATCAATAACTTATAGATAAGAAATTCAAACATAAACTTCTAGATAAGAGCTTATATCTTAACTGTTTTTTCTATACTAGCTATATACCCGCGCGTTGCAGCAGAATTTTTTATTTAAACATTAAAATATTATAAAATAAAAAAATTCATTATTTATTTAATATTAAATTATAAATTCACCAAATTATAAATAAAACCTATAATAAAGACTATATTTAATCTTGAATGAGATTTTTGCACAATATGAGTTAATGATTCATGATTTTTATGGCAAGAAAAGTAAATTATTCTAATATATATTATCACCATTAATTTCTTACCAAATATGCATAAGGTTTCTAAATAAAAGAAAACAATATTATGGAAATAATAGTATTTAAGGAAAAGAAATGGAGAGAAAGAGGGGATCAATGGACGCGATCACATACGTTCGATCAACCAACAATAAATATTATCCGTCTAATTGAGGGATAAAATGGGTATAATAAAAATTTACAATGACAAAAAATGGACCCTCAAATTCTTAGATGCTTTATATAATAGTATAGATAAGACTTTTTAATACTTTGAAATCATTCGAAACAATGTTGTAAAAAGTGTCCAATACAATTTATTGCCAATGATCCAAAACCAAAGTAATAATAAGCAACAGGACTAAATTGTCATTACTCCCAAACTAACTCAATCATTCAAAGAAACATCATGAAATTGGAACCCATCATTTGAGCTTTTGCATTGATTAAATTTCATTTAAAGAATAATGGGGAATAACAATGGCATATGCTATAGCAAATGTCAATACCAGTAGCAAATATAGTACATACAAAAACGCACCATGTGGGTGCTATTTACAATAAAGCCTGATGCACAATTGCTCATCATACCCATATGGAAAACATGCTAGTAAGACCATTTGCAGGGGATACTGAAACTGTATCTAGAAAATTAAGGTAGCAATCTTTATTCTTATTTCCAGCATAGGATTCACCAAAAGAGCTACTTACACATCATACTACCCATATTGTTCAGAAGTCACTTGTAGTGCCTTCACATCGGCTGATATTTTTCATAATAGTCCGTTAAAAGAATGGAGTATATTTCAAACTTGGATAATCAATTTACCTTGTACCACCTTTTTGTTAGGTTTTTACTTGATAAGTGCATGCTCAGCTTAAGCTAAAGTATTCTAAATATTGATCTCTTCTTGACATCCTTTGCTTTTGCAGAAGACCTGGTTTTGTCTGATATTTGGAAAAAGAAAGTGAAATTGAATGATGTAATGGAAATAAAATAAGGTTAGTCCAATTTAACAATTTAATTAATCACCCATTTCTATAATATCATTTTACATCTACCTTCATACAAATGAAAACAATTTTTATATTTGAAAGCTCGAAAGGAGAGATTTCTTTCTGTTACTGAGTTCTACCTATTATCAAAAAGACCTGATTCTGTTTATCAATTCTTTACATTCTTATATACTAGCATATTCTGTTTATTGTACTTCTATTCCTGCCTATTGTTCCAATCCCCTCTGGCTTTAAGCCCAAACTAGTGGTACTGAAAAGATCTCGGCTAACAGTTCTAGGTTCAGTTCACCACTGATCAGACGTATTCTTAGTAAGAGTATCCAATGGTCATAATCTTTTACGACCCAATAAGAAAAATGACAGAAATTCTCATGGAGAAACTTGTAATAGATAAAATTTCAAAGATAAATTCTACTTACTATGTGAACTACCGAAGCCTAGAAAAAGAAATCCTTTGGAAATGCAAATCTCATCCTATAATTGATTCCTTTACAAGTTGAGAAATGCGGAGTGGGGACAGAGAGGAAGAGAGGAAAGAGTAGAGCGGTGGTTGAATTACGTATTTACGTGGTTACATAGAGACTAGCAAGCAAAGCAGACTGCAATGGGTAGCGCTCGACCGGTTCTCCCGTTGTATTATCGCCTCGTTAGTCCCACAACATCAAATCTGGTTAGAGCGGATACGCTAGGAGCTTATAAAAGAGGACAGGAGGCTGCATAGAAATCACTTGTTTGGACTGGTCGATATCTCCATTGCATTTGGCAGGAGTGCTAGTCTATCCTCTGCCCAATTGGCAGAGTGGAAGGAAGTTAATAATTTTTTTAGGGTGGGGTATGGGGTCCGGGCTGCAGGGCGCCTGGCCTCGCGGCGGGGAGGGGTGAGGGGTCCGGGCTGCAGGGCGCCCGGCCTCGCGGCGGGGAGGGGTGAGGGGTCCGGGCTGCAGGGCGCCCGGCCTCGCGGCGGGGAGGGGTGAGGGTCCGGGCTGCAGGGCGCCCGGCCTCGCGGCGGGGAGGGGTGAGGGGTCCGGGCTGCAGGGCGCCCGGCCTCGCGGCGGGGAGGGTGAGGGTCCGGGCTGCAGGGCGCCCGGCCTCGCGGCGGGGAGGGGTGAGGGGTCCGGGCTGCAGGGCGCCCGGCCTCGCGGGGGGGGGGTGAGGGTCCGGGCTGCAGGGCGCCCGGCCTCGCGGCGGGGGGGGGGGAGGTGCGAGGTCCGGGCTGCAGTGCGCCCGGCCTCGCGGCGGGGCGGGGGGGAGGAGGGTCCGGGCTGCAGGGTGCCCGGCCTCGCGGCGGGGAGGTGCGGGGTCTGAGGTGCAGACGCCCGGCCTTACAGGAGGGGGGAGGGTTGCGCGGAGGGGGTTTGGGCGGCCTCCTCGCATGGATGGGGGCTTTGTTCAATAACGTACCGCTTGTACAAGGGTCTTTTATTTTTAGGGTCAAATTCACAGGTTAAAAACAAACTAACTACAGGTGTATCTAGCTAGGATTCTACGAACATAAATATTTTGTTTGAGGAGTCTCGGAACATATCTTACAGGTAGTCAGTAGGCATACAATATTTGTGTATCATGGAAACCTAACGATTTAGATAATTAAAACACTCAGTTTTGATAACAATACATTGTATTTTTTGTCTAAATTGGATTCATATCTTTCATCATCAATACAGGATTATTATACATATTATATAAAGTTATTTATACATATTAATGACTTTATTATATATTTCATTTTGGGCATTGAGACCGATCATTATTATTGACATTAGTTTTTTCATCCTAACAATTACAACATTCAACTTAACTATTTATACTACATTGTTATTCAACTTCATCGAATTATTTTTCATATTAGTGATATTCAAACTAATGATGAATATATGAATAATAAAAGTTAAATTATCTGATGAATTATTTAATTTGAATAATATATTTTTCGATATGACCGGGTCACGGGTCGATCCAACCCGACCAATGTAAAATAAATAAATATTTATTAATAATTTTTATATAATTTTTAACTATTAAATATTAGTTAATTTATAATTAGTATATATTAAATTTTTAATTAATATTAAATCATAAAATTACTTCAAAAGAACATAATTAAACGGATAGGATCGGGTCGACCCATATCCGACCCGACCCGTGATAGATCAAAAAATTTTGAATCATTCTCGATCCATTTATTTTCGAACTAAATCGGATTGACCCATTGGGTCGGATCAAGTTTTGTGAACCCTAATGAAAAAGACTAATGAAAGCAATATGAACTAACATATTTTTTCCAGTAATAATAATTTTTATTTCTGCAAATTAATATTATTTTTCGCAAAAAACGGTTTATACCACGGTAAAATTTCAAATATACATGAGCTTTTGGTACCACAACTTTAGTACCTAGATTTCACTTAAACTAACGGTTAAAAATCCCTAATAGTCTTAATACTAGGCTTAACTCCCTCCACAATCAGAAGGAGATAGATAAACAACATGCTCAAAATATCAAAGTTTCTCAATTTTATTTCCTCCAAACTGATTTGTTTTTTTAATAATAAAATTTAATAAAAAAGACTATTAAAGCAATTACTAAAAAGACGATTCATATGATACATGCGGCAAACATATTAATGTAATATTTTTCTATTCGATTTTTGAAGACGTGTAGAGGGTAAGTAATATAATTCTTTTAATGGAGGCTCGCTAAGTGTTTTTAACGCAAAGTTTTTATAGAAGCAAGCAAATACATCTGGTTGTAACTGATTGATCCATCTATATGTTGGCAGGATATATGTGAACAAGAGATTTGATTTCTTAATTGGGTTCTTTTATCCGAGGGGGTTGAACTAGTTTAGCAATGTACTCTTGTGTATCTTAATCCAAAAAAATATCTAATTATCTTCCGAGATTATCTAAGATTTCTTGGAAGTTAAAAGTGTCGTATCAGAAAATGCGACAAAACAAAAATTATTTACTATTTAAGGAATAAAAAGGAAGGAAATGGAGATGTGAGGTATCTATCGATCCCCGTACCTCTCGCATGCTAAGAGCACTCTATCATAGTTATATTTGTTAAGATTTATAGTTTGACATCGATTACCATAATTAATCTTTTTTTTCTCCTCTCGTTCTTTTGCATAACTAACAATAATTTATTCAAATTGATAACTAACAATAACTTCTCTATTCGAGCTCAAGATATATTTTTCTCTCTTCCTTTTCTCCTCTCGTTCTTTTTTCTTTGTTTCTTCATCCTATTTGCTTCTCTCTAGAATAAGGATCTTATAGTACATAGCACATACTATTTTTTGGAGAGAAGATTGATCAAGTGGATAGTTTCTAGACGCATATCAAGAAGTTAATTAATTTTAACTGATACCAAATTCAAACAGCAAAGAGGCTCCATATATGTGAAAGAAATGTTTATTGCTTGGTAATTAAGTGCTCAACAAATTGTCTAAACAAGGGAGAATTGTTTTTCTTGGAATATTAATGCTCAAGCATGGCAGGCTGGCAGCACATCTCTCTCTAATAATTTATTTCCTGATTCCTTTGATTTAACTTCCGAAGTTGTGGAGGACCATAGTGAGATTATGGGCAAATTAAATTTAATTGTAATTGCAATATATAATATGTTTGTAATGGCGCACAACAACCATGAGTAGAAGGATATTATTGATGCATTTTTTAGTGTGCAGAGGTATAAAGTATGCTAATTTTCCAAGCTTATTAATATGTTGTAGACCGGTACAAGGCTAGTTGTACAGAGCGGTAACACTTATAATGGGGGATATGCACCGTTTTTGTATGTTTAGAAGTGATATCGTAGGGAATATGTCAGGGCTTTCTGTAGCATGTTATGTTTGGTTTTTCTTTGAGATGATTTGTAGAAAGGGAAGGGAATGCAATATGCATAGATTATGGGGGCATTTTGGGTATCGATTTTACCTTCTTATTTGTTTCCTTCTTTTCCCCTTTTAACTCTTCTAAACACGATGGTTAGTTGAGATTAGAGGTATCAATGATTTAGTCGGATCGGGTTGGATTATATTATTTTATTATTATTTTTTATTCGCTGATCGGTCATGGGTCGGATTTTGTTGACCATATCCGACCCACATTGTTTAAGTATATGTTTCTAGATGTTAATGTGAATTGATAAGTAAACATTGAAGTGCTGCGATGGTGTTTTGGAATCTTTTACATTCAAAACGGAAAGGGTTCGAACCCCAAAGGCCTGAGCTTAACCATCATTATAATTTTTATCTGAATTACAACTCTAATATTTGTATCACCTACTCTATAGTATATACTACTTTGCTTCATGCACATTTCAAATACAATAAATTGCCATACTACTCTACCATCTCTATGAGTCAAACTTACATCTATTAAACTACTCTCCTTCATAGTTCATGGCTTCATGCACATTTTCAAGACAATTTAATAAATAATAACTGGCTCTAGATCCCGTATGGCCGTATCATATAATGTATGTACGTATAAAATGTCTAAACTAATATTTGAATTTTAAACTTGATCATATACAGTTAATGAATTAAAACAAAAGTATGTACTAAAAAATAGATTAAAAATCAGTATTTGTCACTCCTCATAATTAGTTAAATTGAATTACGCTAACAATTATGAAATATTATTTTAGACATGTAAAGCTCAATCAAACATACAAATTTTATGTCTTATGGAAAAACAGTTTTACATCAAAAATAATAAAATTCTATGTTAGTGTAATCCACAGAAGAGCCCAGCAGTTATGAAGCATTCCGTTAATTAATTCCCACTGCACAACTTTGCACCTAATGATTTCATACTCATCATTCCTTATGCTTAAATATCGTTAATTATGACTTTTGATAAATTGATTCAAATTTATGAATGCAAAATCAGAATGTGCATTAACTCTGCTCCCCGCATTTAACAAAAAGACTAAACACAGGATTTGATCAAAATTTAGGCGTCTAGAGTCGGGTTGATCCGAACCGACCTAATTTGATTCAGAACAAAAAAAATAAATTTATATCTGACTCATTTATCATCGGATCATATCAGATTAAGTTAGATTTGAGTCGAATTAACTCATCGAGTTGCACCCTATTTGACCTCAATAGAGGTTGCGGTTAATTGAGCTCAAACGGAGGTTTCAATGAATGAGACTACGTAAAAATTGGATAAATAATATTCTTTCTGGGCCCCTTAAAGTTGTAACTTCCTTTACAAAAAACATGGCAAATTTTTCTACGGGTCACTAACTTTGTTGGATATTCAATTTTAATCATCGAACTTCAATTTTTTACTTTTGGTCTCTAAACTCTATAGTTTGTTTAAAATTAGTCATGTTTTAAAAATTTCATTAACTTCTGTTATCTTTTTTTTTCTCAACTTAATTTTTAGATGAGACATAATTTTATAATTATTTTAATTTATAATTATAATTTTTATATTTTTTTCAGAAAAAGCACATACATAACTTTTATTATTGATTTTTTTTTCTAGGATAGACAAATACCCACCGTGTTTGCGCTCCCAATGACAGCTCTGTAATTGAAGTTAAAATAAAGGAGAGCTCGCAGAGGAGCAGTTCGGAGTTTGGACAGAAGACCTTGGGCGGTTTAAGTAGATGAGAAATTTTTAGAAGGCGGCAGCATTCGAATATAATATTAGAGATGAGAATTTAGCCGCGGTTTAGTGGATCTCTCCGGATCCATTTTGATCTGATGTCAACTAGCTCAACCCGGTCGATGAATGGATAAGTTTGGTCCTTGCCATCCTACGGGGTTGGACGGATAAGGGTTTGGAGTTAGACTCGTCCGTCCGATTCGGAGTAGTTATATATATATAGAGAGAGAGAGTTGGGCTATGGTGCTATGCATAATACGGATCGCCTCCGTATTATGAATTAATTTTTTATTTTTCAAAGTTTAAATGGTCGATCCGAACATACAAAATGATTTTCATATGAATATCTCAATATAGACTAAATTTTATATTTTTTTTAAAAAAATACTATTATTTAAGATAGTTAGAAAATCACTTGATTTAGTTATTATAAGTCATTCAAAAGAGATGATATTTTAACTATCTTAAAAAATAATATTTTTTTTAAAAAAATATAAAATTTGGTCTATGTTGAGATATTCATACGAAAATCATTTTATATGGTTGGATTGATCATTTACACTTTGATAACGAAGAACCGATCCATAGCACGGAGGCGATCCGTGCAATGCATAACACCATATCCCAACTCTCTCTCTCTCTCTCTCTCTCTTTATATATATATATATATATATATAAGTAAAAATACCATGAGCTTAAACTCACGGAGGTTTTCCGTGAGTTTAACTCAAAAAGTATATCAAATAATTCATAATTTTAATTTATCATACTCATTAAATTCTTTATATGAAAATATCATGGGATGCAAAAAAATTGGAGTGTTTTGAGTTTTTTAAGTTACCATTTTTAATTTTTAAAAATGATGTTCAAACATTAAATATTTTATTATTATTTTTTTAGAGCTGATTTTCAAAAATTAAAAATTATGACTTAAAAAACTCAAAACATTTCAAATTTTTGCATCCCATAAGATTTTCATATAAATATTTTATTGAGAGTAAAAAATTAAAATTTGGAAATAATTTGATGTACTTTTTAGTTAAGCTCACGGTATCTTTACTCTATATATAATTTATTTATATTATATTTATATTTATATTATATATTAATATATTTTAAAATTATATAAAATCTTAATATAACAATAATATCATTATATTAAGCATTTAGTTATGATATTATTATATAAATAGAAACACTAATATTTTTGAAACGTCTAAATGTGAACAATGTAATTCAACAAATATCTTAGTATCTTTTTAGTCATATCTTTTAACTTGAAAATTCAAACAATACAAAATCAAATTCTCTAAAATCATGACAATTATATCTACTATTTTTATATTTTAAGCTCTTTCAAAAAAATAAACATATCAATCTCAAAAAATTATATTTATGAAAGTTAGCTACTGAAAAATTTTAGATCTCTAGATAGATTTGTAATCATAAAAAGATTTGTATAGATTCATAATAATAAAATCTACAATTTTGATATTTTAAATTTCCTCAAATTCAAAATCTAAAATGCTCAATTTTTTTTCATCTGATTTAAAAAAAACCTACACTGCAGGACGAGCCTAGACGAGCTTGGGTCAGAAAAAATTAGCCCACGGCAGGACGGAGAAGGATTTTCGGTCCGGAAATATGAGTCAAGTAGGATATGTATGTGATTTTGTTTGACGGATCAGACTATGGAATTGATATTTTACCCGTCTATCCGATTCATTATCATCTCTACATAGTATTCAAGAATCGTAGGGGTCTACTGCCTACGGTACAGATCTAAGAACATTCACATCCCATTGTCAAATCAATTAATAAATTTTATTTGATAATTGTCATTTAAATTTTAGAAATGCAGAGACTAGGCAAAATTAAATAATTATCTAAATTTAATAGTCCATTTAACAAGTCATGTCATCGGAGGAGCAGAAAAAATTAATTGTGTCATTTTGATAATTTCATTCTATTCAGAGATGTCACTCTTAAAAAATATTATTAATTTTATAACGTAATATGAAATTTTACTTTTGACTGAATACATCTTAGCATATGAAATTAAACTCGTTCAGAGAAACTCCTGTTCCAGTTCCACTCTCCCCAAGATGTCATGTCGTTCAAATGAAATTAAACTCGCTGCCATTTCTAAAAGTCGCCATTGATTGTCAAGGAATATGTACTAGTAGTCTAGTACCGAATTTGATATGTATTTTTTTTATTCGCATACATTATCATCATCATTATTTTGTGCGTGAACGCCGTACACGATAATTCTTTCAGCCAAAATGTGAACTTCTTAGATATTTTGAGCTGTGCGCTGTACCGAAGGGAAAACTTTTATGTCCAGTATATTGCAGATGTGAATCGTAATATTAAATATATATTTTTCAAAAGCTGAACCTAAATATGTAAGTACTTCGTGATTCAAATTTTGAACTAAATAGAAAAACCCTTATAAAGCTTGACGCAAAAATGAATGTGTTTCGTTATTGAATGTTTCCAAGTCAATAGAAAAAGCTCATTTCTGCACATAATGGTGCATTCTTTTGCAAGTGTATACATTTTTTTACCCCCACAACTTAAATCTAAGTAGCTCGGCAATGTCAAAAATTTATAGCATGTCAAAATTTATTGTTTTCTTAAGTTTTTTTTTTAACTTTTCTCTCCAGATTTCCGAAGATGGACATTTAGATATACAATAATACAAACCATTTTTGTTTTCTTACTTTTTTTGCACACTTTAAAAAACATGAAAAAATAATTAAAAAAAATAAATTGTGAGCTTTTAAATCAGGAAAAAAGTTGATATATAAAATTTATCAAGCAACTTAAATCAATTTTTGGACATAATCGATATTTTGCATTTTGCTTGATATATGAATATTTGTACTATAATTTATATACAAATTAAGCGAGGGATCACTTTGACGATGTTTAACTTTACTACTTTGACAATACGATTTAAAATAAATTCAAAAAAACAATGTTAAAAACTTAGTAAAAATGGGAAAATTGTTTATAAAAGAATTACTGGATCAATTATATTTTAAATTTCATATAATTTAAGTACCGTTTATAGCCCATCACTTGACAATTAAGTGATATTGTTGTAATTTGCATAAAAATAATATTCTTTAATAGATTATAAAACAATACTTAAATTATATAAAATTTCAAACATTGAACTGTTTCTAGAAGATAATTTTCCTACATGATTTTAATAATAAAAAAATAAGTTCTAATTGTTTGGTAATTGGTTGGAACTTGGACGCAATTTGCAAACCGGCGTTACCGAACAGGAGTCGTTACACAATGTGAAAATCGTTAATTTAAATTACATATAATAATGAATATGCTGGTGATTTTAATAATGAATAGTTTCTTTCGTAAATGCTTTTGGGTATTGCAAACTTCAGAAATGTGCAAAATAAAAACAATTCGTAAAAAAAAAAGTTTCCGAATATTAAATTTAATTCAAGAATTACTTCCTTAGGTGCCGGTCACTTGGTATATGTTCCCCCTCTTTTGCCTCTCAAAGGAAGATTCTGTCTGCACATTCATGATTTATACACCGTTAGGCATAAGAAGATAATCAGCATTTGTGTAACAAATTTGTGTTTTAAATTTAGAAAATACTGGTACCTTACTGTCTGAATACGGGAATAGTCTATCTCGCCAATGACATCCTCTTATGGATCCGAGTATCACAGGTTGATCCATCCAGGTTTTATGAGTTGACCGTCCGGGAAGGAGCAGGTACGAGTTTGGTTAGGCGTGGGTAAGTACGGGTGACGGATTTAGGCGAGACTAGTTTAGATAGGTCGTGGATATGGATGAGGCGAGTTAGTGAGGGTCAATGTCAGAAATTTCAAATTGGATCCTTACTAGGACTAGTTTTTTTTTTTTAGATCTGAATCACCCATGGATCTCATACGGTCCGGAAAAAAAATGAGTCACGGTCACAAATTTTCATAAAACGGGATAACCCGTTCGGATATTTTCAATACCCTATTTATTCCTGACCTCGGAGGAGGGGGAGTCGAGTAATTTCTGTGTGTCTCCCTCAGTAATTTCTGATAGGTCGTAGCAAGATAGCCTCAGTAGTATGCAAGGAGCATATATAAGTGCACAACCTTTCTGTGAATGCCATCGCTTATGGAGCACTAGCGCTTTGGGTCTGTTTGTTTTTTTTTTTTTTCTTTTCAAATAGTATTGTTTCAATAGTACTTTCTTTATTTGCCAAACATATAGTATTGGTGTTGCCTTTATACATTTTAATAGGAAAAAGGTAAAAAGATTGTATATCATGTCTCATATCACGTAGAAACTTGTATTATCGAGTAGAAATAATATGTCCCTGTTATATGTTATTACATATATTATAAGCGTCATCATATATTGTTGATTAATTATTTTTATCAAAGTGAAAAAATATATTGGTGACATCACTTGCAAGCAAAAGATGTAAAGTCCAAACAAGTAAGGATGAAATTAAAAATCAATGTATCAAAGAGCTTCAGAATAATCATATAGTTTTATAAGAATCTGACATATTACACAGAGGTGGATTCATGTGGATTCAGGGGGGATAACTTCTCCATTTGGATTTTGAAAAATAGTGCTTTTCGATAATGATTTTGGTAATTTATTCCCCTTGAAAATTTTTTTTTGCCCCATGAATTGTCTAATTATTTTTATTGAGAAAAAATATTTAATATCGTGCATAATGAAATAATTATGTAAATATATCAAAATATAAAATTCCGTAGAACGAAAACTTTCTTCATCAACTTGATTATCTATTACTTTAAGGTTTATTTTATTGTTATTTTTAATATATAAAATATTAAATTTTTAATATTTTTTATTACATAAGAATATATATTAAATTATTAATTTTTTATTTAGTACCCGATTAGTTAATGGATTTGAACCCGATAAACTATTACAATCTGATAATTGTCCCTGATCAAAATCCTACATCTGCCCTAATATTACATCTGTAAACTATATAAAAAGGATTTTTTATTTATTTTAGTTGTATCGTCATTGCTAATCAAGATATCATTTGTTGTCAAAATAGTATGTTCCTTCATTTAACAAAAAAAATAAAATTGGGCCATAAAATGCAATTTTCATTATCCACCATATCGCTTCATACAAAATTATGAAATATTACTTCATCCCATACACCAGTCGTGTAAAACATTAGTAAATGATAATTTAGTATAATTGCGAATTTGTCGAATCTCAAAAATAAAATAGTCTACAATCTGCGCCCTCGCTGATACACACTGGCTGAGTGGCTGACAACAGAAGGAATGGCCAAGAACTAGAGAAGTGTACAGGGTTCTTTGTACTGGAGAAAGGTTTTGACTACGAGCAAAAATTAAATTAATCACGACGACTTTGATAGTTTATAGCGTAAACTATTCACTAATTGGTTTTTCTCCGATTTGCGCGGGATTGATTTGATTTTACATGATTTATTTTGTTCCAATTCCAGATCAACGGACAACGGGACGGTTGTGACTTTGTAAGTTGTTACTTGTGAGACTTGTGAGCTGTGAGTGTAGGGGTGTTAGTGGGTCGGATCGAGTCGGTGAGGTTCGGGTTATATTATTTTATTATTTTTTTGATTCAATTTGAATCGACTCGTTTAAATTCGGATAAAAAATTTTGGTCTATATCCTATCCGATTCGTATAAAATAATTAAATATTTATTAATTATTTTATATAATTTTAGATAATTAAATATTAATTAATTTTAATTAGTATATAATTAGTATTTTCGAATCATATCGGATCGGATCAAATTAATCAGTCGGGTCAGGTCAATAGTTGACTCCCCAAGCTGTGACTCTCCAAAGTCGGATCTTAATCTATTTCGATCGATGGGTGGATTTAAGACTCCAAACTACGCCATGCGTACACAGATGTTCCACAAGTGTGTGTGTGTGTGTTTTTTTCATTAGTACACTTGTACTGGCTAGTGCATTTTTCATGCCAAGATAGCAGGATAAATCTATAAATATCAGCAATGATTTCGAGATAGTGAAAGTAGAAATATCAGCAATTATCTTTGAATAATTTGCAAATTTTACGAAGTCTAAAATTTATTCAAGGAGTATTCTTGCATTATTTGCCATTTTTTATCCGCTTCTTGAATTTTTTTTAACTATTTTCAAATTACATCCATATTATACTAACTAGCAGCATTCTGAAGCTTATCTCGATTTAGAACCCATCATTAAATCACAATAATTCATATACATTTTAAACGAATATTTTTCCAATTACAGTTTGTGCAGAAAAATAAATATATTCAACATCCATCAAGGGCGGACGCAGGTGAGGACAGGATGTGGATGTGACTGGGTGGGCAATCTATACCCTGAGTACCAGATCCCAAAAATTTACAAAAAATGTCTATATCACTAGGTCTTTATGAGAAAAATGCACGAATATGTTTATGATTCAAAGAATTGTAAAGATGCAACTCTTTAAAATTTTGTCACGTTATATGATATTTTCTGCCTCAGACGCTGCAACTATTAAAACATAGGGATCACTTGACAATATTTATATTGATTGTTTTGTCAAATAGTTAAATTCAAATAAATTCAAAAAAACCTTAAAATAGAAATCTATTTGTATATACAATCTGGAACTCATTATCTAGTAGCAAAGAATTTATGTCCTTCATGGTGTCTATCTTAACTCTTAGTTTGGCAAATATTATATAATTATTTAGTATATTTGTATCTAGTGTCTTATTTATTTTTCATGATTTTTATTTCTTAATTAATTTAATTTTGATGCATGAGAACAAACATAAATATCTTTTATGTGAAAAATAACTCTCATTAGTCTTTTGTCTTTTTCATTATTTTTTCTTTAAAAATACCAACATTACTGATTCCTTTAGTATAAATAGAAGATTGCATTCACAACTTGGGGAAAAAATGCTAGGTGTTTTTGCCGAAGGGGAAATTTTCAGATAACAAAAAGTTCACCGATTATGTGAGTTTTAGAAATCAAAATTGTGTATGGGAGATATTTTTGGAGGTCCTGGTTGATTTTTTTTTAATCTTGGAATGAAGGACAAGAAAGTTAGATGAAAAATATATGATTTAGAAGAGTCACATGTTAGTTTCTTTCTTTTCTTTTTTTTTTTATTTAAATCATTTTATTTTCGTATCAATAATTTGAATGTTAATTTATTATTAGAAAAGTGATAGAAAAATCATAAAATCTCCTTATTTATTTAATTAAATATTAATATTAATATATTACATGAGTGAATATTTTAATCTTAGAACTGCGACTTCAAAGTTATGAGCCTCATGAGTAGACTACTTTACTCCGCTACATTTATCCCTAATTAAACATATATCCCTATTTCTCATAACATTTATTAAAAAAAATTTATAAGATTATTGAAATTAAATAAGTTTTTTCTGATTATATTTAATTTTTGATTATTCATAGATTCATCATTAGTTTGAATATCACTAACATGAAAAATAATTCGATGATGTTCAATAACAAAGTATTATAAATAATTAAGTTGAATGTTGAAATTATTAGGGTGAAAAATCTAATGTGAATAATAATATATTCTAAATGACCAAAATGAAATGTATAATAAAGTCGTTAACATATATAAATGTATCATAACTCTGTATTGATGCTGAAAGATGTGGTTCCAATTTGGATAAAACTTACAATACTGTATTATCAAAAACTGACTGTTACAAATCACACAAAAATAATATGACCATAATATACACAAATTTTATTAAGCTGAGCATC
This sequence comes from Schoenoplectus tabernaemontani, assembly GCA_037127355.1. Classification (NCBI taxonomy): domain Eukaryota; kingdom Viridiplantae; phylum Streptophyta; class Magnoliopsida; order Poales; family Cyperaceae; genus Schoenoplectus; species Schoenoplectus tabernaemontani. The sequence goes on along the minus strand of CM073755.1, from coordinate 14,922,201 downwards.
ATTGAATATCTAATTTGTTAGGTGCCCATTCTACTCTGAGGGAGTGTTTGGCACTCAATGGAATAGCAAAAAGTTAGAATAGAATAGCTATTCCGACAAATTAATTTGCCAAACGAATTTTAGACTAAGTAGAAGAGTGCGGAATAGTGCTAATCCGGTATACCAACTTATAGGTGGAATACCGGATAAGCTCGTCGAATAGCGATTATTGTTTGATTATATTATATTATATTATTATATTATGATTATGATTAAGATTTAGTATTATTATATTATTATATTATATTTATGATTATAATTTATTATTATATTAATATTATGATTATTATTTATTATTATTATTATTATTATTATCATTGTATTATTATTATTAAATTATTATTATCATTATTGTTATTATATTATCGTTACCATTAGCATTATTATATTATTATTATAAATATAATTTAATATTATATTATTATAGAATATAAATATAATTATTTTATTATTATATTATTATGATCAAGATTATTTATTATTATATTATTATATTATGATGATTATGATTATGATTATTAATACTTATTATTATTTTATTATGTTGTATTATATTATTATATGTTGATTATAGTGATGATTAATTTATTATTATATTATTATAATTATAATTATTTATAAATATTTGTATGATTATGATTATATTTCTATTATTATATTATTATGATTACGATTATGGTTATGGTTATATTATAATGATTATGACTATAATTATTATTATCATGATTATGATTATTATTATTATATTATTAAAATTATGATTACTTATTATTATATTATTATAATTATGATTGTAATTATAATTTATTATTATTATATTACTATATTATGATTATGTTTATATTTTTATTATATTATTATTATAATATTATTATATTTTATGATTATTTTTTATTACTTTATTATTATTTTATTATGTTGTATTATATAATTATATATTGATTATAGTTATGATTAATTTATTATTATATTATTATAATTATAATTATTTAGAATTATTTTTATGATTATGATTATATTTTTATTATTATATTATTATGATTATGATTATGGTTATATAATTATGATTGTAATCATAATATTTTATTATTATATTACTATATTATGATAATATTTATATTTTTAATATATTACTATTATAATATTATTATTTATTATGATTATTTTTTATTACTTTATTATTATTATTATCTAACTATGATGATTATTATTTTACTATTATTATTATTATTATCATCATCATTATTAGTATCATAATTATTCATATTTTAACTATTCTAAATAACAACTGTCAAATAATATTTTCACTCTTCCGAATAGTCAAGAATACCACTCTTCTACCACTCTTTCAAAAAAATCTTATTTTATCACTCTTCCAAAGTTATTTCTTGATTTTGCCAAACGGAAACGGACCTCAGAGAAGGGAAGATCTAGAATCCTAGATACAACAAAAAAAATAATTAATGTACCTTTTAACCTCATGAATCTTTCGAATTCATTTTTTTTTTATTTCGCGTTGCATTGTTGAACAGAGCCCTCCCACCGCCCCCCTACGTGGAAGTAGAGTATTGAACATGGTCCGGTCCGGGCCGGTCCGGTCCAAACCCGGACGGTCTACGGTCCCGCACGGTCCGGTCCAAGGCGGTCCAAATTCGAAAAACCCGAACCCGTCCCACCGTTGCCCCCGGGGGCCGGACCCCCACGGGACGGTCCGGTCCAAATATTTTTTTTTTATAAATTGGAAAAAATTATAATTTATCATATTTTTAATAATAATTTTTAACTAATTCGAATTATTATTTTTAATTGTTTAAAAATCTAATAATACTAAAAAATTAAAAAATTTGTAAAAAAATAAAATATCGAGAAAATTATAATTTTAGAAATACAATGAAATTTTTTTATGAACATGCTTAATTAAAAATGAGGTGAGTTATTATATTTTGATGTTATTTCCAAATATGCATTTTCTGTTAGTGGTCTAATTTTATATATTGGTTGATCTCACAGTGCTATTTGCTTTGTTCAGGTATTTGGTATCACTGAGGTAGCTAAACCTAGACCAGAAGGACATGTTTTCCCTAACTGCAGTCGACCCAGACTGTTACATGGTCATGCTTGTTTACAAAAATGGCTCTCTACATCATTGTGAATTTGCTACCACACAACATCTACTAATCTCGCTAACATATTTATTTCACTGATATTGTCAGATTCGCCAAACAAGTATGCTGATAAATCCTGCGATATTTTTCAACCAGCATTTGAAAAAAGGTAGTGCCATTGAATGTTCAAGCAGCTACTCTCTACTGCCTATTTTTTTTTTTTTGCTTTCTATTCCTTTGAAATAACGTCAGAACAAGTACTTCCTTGACAATAAATTATCTCATTTATGCATACATACATACATGATGGTGCCTGGAGTTCTCGAACTTTTTTATTTTTATCATTTTAACACGCGTGGTATTTTTCATTTTATTACATGAAAAAATCTTAGATATTCAGAGAATCAGATGCTTTTTTGGATTAAGAAGAAAAAGAGTACATTGCGCAACTAGCTCAGCCCATAAGATGAGAGCCCAAATCTTTCAACTGTTCTTCTGAATAATTAGTTTTAAGTTTATACAAAAAAAAAAAATGAAAAGTAAAGAAGATGATCCTTACTGAACGACTATTGAACATGGTTCAATTATGGCCTTCAATCGTTCTTTTTTTCCTTTTTGGTGATGTATTTTTATTCCATATTAGTTGCAAAGCCATTTTATGAAAAATATGGTTCAAATTTGTATAAAACTTACAATTTACTGATTATAGCTGTATCAACAAAAACTGAGTGTCACAAATGAGACATCATTAATAGGAGTGACTGCATGACATCTAACCCCAAATACTATTAGCTTTGCTACAGAGTTTTTTTTTCTTTCTAAATTGCACTTAATTAACCATTGACAACACAGTCAGGAAGTCATATAAGAGCAGCGTAAAATAACTTTAATTAAACTAGATGTCATTTCTTGGGATCCAAATGATTTGATGGTTTTACCTCTCACAATCAAATTGGGAAAAAAATAACATAATTTAGATTGATTATTGAATAAAATCGTATAAATCAGTTTGATTATTTTATAATTTATCAGACACGGTATAAATTTTGACCCACCGCATGTAACATTCTGTACCAACATTTATGATTTTTCTCTAAACTATTAAAAGCACGATGTGACAAAGCACCCATGAAATTTGTGACTTCAGATTTGTTTTTAGCAAGTTAGTTTTCAGAGAACGCATCTTCCCAAGATATGACAAAATTTTGCAAAGTACAATTGAACTCTCTACTTCCAATTGAAGTATTGTAACTAGTCCTCTATACATTCATCAACTGCTGTCATAAATTAATTTTGAGCTCCATGGACAATTGGCCATACACAAAATAATAGAGCACAATCATTTCCAGATAATTTCACCCGTCTTGATTCCTGCAACCATCTACGTTACTCCTTTAAACTGTTACTTCTTTATACACAATTACTTATAATATTTTGCATTTGCATACAAGTATTTGGCAATATGAATCGTTTTAACCACTATATTTCAATTGGTAGACGGAAGTAAAATTTGGAGCTCTCTTAGTAATGCTTTTCTACAGTTCTACAAGTCATAATCCATGATCGGCACTAGATCAGAAACAGCAACCTGACAGGTGCTCATATGACAGCAGAAAAATTTGACAACCAGCTTAAGATACAATAAAAGTACCAATTAAAGCATATATAATAAAGTTAACTGCAAAAAAGGAATAATAAAATGAAGAATCAACAAAGGAGAATTTGACAAATAGTCTAATTAAATTAATTAATTATATGAATTAGTTGAATAGCGTCCTAACGTGCAGACTGCCACACTCAATCACTTGTCTATATATCTACGAAAGATCAACCTACTATCAAATATCTTGATTCCTTTAGGTAATCGGTTAAAAAACAAACTATTACTGTAACCCCCAACAATCATTAATAAATACTCGAAATGGATCATATCTAGTGACAGGTTCTAAAATATCAGTGGCTTGTATTATAAATATTGTTGTTCTTTTAAAAAAAACATTGATGTCAAATGACATCAATAAATTTAGCAAACTTACCCTGTAATATACATCTAAATCTATATCGTAGGCAGCAGGCTCCTTCTATATGTTTCTTAGAGGTGGCAGAACCCGACCCGATCGAGAAATCCGTTTGACTCGCTCGAACCCGAACCCGACCCGACCCGATCCTATTTTTTAAGAAAGTCAAACTGATCCGACTTGATCCGAACCCGACCCGACCCGAACCCAAATCAAATGACCTTCAATCCAATCAAAATCTATCAACGATCTGAAAAAACACAACATATAAATTGACCCGACCCGACCCTGACCCAACCCGATTTCTTTTAGAATGTCAAACTGATCCGACCCGTCCGATCCGAACCGAACCCGACCCGACCCGTTCGATTGCCACCTCTATTTGGTTCCTACTTAAATCTAATACCGTGATTTAATGGAATGTATAAGCGGTTCCGGTCCAGATTCTAATATTCTATTCCAATGCTGCCCGGACTTTTCTCATCTACTTAAACTGCCCGAGGTCATCTGTCCTAACTGCTCCTCTGAACTCTACGAGCTCTCGTTTATTTTACCATCAATTAGAGAGGCAGAGGCTTCAAAGGACTATTATTTAATATTTTTTTACATTTCACTCAAAATTCTTCCTCTGCAGCATCTTACTCATGGGAAAGGGGGAGTTCCGATGCCCATCGAACCGAAATTGGGTTCGATGGCAAAATCTACCATTCACTCGTGTTATGATTCGTACTTAAATTTTATCATGGCTTTGAAAATCATGCAGATCGGAAATCCAACGGTGAGAACCCACCCATTGAACCATTTTCAGTCCGATGGGCATCAGAACTGCCCTTTTCCCCTTACTCATTCGCTTTCAATTGGTTTCAAACTATAAACCTTAACAAATATAAACTACGGTACAGTGCTCTTAGAATGCTAGAGGTACGGGATCGACCTTCCTTTTTAGTCCTTAAGTAGTATATGCTTTTTGTTTTGTCGCATTCTGATACGCCACTTTTTACTTCCAAAAATGATATTCTCGGAAGATAATCAGATGCTTTTTTGGATTAAGATACAAAAAAGTACATTGCTAAACTAGCTCAACCCCATGAGATAAAAAGAGCCCAATTAAGGAATCAAATATCTTATTCACATATATCCTGTCAGCATATGAAATGAATCAATCGGTTACATCTATAAAAACTGTGTTAATAACACTTAGCGAGCCTCTGCACAACTTCAAAAATCGATTAGAAAAACATTAGATCAATATGTTGGCGCATGTATCATATCATATGAATCGCCTTCATCTTTCATATTGCTCTCATTAGTCTTTTGTCTTTTTCATTAATTTTTCTTTAAAAATACAAACATCAGTAATTCCTTTCGCAGAAATAGAAGATTGCAATCGCAACTCAAGGGAAAAAATATGTTAGTTATTTTTGGATCAAAATCTCAAGAGGGTCATATTATTTATTCTAAATAATATTAAAAAAATTCTATAAATAAAAAAAATTATAAATATGTTATTTTATTTGTAGATTGATAGCCTGTCAAATTCTTAATACGTAAAGAAAATTAAGTTTTTAAGCTTTTCAAGCATGTCACATCATCATTTTTCTTTATTATTGATTTTATTTAAATATTTTCATCTTCTTAAAATTTTATTAAATATATTTAAAATTTTATACTATTAATTATTTATTTGAGAACTACATTGTCGAGACAAAACCCGAGTTATAGCCCTAGTTTCATGTAATTTCATTAATGTTTGATACTTCACCAAAGATTATAAAAATTTAATAGTTTTTCAATAATGTTTGCAACGGTTCTAAATTAATAACCTTTGATGGACAATCAAATGTTAATGAAATTATATAAAATTTTACGAGCTATCAATCTACAAGTAAAAGAATATATCTATAAATTTTTTCTATTGTTAGAATTTTTTTATATTCTTTTGAAACAAAAAATAAAATCCTATTCTTATATAAGAATAACAGCAGATTGGAGTCGTTTTTTCTCAAAGGGGAAAAATTAAGATAACAAAAAGCTCACCGATTATGTGAGTTTTAGGAACCAATTATGTGTATGGGAGAAAATTTTGAAGGTCCTTGTTGATTTTTTAATTTTGGAATTGAGGACAATAAAGTTATATGAAAATATATGATACGGAAGAGTAACATGTTAATCTCTTTCTTTTTTTAAAAATCTTTTTGTTTTCGTATTAATAATTTGAATGTTAGAAAAGGGATAGAAAAAAAACTAACATCAATACTAATCTCATCTCAATGACGAAAATGAAATATGTAATAAAGTAATTAACATGTATAAAAACTTTATATAATATTGTATAATAATCCTGTATTAATGATGAAAGGTATGATTCCAATTTGGATAAAACTTACAGTGTACTGTATTATCAAAAACTGAATGTTTCAAATCACTTAGAAAAATAATATGACTACATGAGTAAAGATATCATGAGTTAAACTCACAAACGTCTTTTATGAGTTTAACTCAAAAAGTACATTAAATCATTTTTAAATTTTAATTTATCATCCTCATTAAATTTTTTATATGAAAATCTTGTGGGATGCAAAAAATTTAGAGTGTTTTGAGTTTTTTAAGTCACCGTTTTTAATTTTTTAAAATGATGTTCAAGTATTGAATATATTATTATTATTAGAGCTGATTTTCAAAAATTAAAAACCATAACTTAAAAATCTCAAAACACTCCAAATTTTTCATCCTATAAATTTTTTGAATATAAAAAATTTAATGGACAAGATAAATTAAAATTTGAAGACAATTTAGTAAGTCTTTCATGAATTTAAATTCATTATATTTTACTCTGACTACATATACACAAATATTATTAAGACGGGCATCATTAATTATCTAAATTGTTATGTTCCCGTGCTACTCTCACACCTGTAAGTTATGTTTCCCAGACTACTCGATACAACCAAAATGTAATTAATGGAAAGAGACCTATTATAAATGTTAAAACAAAACATTTAGGTTCGTATCCTAAATACATCTTGTGTTTTAAGCTGATGAAACTTTAGGAATTGCTATTTCTTTCATTCGCGACCTTGCAATTGAACAAAACCCTCCACCATGAAGCCTCCGACCATCTCGCAAGGCCAGGCTACCCTGCAGCCCGGACCCCACACCTCCCCCCGCCGGGCGACCCTGCAGCCCGGACCCCGCACCTCCCCCGTCGGGCGACCCTGCAGCCCGGACCCCGCACCCCTCCCCGCCGTGAGGCCGGGCGCACTGCAGCCCGGACCCCGCACCCCTCCCCCCTCCCCGCCGTGAGGCCGGGCGCACTGCTGCCCGGACCCCGCACCCCTCCCCGCCGTGAGGCCGGGCGCACTGCTGCCCGGACCCCGCACCCCTCCCCGCCGTGAGGCCGGGCGCACTGCAGCCCAGACCCCGCACCCCTCCCCGCACCCCTCCCCGCCGTGAGGCCGGGCGCATTGCAGCCCGAAGCCCACACCCCTCCCCGCCATGAGGCCGGGCGGGCTGCTGCCCGGACCCCGCACCCCTCCCCGCCGTGAGGCCGGGCGCACTGCTGCCCAAACCCCGCACCCCTCCCCGCCGTGAGGCCGGGCGCACTGCTGCCCGGACCCCCCTCCCCGCGAGGTCGGGCGCCTTGCAGCCCGGACCCCGCACCCCTCCCCACGAGGCCGGGCGCACTGCAGCCCAGGCACCCTACCCCCAGGAGGCCGGGCGCCTTGCAGCCTGGACCCCGCACCCCTACCCTGTGAGGCCAGGCGCACTACAGCCCGGACCCCACAGCCGACCCCTAAAAAATTATTTTCTTTCTTCCACTCTACCAATTGGGCAGAGGGTAGACCAGCACTCCTGCCAAATGCAATGGAGATAGCGACCAGTCCAAACAAGTGCTTTCTATGAAGCCTCCTGTGCTCTTTTATAAGCTCCTAGCGTATCCGCTCTCACCAGATTTGATGTTGTGGGACTAATGAGGCGATAATACAACGGGAGAACCGGTCGAGCGCTAGACTTTGCAGTCTGCACCACTCGTTAGTCGCTATGTAACCACGTAATGCAACCACCGCTCCACTTGTTCCTCTCTGGCCGCACTCCGCATTTCTCAACTTGCAAAGGAATCAATTATAGGATGGGATTGACATTTCTAGAGATTTTCTTTTTCTGGTCTTCGATAGTTCAGCATAGTAAGTAGAATTTATCTTTGAATCTATTACAAGCTTGTCCGTGAGAATTTCTCTCATTTTTATTATTGGGTCGTAAAAGATTATGACTACTCTTACTAAAAATAAGTTCCGATCACCGGTGAACTGAACCGAGATCTTTTCGGTACCACTGATCTGGGCTTAAAGTCAGAGGGGAATTGGGACAATAGACAGGAACAGAAGTACATTAATTTATTGAATTTGAGCATGTCCGGTAGTATTTAACAACGTGAACTGAACGAATAGAATCAGCTCTTTTTGCTGATAGGTACAACTCTTAGCAAAAATAAATCCCTCCTTTTGAGCTTTCAAATATAAAATTTGTCTTCACTTGTATGATGGAGGATGTAAAATGATATTATAGAAACGATGGTTAGTTAAATAGTTAAATTGGACTAATCTTATTTTATTTCCATTACATTATTTAATTGCACTTTCTTTTTCCAAATATCAGACAAAACCAGTTCTAGAGATATTTTTTTTAAGACAGTATAATGTATTCTATAGAAGTCAAAATCTTTCTTCTTTTAACAAGTCTGTGAAGGCACTGTATATAGATCCCCAAGAGGTTGACCATATTGTGTCTCGACCCTTATGTGGGTAGATGCCCTGAATCTCTTGCTTAAGAAGCTGAAGTCCGAGGTTGATTTCACAAAAGTGGCTGCCATCTCAGGCAGTGCCCCACAACACACAAGTGTCTATTGGAAAAAGGGCAGTGAAGTTACATTACCTTCTCTGAACCATGATGAAAAAATTGACTCCTCAGCTGAAAGGTGTGTTTTTAATACTGGAGTCTCCTGTATGGATGGGTAATAGTACAAATAAGCAACGTAGTGAAATAGCTAATGTTTTTGAGGTGCGATTAAGGTGAATACATGCTTTGAAATGGAACTGCCTCTTGATTTCGTCATTACCTTTTAACTTCAACCAGAATTGTTTGGTCATTCTATCAGTTGTTGCCACACAGCTTGCACAGTGTCTCAACTTACCAAATGTTTTGCACGTATGTATTTTAGCTTTTCACATCCTTTTGTCTTTATATCTTTATATCCCATTGGTTTTCCTTCTCTTTGTAGACTGATATGGTGTATGAATTGATACACACATCAACAGAGTAAGTGGCTCATGCCTCTCTCTCTTATTCTGAGTTGCTTGATCTGTTATGCTGATCATGCTCTAAATACCGTGTTTCTCTATGTAGTGCACCTCTTGCATCAACACCAGTGTGGGCTAAAGATTTTAATTCTCGTGAAGAGCTTATTAAAGAATTCTGTAGGGAATGTTGAATAGTTCGCAAAGGTATCATTGAATTGTTTCTTGCATACCATTTGGAACAAACATGCATGAAAATGTAAAATTATTGATTTAATAATAGATCAGACAGTAAATATCTGTCGTTTGCTTCAACAGGCTTGGCTGGTGATTTGAAAAAGGCCATGAAGGATGGAAAGCCCATCATAATAGAGGTATTATATTTTGCTGTTCTCATTGCATGAGTTGGAATTTGTATAGAAGCAGGAATTTTGTTATTCCAGTAACTATTGTTAATACTTGAAGTATGATTTTCTTGCTTCTGAAAAGGAGAGGGAAATGATCATGATTGATTACTGTTAGTATCTTAGTTTACCCAAATACATGATTGGAATGTTGCAACCTGCAGGGACATTGATCCTAAACTTAAGCCTTTGCATTGTATCACCATTCCATGTTACAACTAGATATTATATTATTCTATTCTCATAATTATCTACTTTTAACCCTTACTAAAACGCTGAACTGTGATAAATTTTTTTCAGGGAATACATTTGGATACAAGCATCTATTTGATGGATGAGGAAAATAAAGACTTAACTGCTAAGACAGCAGAAAAGCCAGAAGCTTGATTTGACAATTTAAAACACGATGACTTGTTTCAATTGCATAATATTCCAAATTTGCATGTGGATGGGCTTTTCTAAACAACATATTCAAAATTGATGAATTCATTAAAGTTTTTGTTTTTTTTGCATTTTCCATTTTTCTAAAATCAAAATGTGATTTTATGCATATTCTTTGAGAGAATGCAGTAAATTTAATTCAACTCAAATCTCATCCATGTACCATGCCATGTTGATTCTCCTGAGTGTGCTAAGTTTGTAGGTAGCACTTTTATTTGTATTATTATGAAGTCTGAACCTTTATCAAGAAAAATCTGCTTTCTGTGGTCGTAAAAATATCAAACTACTGATATGAACTTTGCATCTGTCTCTAAAGCTTTTAAGGTTCTTCAGAAAAGAACAACCAACAATGATCCACTTTATTATGGAATGGGGAGCAAATTTGTTATAAATTACATTGAACAAGCTCTTTATTCTGTGTGCTATCTTGCATTTATATAAGAGAGGGTTGACAATGAGTTATTTTGACAACCTTAAGAATGGACCTCTAAATAAATATAAAAAAAAATCTTAAAAATGAAAAAAAAAATTATAGATGTGTTCTTTTATTACAAAGAATATATCATTTTTTTTATGTTTCATATGTGCAGATGCAAATTCAAATCTAAGTCTTGGCACAGGGATCTTAATTGCTGTACCGATTCCTAACGAATTTGTTGCTTCAGAAAATATGATTGAACTATCCATACAACAAATCCACAGTGATGCCAAGTGTGTGTATATATATATATAGAGTGGAGATAGCGTGAGCTTAAGCTGTGTGTATATATATATATATGCAAAAATTTGGAGCGTTTTGATAATTTTTTAAAATGATGTTCAAGTATTGTGCAAACGGATCAAAAATTATATTTTAAAATCTCAAAAAATTTAATTCATAATTTCCATTAAATTCTTCATATGAAAACCTTGTGGAATACAAAAATTTGGAGTGTTTTGAGTTTTTTAAGTCACTCTTTTAAATTTTTGAAAAAAATAACACAAACATTGAATGTTTATTATTATTATATAATGAATATAAATATGATTATTTTATTATTATATTATTCTGATTATGATTATTTATTATTATATTATTATTATTATATTATTATTATTATTATATTATATTATGATTATGACTATGATTTTTATAACTTATTATTTTATATTTTATTATGTTGTATTATATTATTATATTATGATTATAGTCATGATTACATTATTATTATATTATTATGATTACAATTATTTATTATTATTATTATTATGATTATAATTTTTGTTATTATATTATTATGATTACGACTATGATTATTATTATCATGATTATGATTATATTATTAAAATTATTATTATTAGTAGTATATTATTATGATTATGATTATAATTATAATTTTTATCATTATATTACTATATTATGGTTACAACTATGAATATTATTATTTATTATGATTATGATTATATTATTATTATTATTATTATTATTATTATTATTATTATTATTATTATTATTATTATTACTATTGTGCTATTATTTTTATTATCATCATCATTGTTAGTATCATAATTATTCATATTTTAACTATTCTGATTAACAACTGTCAAAGGATATTTTCGCTCTTCCGAATAATCAAGAATACTACTCTTCTATCACTCTTCCAAAACTATTCATTGATTTGCCAAACGAATAGGGGTGTACAAACAAATTGGTTTAATTAGTTTTGAACCGAACCATCAAATTTTGGACTATTTGGTTCAATTTTTCGGTTTAAAATTTTCAATTCAGTTGAAAATTTTAGTTAATTCGATTTTTATCCTTTGGTTCGGTTTATATTTTTCTAAATCGAATAAACTGAATAAATTGGACAGTCCAAAATTTATCAAACAAATTCATTTTGCTTTATATAAATAAGAATCATATCAAAGATATTTTAAATATATTTATTTTTTATATGTTTATTTAGTTATTTAATTTATTTTCTAAGGTTCTTATTTTTTCTATCAATTTTTTTAACTATCAATATTTTAGTTCATCTTTAATTTATTTAGTTATTTTTTCATTCATCTTTAATTAATATAATTTTGGTTTAACCGAATAAAACTTCGGTTTATTCAGATATCAATTTATTCGATCGATATTTTTAAAAGTTTATTTCAATTCTTAGTTGACAAACCGATTAACATGTACATTTATTTAAGTTTGAACTAAACCGATCAATTTCAGACCCTATCGGTGAAGTACTGAAGTTGTTTAATTTTTGAATTACACGAGACTGGTCTCCAACTTGATACGTGTAGGTAAATTGTGAGTTGTGACCTATTGCTTTTCACATCTTTTCGGTTCCTGTTAAAATTGCAGAAGAGAATCAAGTTCTGCCGTGCTGACGCAGGAACCGAAATATCATAACGATCATACGCTGATTTTTTTTAATCATGAGATTAGAGTTAACAATTTTAAATCATATTCAGTCGATTTTTAAATATACAATTTTCATCACGACTGAGTAATTTCTCAGCCATCAACAATAGATAAAAATTGTCAGCAAAAAAAATAAAGAAAGACGATTGATCAGAGTGTTAGTGTTATTAGTCCATTTTGATTAATAATTCATATTAGTCAATTAATAATTCATAACAAACGAGCAAACTTATTGTTTGAAATTTTGAATTAAATTTATTTAACTGGGGAACAGTTGTAAAATGATTTCCTAGGTAGACGAAATTCCACCTGAAAATATTATTTTATATTTCTTCTCCCATAAAGTGAACCGGTCGCAAACAATTATATTAGCGCAACCAGTGTTAAAAAGATTATGAATTCAAACTCTCATTTGTCAACTCTACTTTAACTCAAAAATATATACATATATTATGAACCAAATCATAGATTCGAAATTCAGAAAAAATCTATTATGAACAATTAAAAAAACAGCTTCACTAAAAAAAAAAATTACCACTGACCACGTACAAGTCTTCTCTTTGTCGGGGTTAATTTGCGCAACGTACAAATTATTTTGGTTTTTAAAAGCAAACATAAGCTTTCGTAGCTCAGTTGGTTAGAGCACCCGTTTAGTAAGCGGGAGGTCTTGAGTTCGACTCTCAACGAAAGCAGTTTTCTTGCTAGTTGCGCGACAAACTGTTGCGGTGTTTCTTTTTTTTTATTATTTTTTTTTTATTTTCGACCGATGTTGCAAAAGCTGGTTCATGATCTTAATCCGAGTTTAGAGTTTTAATTAATTACATAAGAATTAAATTTGACAATTGTGTCAGGGAAATTTTATATGGTTGACGGGATGAGTTAAATTCATCTGGGCATTCATACATTGCTTTCAAAAAGAAATTTTGGATAAATTATAACAACAAATAGAATAAAATGACATGCTATGTTTTTTTAATCTACTTAATTGGAATGTAGTGATCTGTGAATTAATTCGTTGTTTTAATTTACTGCTTAAAATATTTTAGTTTATATAAAATATCATTCGTATGAGAGATCGCAGATTCAAAATTTAAATTGAATTTTTTTATAGGTTTTTAAAAGTTAGATAGCTTAGACTTATATTTTTTATAAAAAAATGTAGTTTATGCATTTTTTGTTGTTTTCTACTGTCTTTTTTGTATTATTTGCAATTATAATTTCATGTAAATAATTTTCTCAATAAAACTCGTCAATGTGCAAAATTGAGCGTCTAATAAGAAGTTTAGAAAATGAGCAGGTAAATACAGATATATGGTATATGATCGGCTTAATCTAGGTGACAAAAAAATCATGGCTCGTGGCTCATTCGTGACTAATTCGGGATCGACTCGCTATTGGCTTGCTCGTTAGTGGATCGAATCGTTAATGAGTCAGTTCGTTAAGCTTGTTAAGTTAATGAGCTGAGTAAGAACATCCGCATTTCATTATCAAATCTCCTTTGATAATTGTCATTTGAATTTTAGGGATGCAGAGACTTAAAAAAATTAGATAATTATTTAAATTTGACAGTTCATTTGACAAGCCACGTCAGGAGAGGAGCAGAAAATTAATTACAATATTGTCATTTTGATAATTTCATTTTATTCAAGATTGTCATTCTTAAAATGGATTGTCAATTTGATGACGTGGCATGAAATCTTAATTTTGACAATTGGCGCCAATACGGATGCTCTAAGTAGCAATATATCAGCAATACAATGTGTATAGCAAAATAAAATAATTCAATGTATTGTCATTGATTTTATTGCGGTGCAAGTTGTATGGATGACAGAAAAAATATCGAGCGGTATTTTATTCTATTATAATTTTAATTTATTGATATTTTGATTTTTATGAGGATAATGCTAGTTATGGGTAAATATTCAAAATTTTGATATTTTCAGGGGATAATACCTAATTTTTAAATTTGAAAAGATAAATATACAAATTGGGATGTGTTAAGAGGTAAATATCGAGTTTTGCCAAAAGATTATGACTTTTGGGTATTAGCATTATATATGTTCCGATCACTGTGAATTGAACTGAGTACTGTTAGCCGAAGAGACAGGATTAGAAGCTCAATAATTTATTCATTTTGAGCATGTCCGGTATTATTTAACAATGAAAAGAATTGACGAAAGAATCAGGTTCCTGCCGATAGGATTTCATAGAAAAATAATCCTTCCTGTCGAGCTTTCAAATATAGAATTTTTTTTTACTTGTATGAAGGTAGATGTAAAAATGATATTATAGATATAGACGATTAGTTAAATATTTAAATTGGACTAAGCTTATTTTAATTTCATGGTATTGTTCAATTGCACTTTCTTTTTCCAAATATCAGACCTGACCAGTTCTAGAGATGAATCTTTCTTTTAAGACGGGAAAAATGTATTATGTAAAATTCACATTTTTTTTAAGGGTTGGAGTAAGTTCGCACTCCTTTTAATTAAAAAATTAGTTCGAAGGATTCGTGAGCCGTTAATTACTTGAGTTGGTGTAAATATTTAATAATTTTTAGATTTAAAAAATAACTTTTATACTATGATAGTGTAAATATTTAATAACATTTTAGTTTAAATATAATAATCATTCTTTAAAGATATAATATTAAGAAGAGAGAAATCGTTAACTAAAGAAATTATTAATTAATTATGTAATAATTTAATTAAAAAAATATAGCAACAAAATATCGTTGACAAAGTCAGGCCGGGACGGGTACGGGCGGGTAGGCCCGTCAAGCATCATGGGCAGACCGGGTCATTAAATTTAGACTCGGAGGTAAGGGCCGGGTAGGCCGGGCCGAGGGTTTTAAGAGACGGGCCGGGCTCTGGGTTTGACATAAACCCGGCCCAACTCAGCCCATTGTCATCCCTAGTCGTATCAGGTTGGGTTGGATCGGGTATTAGGTCGTTCAATATCGGATTATTTTGAGTTTTGAGTTGTATCGGATCAGGACGGGTCGGACGGATCGAGCAAATTCCTCAGATCGAGATTCTGCCACTTCTAACTATTATCCATCCATACAGGAGACTTACTAAAATGCAGCTTTCAGCTGAGGAGTCAATTTTTCATTATGATCTAAAGAAGATAATATAACTTCACTTTTTTTTTCCAATAGACACTTCCATCTTGTTGACCACTGTCTGAGATGGCAGCAACTTTTGTGAAATCAACCTTGGACTTCAGCTTTTCAAGCAAGAGATCCAGGGCCTCTATCCACGACTCCAAATCTGTTGTTATTCTTGGAGAAAAATAGGACCTTGTTATCAATTTAAAAAAAATAGAAAAAAATCTTAAAAATAAAAAAAGTTTATAGATATGTTATTTTATTTATAGATTGATAGATTGATAGTTTGTCAAATTTTATATAATTTCATTAATGTTTGATAGTTCATCGAATACCGTTAATTGGGAACTGTTATAAATATTAGTGAAAAATCATTAAATTTAATTATCTTTGATGGACTATCAAATATTAATGAAATTATATGAAATTTGATAGGCTATCAATCTATAAGTAAAATAACATATCTATAATTATTTTTTTTAGAATTTTTTTCTATTTTTTTGAAATTGATAACAATCCTATTATTTTTCAAGAATAACGGTAGATTTTGAGTCCTCTACCCCCCAAGAGGATGACCGTATTGTCTCTCCGACCCTTATGTGGGTAGAGGACTCGAAATCTACCGTTATTCTTGAAGACGTGCATACAAGTATTTAATTTCATTTGATAGACAATTAATGTCTATTAATCATAATTTGTTGCACAGTATATATTGTAAAATGACTAAGATAAGATATGCATTTTTAAAGTTCTAATTGTTTAATTATATTTAAAATTTTAAAATCGGGTCGGGTTTCGGGTCATTTGATTTCGGGTCATCTCGGATTTCGGGTCGTTCGGGTTCGGATCGGGTCGGATTTCAGGTTGTCTGACCTTGGGTCATCTCAGGTTTCGGATCATTCGGGTTCAAATCGGGTTGGGTTTCGGGTCATTTGATCTCGGGTCGTCTCGGATTTCAGGTCAGGTTTCGGGTCATTCGGGTCGGGTTGGGTTTTGTGCACTATGCTCTCGGATTGTCTCGGGTTATCTTAACTCGGGTCGGATCGGGTTGGATTCAGATCAGTTTGACTTTTTAAAAAAATCAAATCAGGTCGGGTTCGGATTCGACGGATCAGAAGGGTTTTTCAATCCGATCAAATTTTGCCACCTCTAACCATTAGTGCTAGAGCCCCACACATAACTGTAAATGATACATATATTTGTTTCTGGATAATAAATGTATTGTGCCTTCTTCTTTTAACTTTTCTGAACCTTGTCTGAATTGCCCGCTGATAGTTCCCTTATTTTCCAGATTCCGCCTCTCTTGGTGCTGCAGTGAGAGCAGCCCATGGTTGGTTGTGCAACAAAGAAGGCAGGTTTGTACCAATTTTTCAGATTTATGAAGGAAGCCAAGATAAAACAGCTTTAAGCTTGAAGCTTGCAGTTGTAGCTGGAGAAACAGAGGCAGATAAAGCGTTGCTTCAAAAGTACACTTTCTTTGATCAAAAAAAAAAGTACACTTTCTTGATGAAGAAGCGGTTGGATATTGAGAGAGGTCTTGTTGACAAGTTTGAGCGTGTTTAGGTGGCTACTCATACCAGAATAAAAGCAAAACAATAAGATGTGATTAATGTCTCTTTCCGTAGTCTGATGAGTATTTCTCGTGGCTATGCAATCATTTGTTAAACACTGAAAATTAAAGTATTGAGCATCCAGAAGAGAGATCATTGATTGATTGATATGTAACCCCCACCCCTCCTCCCTGCATATATTAAGTTAGATGAATCACTCGGCTAAAATTGGAGATTATACAGAATTATTAATTTTTGGAATCATCACCTTGTCAGTGGGCATGCTATTTCTAAATGGGATCTGCTGTCATTTTTGTGCAGTATGATTCTGAAGTCCTAACTGGTGGGACTTGAACCAAAATAAACTGATCCATCACAAGTAACTTGACACCTCGGTCTGTAAAAATTTCTCCATCTAGTATTCACCCGGAGAAAACAATATACATCATTTATCTAAGCTTTCACTTTCAGGCTCATCTTATATGCAGCTCAGCCTATACATGGCTAGGGTAAGGCTAAGGCACATTCATAAATACATCTTAGCTCTGAACTGGATACATAGAATAAGAATGAACATTTCATTAAGACTGATGGTTTGTTAAAAATAATTTTACTTTTGAAAGAAAGATGCATTTTACCGAAGAACTTCATTCATAGACCAACTTAACTGTCTTCAATACATCAGTTTCTCATGTGCTTAAACATTTCACCAAAACAATTCCTACAATCAAGAATTAACAGGAACTAATACAGTGCTTTCATTTTCCTGCACACTAAAAGCCTATCCAGCATTTCCTATCTTAGGGCCTAAAGGGATGTCAAAGTTGGGCATAGGGGACAATTGGAAAAACTGTTGCACTAGCACTCACAGAATAATAGCTTCCTTTTCACCATGTTTTGTTTCTTTACCCGTTTTAGTTAGTAGAATGTCTAGCATATCATGTCAAGCAATTGAACTTGAAATGACAGTTTTATCGGTCACCTGTAGCACTTGATCTTACCAGATCATAATCCCATAAACAAGCATCAACTCATAACAGATGGATACACATTTAATAAGCTTTTAAAATGTACGCAGAAAGATAAAATTTATCAGCTCCCTTCTTGCTTCTTTTATTAATTCACTGAAGGTGGGTATGTTTCTGTCATATCCCTAAATCTTTCTATAATGTACACCAGTGATAGTTAATATATCGTCAGTCATGAAAACACAAAAGAAAAAGATAGAACAAAATGTGACCTTTCATCTCTTCAAATTACACCCTTCAAGCGAACTCAACTTTCTCAAAGAGTGAAATAAATTGGGGTTGGATGAATAGTTTCCACCATTGACATGGTAACATTGCCGGTGACCGCACTCTCGGCCACAGATTCTTGTGCCTCAAAAGGCTTTACTGGGACTATCCTCTCCGGAACAACTTTCCCTCCCTCCTCGACATGTGCAAGGACCTCAAAGTGGGCCCGACCCTTCTGGGGACGGCTTCTCCATTCAGGGTATTCAGCCCAATTGACTTCTCCCTCGATAAGGTTTTTCTCTACCTCAAACCCCATTTTCACATAAGTCTGTGCTGATACTTGCGCCTTGACTAACCTGAAAGACCCATCTTCTTGTCCCTTCTCGCCCAAAACAGAGGCAAGCAACTCCTCGAATCCTCTCAAATTAGCATTGGAGCCATTGATTGAAGTCATGGGCCACATGGTGGAAGGTTGTGATTGGTCTACAGAGTCCAGGGAGGGGAGTGGGGCCCTTGATGACAGTTCGATGAGGCCTGGAGCTAGACGTTTGAGCTTGAGACGGTCATTGGGGGAGGTTGAAGGAGAAGAGGTTAGGGAGGTGGGCCCCACAATGCGAAGAGAGAGAAGGGGTTTTCCAGAATTTGATTTGTAGGTCTCACGTAGTGCCTGAGCCAGGGAAAGCAGCCCACTGGCAACGCGAGGTTGACCCGCAACAGAACGGTTGAATGGAAGAGGTAACTCAATGGGATGTCTGAGGCTGACAGAGCGGGCCCCTTTAACAGTCACCACTGCACCATCAGAGAGAACCACCTTTTTCAGTGCTCCTGCTTCCACATCATGCTGTATATAAAGAAAAATGTTAATGGGGCAGGAACATCAGATTGGTGTTTCTAAAATATGTTTTGTTTTATGGTTAACACTTGACAAGTGATTGGCTCATTACAGTATCAGACCTCAATAGTATTCAGGTACAGTTATCCCTACCTAGTATTAGAACCTCCAACCATGATATATTAAAGCTAAATACACCACATTAGCTACAAATAAAAAAAATTCTTATTCTAAAAAATATCAGTTCCATTTGAATACAAGAGGGTATGACTTGTATCATTACTAGACAACTGGTTTGGTGTTAAAATAATGAACAGCAGTCGGATTTAACCTCTACAATCAAGGACAAAATCTTTCATTTTGAAAAAAAACAAGTTGCTTCATATCTCAATGTGTTTTCTTCCAATTCCTTTTCTTTTTAGACTAACTTAAATGTAAAGTTTACCAATGATTGGTAAATCAGTGAAGAATTAAATAAAAGTTTCATGTATAAAATTAACTTACTGGTAAAGCAAGCCTCATATCATCTCCATCTTGGATCCAAAGCTCCATGGGACCTGCAAGCTGAAACGGTAGCAACTCTGGCAAAGCAGCATCATCCTTCTTCTTGCTCATCTCAGCCAATGAATTCCCCTCCTTGGTTTCATATCCACCACTCATCCGATGGAAGAATGGCAGATCAACAAAATCCCAGCGGTTCACATCCTCTAGTAGCTTGACTGGGATCACCTTTTTACCAATTTCTATAACAAATTCGTATGCCACAGCCTTTCCCACGCGGGCATCTCTCACATCGAAACCAGACACCTTGAGATCAGACTGTAAGCCTAATCCTTTTACAATTGCATCCTTTAAATCCTTTAAGAGGAAAAAAAAGAAAATCTTTTAGGGATGCAATAACAACAACTCGAAGCTTAAATTTTTACAATCAAAGATATAAAAAGTAGACTCCTAAAATATATTACTCATCTAATTTAAATTTAATGGTTACAGTATTATTTGAAGGCTTCTCAAAAAATTCAACAGACAAACAAAATAATATGAAAATTGAAAATGTAACACTAACATGTAACAGAACTAAGGTGGTATTCTCCTTGGCAACATTATATTCAACAAAAGCCATTCTTATAAAGAACTTCAGACATTGATTAACTAATCATCCAACAGTTAGCAAATGGTGCTCGTAAAGCTACCAAACTGGCGAAATTTTCCAATAGACTTACTGAAATAGCCTTGGGCGAAGGAGGAGTTAGGGTTGGTGACGAGCTGAGATCACTGGACGAATAGGCTTGAATTGCTACGAATGCAAGTACAATCGCCAGTAACTGGGATCGAATCTCCATTTTTCCCCTTAATGGCTGGAACCAACGATTGAAATTTCGAAACTTTCAAGTTAGCACGAATATTTGCAACTTCTTCTCTTATCCTCTTCCCTGAAATAGAATTATCCTCTCTCGTTATTGATTTCAGGCTTCTTCTTTATTTTCTGTTCTTTCTTCTTTTTTTTTTTTTTGGTTTTCCCTTCTAGTTCTAGGAGGTGTTGTTTCCTAGTTTCTCAAGAGAGAAAAAAGACTTAACTCAAAAAAAAAAAAGAGAAAAAAGACGATATTTCTAGAGACCCGTGTAGGGACGTAGCCGGGACCAATCAGAGGCGATAAAATTTACACGTGTCTCAGTGCTACTGGTTAAGACGACGTATACAGAGAAACGAAATGTTTTAGGAGTTATTAGGACCAATGTTGTTCTTTGAAAAAGACATGAGAATAGGATTCTCTGTTGCTCTGATATTGAGCAACAAAAACTTGGGGCCTATTCGGCCGAGAGGCTTTACTAAGGAATTTTTAAGGTGCGTTGAGAGGTAGAGGTGGCAGAAGTCGACTGACCCGAGAAACCCGTCCGACTTATTCAGATTCAAATTCGATTCGATTTAATTTTTTAAGAAAATCAAATTGATCTGACCTGATTCGAATTCGACCCGATCCGAGATCAAATAGCATTTAATTCAATCGAAATCTATCAACGATCTGAAAAAACACAACATATAAATTGACCCGCCCCGACCCTGACCCGACGCGACCCGACCCGATTTCTTCTAAAAAGACAAACTGACCCGAACCCGAACCCGACCCACCCGCCCGATTGCCACCTCTAGTTCTAGTTCATAGCATCCCATCTCTGTGGGAAAAACAAATTTATTGAGAGTCAATTTTTTTTTCACACAATATTTTTTAGTTCAAATCATTTTTTTTTTTGCATTATCATCTTCCTGTTGGACGGGCCTTAAAGTATTTCTAATAGACAAAATGTTTTGTTCCCGCTATCAGCACTCATTTCTTTAATTAAGCATGTGCTAATTGAGCTCGACACCCCATATATATAGTTTTTTCAATATTTTCCTCAATTAGATCTGACGTCTAACGCTTTCTTTTTTAATTATCTCTTTCTTAGAACTTATGATGTTGAAATATATTTCATATATTATAACTTTGATGTTGAACATAAATTATAATGTTGTGATATTAAATAAATTTTTAGGCTGATAAAATTATATAAAAATATTTTTTTAATTGTACTTGATTCTTTATGAGAAAATATTATTTTGTGAAATTTATTTTTTTCATGTTATTCAGTAAATAATTGAAAAAAAAATCACATACTCCAGATAATCACATATAAATGATATTTAAATACTCAGAATTCATACCTAAATACCTAAATATAAAATTTAAAAACCTAGATATTATACTTAAATACTCAGAACACATATCTAAATACCCAAAACACATCTCTAAATATATGAATAAGAAATCTAAATACCTAGATATTATACTTAAATACCCATAACACATATCTAAATACTCTAAACACATATTTAAATACCTAAATAAGAAATCTAAATACCTAAATATTATACTTAAATATCCATAACGCATATTTAAATACCTAAATATTATACTTGAATACTCAGAACACATATCTAAATACGAGAATAAATATCTAAATACCCAGAACTAGGGGTGTCAATGGGTCGGGTCGGGTCGGGTTTAGGTCGGGTCATATTATTTTATTATTATTTTTGACCAGACCTGAACCCAACCCGATTAAATTCGGGTCAAAAAATCTTAACCCATACCCGAGGCCGATCAGTCACGGGTCGACCCAGACCGATCAGTCACGGGTCGACCCGGCCGACCCGTGTAAAATAGTTAAATATTTATTAATTATTTTTATATAATTTTAAGCAATTAAATATTAATTGATTTATAATTAATCTTAATTAGTATATAATTAGTGTATATTTAAGGTTTAATGTACTCTAAATCATAATATTACTTCAAAAATCATAATTAATCGGGTCGGGTTGGGTTGACCCGAACCCGACCCGATCCGATTCGGGTCAAAAAAATTAAACCCATACCTGACCCATTTATGTTCGGGTCGGGTCGGATTCGGATCGGGTCAGGTCGATAATTGACACCCCTACCTAGAACACATCTCTAAATATTTAAATAAGAAATCTAAATACCTAGATATTATACTTAAATACTCATAATACATATCTAAATACCCAGAACACATATTTAAATACCCAAAACACATATCTAAATACCCAATTAAGAAATCTAAATACCTAAATATTTAATCTAAATACTTATAATAGATAATTAAATATATATGATACATATATCAATAACTAACATAAGTAAATCACATTATATGAAAATAAAAATCTAAATACTTATAATTTTTTTAAATACTACTTTTTTATATATATATATATATATAGAGAGAGAGAGAGAGAGAGAGAGAGTGGAGATAGCGTGAGCTTAAGCTCACGGAGGCCTTCCGTGAGCTTAACTCAAAAAACATATTAAATCATCTCGAAATTTTAATTTATCATTCTCATTAAATTTTTTATATGAAAATCTCATGGGATGCTAAAATTTAGAGCGTTTTGAGTTTTTTAAGTCGCCGTTTTTAATTTTTGAAAATGATGTTCAAGTATTGAATATATTATTATTTTTTTTAGAGCTGATTTTCAAAAATTAAAAACGGTGACTTAAAAAGCTCAAAACGCTCCAAATTTTTGCATCCCATGAGATTTTCATATAAAGAATTTAATGAGAATGATAAATTAAAATTTTAAGATAATTTAATATATTTTTTGAGTTAAGCTTACGGAAGGCCTCCGTGAGCTTAAGCTCACGCTATCTCCACTCTCTATATATATATCAATATCTGAACAATATACATACGACACGGGTTTGGCGTTTCCGAAATTATCACGTGGTTTTTGTGCAGATGGTATTTATTCGCGCGGAGAAATAATCACGTTTGTGCGAAAAAGAAAAGTTTGTTAAGCGCAGTTGAGCGAAATTTTCCGAAAATAAAAAGTCATTTTGCGGAGAATTTTTTGGGTGATTAACGCTGGGATACTATTAGTCGCGTCCTTCATTTTTATATTTATTTTTTAAAAATAAAACAAATATAAATATAATTTTGTTCATTATCCGATTTATTCAGTCCATTTGTGGTCTAGACACCAAATTGAACTCGTCAAACTCTATTCCCAAGGGAAACACGAGTGTAATTTGGCCCGGTTAGATTTTTTTCCCATTCACCATTTAGTGAGTTTTTTTTCCAATTCAATTCCTTTTTTTTTTTCCTAGAGAATATCCCCAAATAGTATTGTGTACTTGGGAAAACCAAAATTTAGTCAGATTCAATTTTTTTTCCCATCACTCTCTTGTCATCGCTCAAATGATACCAACTACCGATCACCCCTCTTAAATTATTTCTTTAAATTAATATCATTGAAACTCACCAAATCTACAAAAGGAACCCATACCTAAACACTAAGAGCATCTTCAATGCTAAAATTAATATTCTTAACAGAATCAGTAATCTGACTTAACGTTTAAAAATAAATTTTTAATTTAATAATTAACACGTAAGATTTAACAAATCATTAAAAACTTTTATTAGAAAGGACGCGACTAATAGTACTTAATGTTAATCCCCGCAAATGATTTTCCATTTTCGGAAAGTTTCGCTCAACTGCGCTTAACAAACTTTTCTTTTTCGCACGAACGTGATTATTTCTCCGTCGAATAAAGATCATCTGCACAAAACCCATGTGACAATTTTTGAAATGCCAAATCTGTATTGTATGTAATCATATTGTTCAGATATTTATATATATATATGAGTAGTATTTAAAAAAAATAACAACTATTTATATTTCTTTTTTATATAATGTGATTTACTTATATTAGTTATTGATATATGTATCATGCATATTTAATTATCTATTATATGTATTTAGATATAATATTTAGGTATTTAGATTTCTTACTTAGGTATTTAGATATATATTTCGGGTATCTAGATATGTGTTATGGGTATTTAAGTATAATATCTAGGTATTTAGAGATGTGTTCTGAGTATTTAGATATTTATTTTGGGTATTTAGATATGTGTTCTGAGTATTTAAGTATAATATCTAGGTATTTAGATATGCGTTCTGGGTATTTAGATATGTATTATGGGTATTTAAGTATAATATATAAGTATTTAGATATGCGTTATGGGTATTTAGATATGTGTTCTGGGTATTTAAGTATAATATCTATATATTTAGATTTCTTATTTAGGTATTTAAAGATGTGTTTTGGATATTTAGATATTTATTCTGGGTATTTAGATATGTGTTATGAGTATTTAAGTATAATATTTAGGTATTTAGATTTTTTTATTTAAGTATTTAAATATGTGTTCTGGGTATTTAAATATCATTTATATGTGATTATCTGGAGTATGTGATTTCTTTCAATTATTTACTGAATAACACGAAATAAAAAATTAAATTTCACAAAATAATATTTTCTCATAAAGTAGTAAGTACGCTTTAAATATATCTTTATATAATTTTATGAGCCTAATAATATATTTAATATCACAACATTCTAATTTACATTCAACATCAAAGTTATAAATTCATGAAACATATTTAAACATCATAAGTTTTGAGGAAGAGAGAATTCAAAAAAAAAGTGTTAGCGCCATATTTAATATGGGATGTCGGGCTCAATTAGCACGTGCTTAATTAAAGAAATGAACGCTAATAGCGCAGAGATTATTCGGGGGATGAAGAGTGCGGGGAACAAAAGATTTTCTCAAAATGAATATAGATGTAGATAATTTTCGATACAAATATGGATAATATAATATATTGTTGAAGATAAATATAAAATTCACTTAAATTTTATAAAATTTATTGAAACTTAAAATAAGTTTTTGAATACTATTATTTATTTAAAAGTATATTAATTTTAAAAGTATTAAAATTCATAATATTCATTCATTATAATAAAGAATAATATTATTTTTTTATAATATATATCAAATAATATATTATATATTTAGTATTCATATATAAATAATTAAGATTAAAAAATATATTTGTATTATTTTTCATCCGGATATTTAAATAAGAATATTTGTATATAATTTTTTGTATATGAATCAAAATTGGATATTATCTGTGTAAGTTTACACCCCTAGCCTACTGTCTAGTAATGAACTTCAATGATGATGTTTGTTAAATTTGTTAGGTTGATTGTGGGAAATGCTGAATTAGACGGCTAATGAGAATTACACATTTTAATTGCCCGCTTGGCAGATTTTATCTATACTATAAATATATTAATTGGCAATGAGGTGTTACTGCAGAATGAACATGGGCGAATATTCTTTGCGGATCATTTTTATGCAGAAATCTCCGAGAAATTTGAACTATTATGAAAAAATTTAAATATAATTTTTAATGCATAAAAAAATTATTATTATTAAATTAAAATTGTTAATAGCTAATCCAACGGTGAAAAAAAAAGCAAAGTTTTTTCATATGTTTATGTTTAGGAAGTGTGGAGGTTCAAAACTTTTAAATTAAAAATTGAGTTTAAAGTTTTTTGAGAGTCGTTGATTTTATTTCGAGATTCGTAATAATTATTGAAAGTATAATTTTGAATATAAATTTTATTAAAAATATAAATCTTGATGTAAAATCAATTGCTATCAAAAATTTTGATCTCAATTTTTAATTCAAAGAGCTTTCAAACTCCCCACCTCCTTACCTTTATGCTTTGTCCGATGTATCACTATGAAGATGACACCTCTTTTTCTCTCACCCTTGCTTCGTGTAGTGTCTCCTTGATTTCACTGGCGCCGCGCCACAACGCCTCTATAAGCATTGTCTTGGCAACTCTCTGTCGCCACTTTACCTAAAGTCTCCTTGACCGACCCTCGTAGCCTTCGCCCCTTTCTCAATCCTCTCTCTATATAAGGAACCTCCTAGTTCTTTCGTGGCTTTTCCTTGCAACCACTCCAATCCTCTCATTTCTCATGTCATAATTGTTGGAATTAATTATTATTAATTACAATATGTATGGGCTTATATGTAATAAATATATTATATAATGGACTGTCAAATTATACCCATAATGAAGTGATCAAATTACTGTATCGGGTTTATTATATGTCATGAGAAGTGGGTAGAATGCGTATTAATGACTTTATGATTTAGTGATGGTCTGAATTATATAAAGTCTCATAATAATACAATTATGCTATTGGTCCCCGGAGAACACAACTATAGACAACTTTCGATTAAACGAACCGAACCGTTAAGAGAGAATCGGATCCGATATGGACCGTTAAGGTATAAGCACTATGTTATATGGACGTCCATATATATGCGAGATACGATTGGCTTTGGACATCTTTTCGTTTCCCACTTTCGGCACCCTTTCATTTCCAACGGATCCCTCTCTCTTAACACTGCTTCCGGAAGAGAAGAAACGTCGACGCCGGTCCTCTCAATCACTCCATCGGATTAGAGGAAGATCGGCGGAAGGCTAAAGGAGTCTGGTGATCAACGGGGTTGTGTCTCTCGGAAGACCGACGACATGGATCAAGGTAACTTAATTTATGTTTAGGGTTCACTGAGAGGATCATGGCCATAACGAGAAATCCTCTAACAATTGGTATCGAGCCTACTCTAGTTGAACTGTTAAGATCTAATGATTGATTCAAAATTTCTCGAAATTCGTATTTCTATAATAGGATATGTTCTTTTAATCAAATAGTTTATAAATAGTTCGGAAATTTATAGATCTGTCATTAAATATGAAATTTATCAAGATTGACAATCGGTTTGAAAAACAAGTTTATCGGTTTATCGAGAATCAAGAAATATTTCGAAACGATTGGTCAACACGGTAGCTTTCGAATTGCATATGATTAATTGTTATATTACATGATTACTCGTTAAGAAAATACGAATTTCTGATCTGTATTCCGCTGCGGTTATTTTTGAATCATGTCAAGATCAAATAATATTGGTTATCTGAACGGACGGTTATGTAAATTGGCGGTTTTTCAAAAAAATTTCCCCAGGGGGCGCGGCCCCCTGGAACCCCTGCCTAAAGCGGGACCGCCGCAGTTAGGAAGCCCGTTCAGTATTTTCATGCCTAACTCTTTTTTGCAGAAGGATTATGAGATAGTATGACCACGTTGCCTTGTGTGAAACTTGTAATGCATGAATGATTGATGTGTGTAAAGCGGCCTAAGGTGCCAATTAATTATTTTTATTTTGGTGGCTTGCATGTCACATATTTTTCATTTATTATTAGGAGAGTAATTTGGTAAGAATGAGAGATTTACATTAAGCATAGGATGATGCCTTGTGAAGAGGATTCTTACGAAGGAGATCATCATGCCTTGGGTCATACTATCTCGCTTATGAATTGATTATGTTGGTTGTTGTTTATTCGGTATTGATTGCATGAACCCATGAATTGATATTTAGGTTAAGCCAACATATTTGAGAAATTTATTTGGATAATGTTAAATCATTATGAAGGCTTCAGATTAAATATATTTTTTGAAATAATTAACAAAATTATTATCTTACCAAAGTAAGCTCTTATATTGGCGTTAATTATTTTTCAAGACTTGTATACGGACGATATACATATAATATTTGATTTTTGGACTATCCCAAAGGAAAGACAACAATCACTTATTATATGTAAACGATTGTAGTAATATATAGGTAATGGTCAATAAGTTATAGGTGTGATTAGTTGATTGACCCAAAGGAAAGTTGACTAATTGACATCAAATGGACCGTTATATATAATTATTACGCCTAATTATCTTAGAATAATAATTGATTCCAAAGAACACTTATTATTTGAGGATACTTAGTTGATGGTATATGCCTTATTTTGATTTAATATTATAATTCGGACATTTGATTCGTTATATTGCATGTATTTTTCAGCAAAAAAATTACTGATCTTATCGTAGGCATCAATAGCATTCCGATCTTGACGGGTTCTAATTACAAGGAATGGAAAGATACCTTAGAGATTATTCTTGGGTGTCTTGATCTAGATATAGCGTTACAATGAGAGCTAAACCACCAGTACTGCTGCAGATTCTGACAATGTTCGAATGCGCATGCACGGTGGATGAGGTCAAATCGCTGTGTCTTAAGGTCATGCAAAGGACCATTCCTGAAAGTTTTAGGGGACTGTTTCGATTCCACTCGGCCTTGGACTATCTTAAGGAACTTGAGCGAGAGGTTTGTTAGGAATGAGAAGGTTTGAAATAGGCATTCGTTAAACAAACTCGCACAATGAAGTACAATGGCGAAGTAATGTCGAGGAGCACATTCTTGAAATGATGAATACCGCTTCAAAATTGAAGGCTCATAAACCGGACATATCGGAAGATATGTTGGTCTATTTGTCTCTCAACTCTCTTCCCACTTCTTTTGGGCGGTTCAAGGTGAGCTACAACTGTCAGAAGGAATCATGGACAATCAATGAGCTCATCTCGCACTGTGTTCAGGAGGAAGAGCGTTTGAAGACGGACAAGAGCGAGAGTGCAAACATTGCTTCCACATCTAAAGGAAAAGGGAAACAGAAACGTAAAATCAATTCGAGATCTTTGCGACTACAAGTTCGCGAAAGAAACCCACTAAGGACAAGAAACCGGTTATCAAGACAGAGCTGGATAAGGAAAAGAAAGGGTGTTTCTTTTGTGGATCTGAAGGGCACATGAAGAAAAATTGTACCAATTATCACGCATGGCGTGCAAAGAAAGGTATTTTTTCTCTTGTTTGTGAAGAAGTTAATTCAAGTTTCGGTTTCAATAGACACATGGTGGATAGATTCGGGTGCAACAACTCACATATCCGTGTCTATGCGGGGTTGCAAAATTACCGTAGACGAAGAGATGGTGAAAGATACATCTATGTAGGCGATGGCAATAAGGCGAAGTTGAAGCCATAGGGCATTTTAGATTACTTATGAAAAGCTGGTTTATATTTGGATTTATATGATACTTTTGTTGTGCTGTCTTTTAGACGGAACTTAATTTCTATTTCCGCATTGGACAAATTAGGTTTTTCTTGTTCATTTGGAGATGGAAAATTTAGTTTGTATCGACACTCCAATATGGTTGCTTCAGTTTTCTCATTCATTATGGATAATCTTTATGCTTTAGATACTATTGCTTCCTATAATGAGACCTTGAATAATGAAACTCGAAATGTTAGACAAAAATTAACACATCGAGGATTCAATTTGCACTTTGGCACAAGCGTTTAGGTCATATTTCTCAACAGAGAAATTACACGTCTTGTTCAAAGTGAAATCCTGCTGACCTTGGATATGTCGGACCTTGGTCCGTGCATTGAATGTGCTAAGGGCAAACAAACAAGCATGCGTAAGTATACGACCAATCGTATGACGAATGTTCTTGAGCGATACATACGGATATATGCGGACCATTCCCTACAAAGAACTAGGAATGGTCATGTATATTTTATCGGTTTCATTGACGATTATTCTAGATATGGCTATATATATTTAATTAAAGAAAAGGCTCAAGCTTTGGACACATTTAAATCCTTCAAGTCTGAAGTCGAGTTACAACTCAACAAAAGGATTAAAGGCGTCAGATCAGATCGTGGTGGTGAATATTACGGTCGCTCGACGGCTCGGAGAACGACGTCCGGGGCCTTTTGCTAAATTTTTGGAGGATAATGGGATTGTGCCACGATATACAATGCCGGTTCACCGACAATGAACGGTGTAGGCGAAAGACGCAATCGAACATTAATGGAGATGGTGCGAAGCATGATTTCTCATACATCGCTTCCATTGAACCTCTGGGGGAGAAGCACTTAAGACGACGACATACATTTTGAATCGGGTGCCGAAACTAAAGCGAAGAAACAAAACTCCATATGAGTTGTGGGTGGACGAAAACCTAGTCTCCAACATTTTAGAATTTGGGGTTGTCCAGTGAAGCTCGGCCTTATAGGCCACAAGAGAAAAAGTTGGATGAAAGGACTATTAGCTTTGCTATTTTATCGGATATGCGAAAGGTCCCGTGGTACAAATTTTATGATCCCACTAATAGAATCATTTTTGAGACAAATACGATTAAGTTCTTTGAGGATGTTATGGTTCGGAGGGAAATACAAATCAAATTGTCTTTGAAGAATCACATGATTCTCCTATACGAGAGAGCACCCACATCGGTACACAATTGTAATAAGGATATCTGGAGACTCATTGGTTCCTGAACCCACATCTGTGGTGAATGAACCTATAGTCAATGAACCTCCAGAAATAGAAGAGAATCCGGAACAAGACAATGTTGATGTTGATGAGGAACCTATACCACCTCAAGAACCTCAAGAAACTGTGCCTTTAAGACGGTCCACTAGAGAGAGAAGAAGCGCAATATCTAATGATTATATTGTGTTTCTTCAAGAAAATGAATTCAACATTGGCATGATGGAGGATGATCTGTCACTCTCTCCGCCAGGCTTTAGAAAGTGTGAATTATCATAAATGGACCAAAGCCATGGATGAAGAAATAAAGTCAATGTATGACAACAACGTCACGGGATATCGTCCCTTTACCTCAAGGTGTGAAACCTATTGGTTGCAAATGGATATTTAAGACCAAAAAGGATTCGAAGGTAATGTGGAAAGATATAAAGCACGACTAGTTGCTAAGGGATTTACACGAAAGAAGGTATTGACTTTACGGAAACTTTCTCGCTGTGTCAACGAAAGATTCTTTTAGAATTATCATGGCTTTAGTGGCACACTTTGACCTTGAGTTACATCGGATGGACGTTAAGATTGCGCATTTCTCAATGGCGACATTGATGAATGCATTTATATGTCGCAACCACCGAATTACGAATCGATGACTCGAAACAGATGGTTTGCAAATTAAAGAAGTCTATCTATGGACTCAAACAAGCGTCTCGACAAAGGGTATTTCAAATTTCATCAAGTAATTATCTCATTCGGATTTGAGTCTAACTTGGTGGATGAATGTATATATCACAAGTTCAAATGGGAGTAAGTTTGTATTTACTGGTTTTATATGTCGATGAC
This sequence comes from Schoenoplectus tabernaemontani, assembly GCA_037127355.1. Classification (NCBI taxonomy): domain Eukaryota; kingdom Viridiplantae; phylum Streptophyta; class Magnoliopsida; order Poales; family Cyperaceae; genus Schoenoplectus; species Schoenoplectus tabernaemontani. The sequence goes on along the minus strand of CM073755.1, from coordinate 14,890,282 downwards.
ATATTGCTTGCCAGTAACGATAAAAATATGATGCATGAAACCAAGAAATTTCTTTTCAAACATTTTGACATGAAAGATCTTGGCGAAGCATCGTATGTGTTAGGTCTTAAAATACACAGAGATAGAAATAAGGGTATTTTAGGACTTTCACAACAAGCATATATCGATAAAGTTCTCAAGCGATATGGTATGGAAAGTTGTAAACCAGAAATACCCTGTTGCTAAAGGAGACAAGTTTAGTCTTGATCGGTGCCCAAAAACAACTCGAGAAATCGAGAAATGCATCGTATTCCATATGCTTCCTTGATAGGAAGTCTTATGTATGCTCAAGTGTGTACGCGTCCGGATATTGCGTATATCACAGAATGCTTGGTCGCTATCTCGGTAATCCTGGTATGAATCACTAGAAAGCGACCCAAAAGGGTACTACGGTACTTGCAAAGAACGAAGAATCACATGTTAACATATCGGCGATCGGACAAAGCTTGAGGTCATTGGGTATACTTGATTCCGACTTTGCGGGTTGTGTGGATAGCTTAAAGTCAACATCCGGTTATATTTTTATGTTGGTTTGGAGGAGCTATTTCTTAGAGGAGTGCAAAGCAATCCATGATTGCCTCCTCCACCATGGCAAAAACTGTAAATTCATTGCGTGTTTCGAGGCATCGAACCATGGAATATGGCTAAGAAACTTTGTCACGAGTGGCCGCGCATTGTGGATACTATTAAGTTACCACTTAAGTTATATTGTGACAATAGTTCATAGTCGTATTCTAACAACAACGAGCTCGTCGAAATCCAAACATATCGACATTAAGTTCCTTCTTTGTGAAGGAGAGAGTTCGAGTGGACTTATAAGTATTGAGCATATTGAGTACGACTTCCATGCTAGCGAGATCCACCGACTAAGGGATTGATACCCAAACAGTTTCATGAGCATGTCGCTCATATGGGTATATATGTTACGGAGAGGATTATTAGGTTGAGTGGGAGTTTGTACTTGTATTTCTTTTTTATGTTTTATATGATATACTTTTTCAGATATCATGCGTAGTTCTTATATGATATTCGTGATTTCGTATGTATCACGGTTATTCAGTTATTCGATTATTCGGTTATTCAGTTTTATATACACTCGAGCTTATAATCGACCTCTAATTCGATTGATTAAGGTGACCAAATTGAAAATAGGCATGTGGATCACATTACATGTAATTTTCAAACTACACATCCCCTTCATGATTCATGTCATTCGATTATGTTTATATCGTGATTTATGTCGGTTTAGTTTCGCTTTATGAGACGAATACGCATAAAGTCCTTATAAATATGATTGATGGACGGAATTGGATGATGACATAAAAGGTTATGACAAATAGCATAGTTAAGAGTACTCAATTCGGTATATATATATATATATATATTTTTCGGATACATATAGCCCAGTGGGAGATTGTTGGAATTAATTATTATTAATTACAATATGTATGGGCTTATATGTAATAAATATATTATATAATGGATCATCAAATTATACCCATAATGAAGTGATCAAATTACAGATCGGGTTTATTATATGTCATGAGCATAATCCTTCTAAGAAGTTTTAAGAAGTTTTTATCACAAGGAGAATGCTGGATCACGCCCCTCTTTTGCTGAATTTGTAAATTTCGGTACATAATCTTTCTTATCCTTATCAAAGTTACTATTTTCAGACAAACTAATATTGCTCAACTTTTAGAAATCGCCACAATAATTTCTACCAGCACATGCATTCAGAGATTTTATCTCAAGTACTCATTTGTTTCATAGAACAATTCTTCATGAAATATTGATTTGGTATTATGGTTTTATCTTCACATATTGATTAATATAATTTAAAACCTGAAAAGTGGATTTTGAGATTTCTAAAGAAGATCTATTAATAGATTTTCTTTCCTTGATTTATTCCCATCTAATTCAGATAATTTTGAATAAATGCAAATCAATAGACAATGTGGATTTCACAAAGAAGTTTTAAATATATACATTTTCCTGTGCTTGTTTCTTGTATGAGAGCATATATGTTACTTTATAGTTATATTGTTGTTATTCTTTGTGCTAGTACAGTTTATATTTGTTTGGGGATTATGTTGAAAAATCTGAATAGTTCTAAAGTAATTTATAATTTCTGCAAGCAACAAGGTTTTGGTGGTTGTACATTCTTTATAATTCAGGGATGTTTTTCTTGTCACATAAATAATCAGGTCACTCACACTTCATGTTTCCTTTAAAAAAATTATGCTGATGAATATGCATCACTAATAATTTTTCTATGGTGGGGATAGATCTACTAGCTGGTGTTGTCAATTGTGATTGAGTCATCCTGCGTTGCTACTTTATTATCCCAGTTTAAGGTTTTTTTAAAGAGTGGTTGTTATTATTTTTTTCCTATATAGAATGCAGCTTGTATTTTTAAAGAAAATTAAGCTTCTTTTGTTATACCTGGCAGCAACATTTTACTTTCTTTCTGGAAAAAAATGATGGATATAATTTAAGGATTGAGGTCATATATTAGTGCAAAATTAGATTTTAACTTTAAATGCTTTGCTACAAAACTGGCTACCACAATAGGTTGTAAAGTTTTTACATTTTCTTTGCAATATTTAGGTGTGTCTTTATTGGACACTAGATTGAAACTCTCTGATTGGAAGGAATAATTGATAAAGTTTAAAGTAAAGTTAAAAATTGGAAAGGCTCTCTATTATCTATTGGTGGAAGACAACTTTATTTGATTCAGTACTAATCGCCACACCTTTGTATATATTCTCCCTATATAAACTACCAATTAAAATGAAATAAAAGTTGGATAGTATAAGGCTCAAATTTTTAGGGAAAGATACTTCTTCTAAGAAGAAGTTTGCCCTTATGAACTGGAAATAGATGTGTATGTCTAAACAGATGGATGGTTTAGGTGCTTTAGATCTGCATCGAATGAACGTTTCATTATTATTGAAATGATGGTGGAAGTTAAAAAGATAATACTTATACTCCTCATGTCTTCTCTTCGGAAAGTCATTAGTGCTTTACACCAGTTGGGTTAGACTAGTAGTTCAGTATTGATTGGTAATGGAATGCATACAACATTCTGGACTAACAGATGGTTGGGAGAGTGTGCTCTCATGTCAACTTAGTATCTTTTGTTCCAATTGTGCACTGTACCTATTGTTACTGTGTTTGAAGTGGTACAGTCAGCTTGTCAGGTGCTGAGTTTCAAAAGAACTCTGACTGGGGTTTTATTGTTGGAATTTAATGAAATTTGTGCTATGATTCAGAGGATCTCACTCTCTCCTCCGTGTGGTCAGTTACAATGAAGATATTCTCACAATGGTAGTTTTTCTACTTATATTGTGTATGAATGGCTATGTGACTGCAAATTCTGCTGATATATGATGGAATTTATCTATTTCTCTGAAAATTAAAGTGTTTATATTGTTAGTTTGTCATAATAGAATTTTAACAAGGGATAATCTTCACAAAAGAGGATGGGATAACACTTTACAATGCTTGTTTTGTTCTGAGAATGAATGTGTCTCACTTATTTGTACAATGTGGTTGAGTGAAACAAATATGGTTTTGGTTGGGTCAATGTCAGAATTATTTTCACTGTTGGTCTAGACTGGATGATATTATGCAATTTTCTCTATGTTTGTCTCATAATTTGAAGAAAAGTTTTTTAGTAGCTCTCAGTGCCATTTGTTGGAGCATTTGGAAAACAAGGAATGAATTGGTATTTAGGCAAAATAATATGCCCATTATTAGAATAATGATTTGCCTAATTATTTCTTTTGCTTCAATACTGATCAGGTTGCAAAGGAAAATCAGTGGCAGCAAGTCTCAAGAATTGAATGTCTGAGAACCTTGATTTGATCCTATCCAAGTGTTGGCACCTGTGCTACTATTGACATGACTCAATTCCTCTGAGTTTGATCTATTGCCAGCTGAGCTGTTTATGTGATGGTTTATGTTGGTTTGCTAAATTTTGATGCTTAGTTGTTTTGCTGGTATTTCTGGTATATTGTGCTGGTATCTGATTTGTGACTTATAATCAGTTAGCATGTGATAGTTTGTTTGTTTGTTTGTTTGTTGTAGTACGGATTGGGGCGGATGCAGGATTTTGATCAGGGGGCAATTAAAATGTGTAGTGATAGTTTGTTTGTTTGTTTGTTGTAGTACGGACAGGGGCAGATGCAGAATTTTGATAAGGGGACAATTAAAATGTGTAATTTTCATTAATCGCCCGCTTGATGATTAGCTAGATAATCGTAATTAATTAGCATGTCGTATGGGTTTACAATTCTTGGGCATTCTAGGATCCATCATATGAAAGTTTTGATGATTTTACTAGCCAAATTGTTTGTTCATATTAACAATGTATGGGTTTGGAATTTCTAATATTTTTCACTTTGCTATTGTTGTTGTTGTTTATCAGCCCATTTTCGTAAACCATAATAAGTTTCACTAACTATCATTGTGTCATATTAAAACCAATCACTATTGTAGTGGTTTGTTTACAGTTTATCTCAGTACAATTCTTTGATCCGTTAATATATATATTTTTTTCAGATATTTGTGCTTTTTAGCCTTCCATTTTTCGCTTTTTTGAGCCATGCTGTTTGTTTAGTCTGCTCAAGCAGGGTGTCAATGAACTACAAGTAAATATCGCTGAAGCTTTGTTTATTTGATGAGTTGTGCATCATATATTGGCCAGAATATTAATGATGTGAAATAATTTAAGAATACTTTCAGATCATCTATCAGACATTCGGCAAAATTCAACCAACAAACTAGTGATCAAATGAATCAGTAACCAAATCTGATATGAATCGTTGGGTTTTGATCAGATGGCTATGGACCTATAAATCAGTTCTCCTTTGTCCTTTCTGCAGTGAATTACCGGGCCCCTCTCTCTCCCTCTGGGCCAAGCACCAGCATTGCTTGGCCCAAATTTAGTTTACACAAGTTCTCCCGTGTAACTGTTTGCCATGAAAAACAAAAACAGGATAAAAAAATATATAACAACTATATAGCCTGTATATATGATGTCATTATTATGTTACATAACTACTAATTTCAATGCATCTGCCCTTAATTTCATGAAATTCAAGTGAGGTCGATTTAATGTTCAAAAATCAAACTCCTGAATGGGTGATCCTATAAAATAAATAAATGCTACAATCCCTTGTCTCAGCGCAAAGGTACAAGTATTTGGTCAAGTCAGTTAATGCAAGGTAGACGCAGGAGATAAGATCATAAGACCGTGAGAGCCAGCACGTGGCTGTTGGCTAGCTTCACTTAAAAGGCTCAATATAATATGTAAAAAAATAAGACCCACAGGCCATATCTTTATAATCAACTTGGTCCTGCTTAAGTTTAAATTTAAAAATGGGGAGGGATTTCTGACGATGCATCATTTTGATAATTTTATTGACCGTGTTTTAAATTTTATATAATTTCATTATTGTTTGAAAGGCATAAAAATTATTAAAATTTTATATAATTTATAGGGTTCTAATTTAACGATTTTTGATAAATTATCAAACGATAATGAAATTGCATAAAATTTAAAATATTATCAATTTATAATTAAAAACAAACCTATATTTTTTTAATTTTCTATATTATTTAAAAATTCATTGACAAAATTATCAAAATAACCCATTCTCAAGTGATCCTTCCCCTTTAAAATATCAACTAATTATTATTCCTAAGCGGAGGGATCCCATGCCAATAATCTGTTGATGTCTATCATACCTATCTATTTATATATATTTAAACTAACACATCTAAAGCCGTTAGATATCTTTTAAATCATTTCAATTATATACGTATTTTCAACCTCATTTAGTTAACCATCAAGAAAGACGAGTTAAATCATAAAATTTGACCATTAATTTTATTAATGTTTGATTCATATATAAATAAAGTTAAAATAACATATTTTTTGTATACACACATAATATGATATATACAAGATGTTCAATCAATAAATTTTGTTACTTAAATCTTTCAGAGATAATTATCTAATATTTAATTTTATTGGTAATGATGTGAACTAATGTCCAAGGTATTGGATCCATTTTTTTTTTAATGAGTGTGTTTGGATGGGGGAAGTATTAGAGTAAGAATAGTATTTTTTTGGATTTAGTAATTAAGAATAGTGTAAGATTACTGATATCTCGGGAAATATGAGAATATAACTATTTTTTATCATTCAGGTTAGTAAAATATTATTTTGATGGTAATTTAAGAATAGTGAAAGAAATAAATAAAATAATTAACTATTTTTATTATTTTATTTCATATTTTATTATTATTATTGTTATCTTCATGGATCACTAATCTCCTAAACCAATGTTTCCTATGAATTACCGAATTAACATTGTTCTGTTGCCATTCTCAATTTTATTTTTGTATTTAAATGGATGTCAACCCAAAAATAACATAGTTTTTCTGAGAATAACATTATTCTCCACCATCCAAATTATAAATAAATCATTTGAAACTTCCGGTTGATTCTTCTATATCACCCGAATTGGCAATTATTAAGTTGTTGTCAAATAAATTAATCAATATGTTTAATCGATTATCATACGTGCACAACGAAATTGATACATCCATAAATGGACGTAGAAATGTAACAAAAATTTTACTTTTGAGACTGTTTATATTAAATTGTATAAATTATTATACCGTATAGAAAGTGGAAACGGGAATGTTATATTAATGGGTCGGGTCGGGTCGGGTTCGGGTCGGGTCAAATTATTTTATTATTTTTTGATCCGATCCGATTAAATTCGGGTCAAAAAATCTTGACCCATATCCGACCCGACTTGACCCGTATAAAATAATTAAATATTTATTAATTATTTTTATATAATTTTAAGCAATAAAATATTAATTAATTTATAATTAATCTTAATTAGTGTATATTTAATCTTTAATTAGTATTAAATCACAAAATTACTTTAAAAAATATAATTAATTGGGTAAGGTCGGGTCGGGTTGACCCGAACCCGACCCGACCCGATTCAGTCAAAAAAATTAAACCCATACCCGACCCATTTATCTTCCTCGGTCGTGTCGGGTCTGGTGAATTAACCCGTCGGGTCGGATCGTTCAACTCAGATTGTCGGGTCAAGAATTGACACCCTAGTTGTATATGTCGCGGTTAGATCGGTCAATGGTTACATGAGAGTCATATTGATTAGATAAGAACAAATGTTGCTATATATTATTCATTCAATAAGAAAGAAATATAATTATTCATCAATTGAAAAAAAATATTTACTCAAAAAATACATACATCTTTCTCATACAATAATATGAAAATCTATATAATTTCTAAGAAAAAACATAAGAGAATGGAAAAAAACTTCAAATAGGTTTTTGAGCTTGAAGACGAGATTTTTTGGCCTCAAAATCTCATCATTAGCTTTATGTGGCCGCGTAGAACGCCTCAATCGGAGTTTCCTATCAAAAGTTATGGCTGTTTGAATTTGAGATGGTTGGATTTAGATTTTTATTTCTTTTGTCTCTCTTCTCTCTTCTTTCTTTCTTCTTTCTCTCTCTCATCTCTCTTTTTATATATGAAAATAGATGAAAAGTGGTTGGTAATCCGTTAGATTTCAGTTTTTAATTTTTTATTTTTAAAACGTTGGATGGGGATTAATGAACGGTGAGATGGACAATCATGAGAGCAAATGTTATTGGCGGGAGTAAAAAAGCAAATGTCAGACCCAAAAAAGCAGCAGAACCATTTAACAATGGTTCTAGACACATAATCGTTGTTAAAGAATTTAACAACTTTTTCAAGATGTTGTAAATGGTTATTTTAACATTTTAACAATATTTTTTTTATTATAAACCGTTGTTAAAGAAATTCTCAATATTAAAATGATACCAATGAGTCATTTTAACAATGGATTTGATATATAATCATTGTTAAATAAGTGTTGTCTAAGATCATTTATATTGTAGTGGTCGAAGCTCTATTGGAACAATAATAGGAATTCATTGTTATGATTTTCACAAATTAAGATTTTGAAAGCTCGGTAACAGTATATTTTTGATATATATCAACTGTTTCGATGGCCATAAATTATTGAGGCAAAGGTTAATAATATCCAGCCTTATCCAAAGTGGCTAGACAGATTTTGACAAATATTATCATACAGGCTATATATAAAATGCGTTTTTTTGTAATCGAGCAATTCCTATTTAATTACCTAGTCGTAATTATGTTTCTCCATGATTTTTAGTGCATGGTGGAAATTTCAAATTGAGATATTATGGGGTGGGAAAATAACATCATTTGGAGAGAGAGAGAGAGAGAGAGATTATGGGACACGGACACTAGCACGGGTTCAAGTGAAGGCAATGAAACTACAAAGCGAGAGAGAGCAGTTTCAAGCAGTCATGAACGATGTATCGGGATGTAGTGGGGTATGGTCACTAAAATTGGTTTGTACTAGACTTGTATAGGACGTAAATGAGCGAAATTTGTATCTACGACTAGTAGGATGAGTACCAAGATGGGTACCAGGTATTGGATGATGTAAGTTTGTATCAAATTTTTGCTTATTAATAAAATTTAGTCTTAACATCTTCTGCTAAGCTTATCAAAAAGAGAGAGAGAGAGAGAGATTATAAGAATTTTTATTTCCGAATCGCAATTATGATTCAGACCATAATTGTTTTTGTTGGGGGTATAAATTAATATATTTGCTTTGACAACTCGAAGTATATTTCAGTCCGGTATATATCAACAAAATTTAAAATTTTCAGGGTCATATATACAAATTGATCTAAAAAAACATATATTTCTCTTAATAGTTTGCTAAATTAAAAATGAACCAAGTGGGCCAATTGAAAATTTGAAATAATCAAATATTGCAACATCAAATGATATTGCAAATGACACGGTCCATTTGAACGAATTTGTTCCGTCACACATACTGATGGGATCAATATTTAATGCTATTCGGGAAAAGAAAATATCAACATTATTTTATTAAAGCAGTCCAATGTATTCAAAAAAAAATTCGTTATTTTCCTTGTTTTGTACCGTGGCGCATTGCAATGGTGGCATGCCACTAACATTGAAAAGTGGATAACCATAAGATTATTCCGAGCAATATTCTTTTTCAGTGATTTTTCCTTTCTTTTTAATGCATTAGTGGAGGTTGCATTTCAAATTTCAGCAACAACAGTGAAACTTGTAGCAAATCCTGTTTGTTGTTAGGCATGATGAGGGGTTAAAGCAATGAGTAGGCATGATGAAATCATACAAAAGCTGATAATAATTTGTTATTTTTTATAAGGGAGCTGATATACTAATTAATCATCATTGATTGATACAGACTTAATTATACACATTATATAAATTATTATATATATTAATAATTTTATTATGTAACTCATTTCGTACGATAAAATTCACATTAGCGGTATTTAAGTTTGAATAATAAAAGCACTATACATAATCAGTTGCACAATATAGTCATTAACATATATAATGACTGAAAATTGAACGTTCTAAAATAACATAGTGTATCAAGTAGATGTTTAAATAACATAGTGCATGACGCTCTTATTTTTCTGCTATCTTATCGTTCCTTTTTCTTTTAATCCAATTTAGATTATGTAAGTTTGCTGATTTCTTAAAACAGCATACATATATATTTTTAAAATAAAATAATACTTTAATTAATCTTAAAATATATTTATTTTTATATATCATTCTCAAAATTTAAATCCACACTATTTCATAAAGAGACAACATCTATTATTTATCATCCATACTATGGGATTTAACTGACATATATACTTTCTTCTCATTTCTAGGCAAGATTCATATTGTTGGAAGCGGGGATATACTTTCTTCTCATTTTCTAGTCAATTTAATTTGTAAACCGAACCCATAGAATCTCTATATTCTCCATATTATTAAAAACAAAAATATCGTGTTTTTCATTCGTTAGTTTGGACGCATGACCCGGCAGATTTTTTTTTATTTTAGTAAATAAAAAAAAAAATATAGGAAAGTGGTTAAATCGCCTCAACTTTTGCACATATAGCCATACTCGAGTTTCAAATTCGGGTCCAACTCCCTGGCCCGAGTTTGAAACTCGGGTTCGGAATTTTTTTTTACGTTTTGAAAATTACGGTGTCTGGACACTTGTTCCGTTGAGATGATCTAAAATATTACAACAAAAATTAAAATAAAGTTTTATAAAGCCAAATATAAGCACGATTAATACATTGTTCTAAAATAGTGTTAAATAAATTGAAATATTACAACAACAATTAAAATCTAATTATTCTGGTAAATATAACAACAAAAAATCATGCTAATCTAAATCATGCTATGTTGAAACGAAAATAAGGCTCGTCTGCATACGGCATTGGCGTATTATCAGCAAATTGTGCACACGAGGTGCTTCATTCCCCGATTGATAAAAGGAACATACATTTGTCACTCTTTAACTATTTTTTTGACATCTACCGCATCATCAGTTTCATCCATATTTATATCTGTTGCATCCTGGATGTCACCCTCCTCGACATCCATGTGCCACTCTTCCACTTCGTCATCCTCATCCACATCCATATCCATATTTTATACTGAAACACGAGATGGTCACTACTCCCGAGCTCGGGAGTGGGTTCTTTCCTCAGCCATTACTGGATTACTACTTCCAGAATACTAGTCGGATCATAGTTATCAGAACTGGATATTGGTTCGGATTCAACTACTAACTCTAGTGTTTTATACCCGGGTAATTGATACGGAGCTGTTGTTTTAATCATTCCCCAAAATTTATCAAAAATAACCCCAAATAAGCTATAAAAAAACATCCGAACTTGCTGGGGTAGTGTTGATCCGTGCACTAATGCTGATGTTGAATTGGCTAGGGAGCAGCTCCAAACCAGCATGAATCTGCCTCTTCAAGTCACGAAGATTGATCGTCTCGTCGGCAGAAAATGTGCACGCGACATGAATATCGTAATCTGTGCCAGTTGAAGTTTTCAAGATTTGAGCTCCGTGATACACATTGATCAGCAATATTTTCGTCTCTACAGTATAAACGATAAACCCTACTGTTAGTATATTTTAAATTTACAGCAAAAATTAATAACCCAAATAGATAAAAAAAACTTACAACGTTGATGAGACGAGAGTGGTGAATACGGATCGGCTCTGGATATGTCGAAAAATAAATTTTCAGTTGGAAGCTCTTGCAACAGTAACAATAACGATTTTGAAGAAATGGTTAGCTGAAGGAAGATGAAGAAGAAATATACTGGGTGTGCTATATAATAGAAGGAAGATGAAGGATAAACTCGGTTTCAGGTGTACTGGACCGAGTTTTTAAACTCGATCCAGACACCTGCAATTTTTAAAACGTAAAAAAAAAATTCCAGGATCCGAGTTTCAAACTTGGGCCAGAGAGCTGGATCTAAGTTTGAAACTCGGATCTGACTATGTGCGCAAAAGTTGGAGACAATTTGACTAATTTTCTATATTTATCTGATGACTCGGTGTTTTGCACCGTCACTCTGACAGTACATGCAATTGACTCGATTAATTTTTCTTTTTAGCATCCGAACAATTCGCAAATGCACCGACATGCACAGGTTCCGGTCTCGTAATTAATTAATAATTAGTCTAGGTGTATCACGCAATTTTGGGATAATTAATTGAGAGCATCTAACGTTAGTTGCCACATAAGTTGACATAACCATCGCTATCCCCGAAACAATTTTTTTATTGCAAGTGGATCCATGCACATACTGTTGTTTCTTAAATGTCATCAAACTTTTGTCTAAAATAAGATTAACTATGCTATTTGCAGTATTGCGTGATCGAGCAAAAAGGTTATGACATCCATATAACATCAAGTCATCAACTGCTTTGGATTTCTATTACATGACATTTTTGTAATGAAGTTAATATTCCATAAAGTCCTCCTTTTATCATTTTTTTATATTTCATTGGTGCCATTGAGTTTTTCTCCTTAATTTTCATTGTAAAATAAATTTAAAGTTAAGAAAATTGTAGAGTGATGTCGACAGCAGCAGGATATTTTTTTTCCTATTTAGAAATCATAGTTAAACTTATTGTTTATTGAAAAAGTAAAAGCAAGATCATGTCAACTAAAGTTGGTTTGAAGTACAAAAGATTAGTTGACTTGTACTGAAGAAATTGGATGCCTTTGATCCTCCTCTATGGTTCTGAATCTGTTGAGATCGAAATCTGATCTCAGAATTCTGAGATCCATCTCGAACCATCTGGTTTGATATCAGAATCTGAGATTGAGTTCAGAATCCGATCTCGACCGTCTAATTTCGATCACAGAACTCTGAGATCGAAATCGAATCTTAGCAGATACGGATCCCCTCCTCTATACCTTTATTTGTAGAAGTTAATATTTTAAGAGTTACAATTCAAATATCATGATTAAAACGTCAGACAAATTAATATTATATATATGACATTTATTAAAAAAAAATCATGTTTGGACTTTATTTAAAAAAAATGTTAGTAATTTTCAGACATCGGAACTAAAATTTCAGTATAGAGGCTGAGATGTAAGTTTGTATCACTACAATATTAAAATTAATAAAATAAAAGTAGGAGATAATGCACTTCACAAAAAAATATAATAATTTTTAACTATGATATATAATTTCATAATGAAATTGGAGAGGCCGGACCCGTAGTTCCCTTGTCTCCACCCTTGAGACTTCACCATAAGAGCATGATTCTCATCAAAATACTAAATCATTATTCTTATCAAAATAACATTGAGTAACTATAATCCTTTTATGTGTAGAGGAAGTAAAAAAAAAAAAGATAACATCATGTTTGATATATTTTTATATTCTCTGTTGAACATTTTATTATTAAGAATTTATAAAATATATTGAAGACAAAAAAACAAAGATGTTTGATCCTTTGTTATATAATATGACAACAGACAACAGTAAATGTTATAGCATAATCTTATGTGGACCATCCTCGTTTGTTGCTCTAAAAACAAACAACAATGTCACGGACCGTGAGTGAACATACAATATTTAAGGAAAAAAGAAGAAAGAAAAAGGAGGAAAATGGAGATGAAGAGATACATAAATATTGCAAACGGATAGTAAAATATTTGATTTTATTTGTGATTCGATCTGAAAAATAATAAAAATTATCTGAGAAAATCCGTATCCGTATCTGTATTTGAAATTTTTTAACGGATATAGATACGATTTGGCTATTATCTATCCGTAACCGTCTGTTTAGCTATTATCCTTCAATATCCGATATTATCCGATATGATTTTATCCGAATACATATCCGGAAAAAAAAATCTCATTATATATTTTTAATTATATTTTTTACATACATTATAAATCTAACTAAATTTATATATAATTTGTGTTAATGTATTTTATTTTTTAATAATTCATTGATACATTTGAACTACTAATATAATGATAATTAATATTTAACTTTTATAATTAATAATTAACTTTTATAATTAATATTTAACTTTTATAATTAATATTTGATTTTTATAATTAATAATTCTATCAAAAAATAATATGCAATTATTTTTTAATGATATATATAATATTTTTACTCAATATCCGAAATATATCCATATTTATATATGTATACCGTCCAATATACGATCTGTATCCGATATCTATTGAATATCCGATCCGTATTCATATCCGAGACTATCCGTATCCGAATTCGTATCCAAAAAATTATAACAGATATAAATACAATAAAAACATTATCTATCTGTATTTGATCCGTTTGCAACCTAACATTATTACACCATTGCATGTAACATGAGAGTGCTAATTACACGCAAAACCTAATAGTCCTAATGAGTTAGGCAATTTACGCACAAGTCCCTACCTCCTCCGACAGCCTAAATAATTAATCATCTGATCGTCTCTGTTATCAAAACCGTTCAACTAATGACTAATCGAATAAACGAATGCGAATGAGATCATAAACTAAGCAGGAAAAAGGTTGGCCTCAGCATCGGATTTAAATTTAATGATGTTAGTATGGGGACATTAATGGGCTGTTAGCTCTCTTGTTGTCTTCTCCTCTCTCTCAATTTGTTGAATGGATCGTTGCTTTTGTTTCAATCTCTTCTTCCCCAATTCAGCTCCCACCTCGTAAAGTTCTCCTCTACCTGCGAGTAGGTAGACCCGGCCCACCGTGCACTCACTAAGGTAGTCCGGTGGTCTCCTTTCTATTTCCACAGCTTGATCCTCCATTCGGCGTTGCTTGTAGTTGCAACAGCGGCCTTCTTCTGGTTATTTCAGGATAATATTGCCTCTTATTATATAGGTCAGTTTCTTACACACCCTTTCGTTTTTCTGTTTGGGAATTACTAAACCTCGAAACGGCGATTTTGTACTCTTTTGTGCATTATTTGTCGTTTCATAGTTTAATTTCTCTTGATCCATGGATTTGTACTTTGCAAAGCAGCGTTTTAGGTCAATTGTGAAAATGAGAGTCTATTCACTTTTCTGGTAGTACCTTGCTTGTACAACCTGGGATTTTTAGGCCAATTTGTTGTTGATTTTGTTTCCTTCTACGCAGATTATCTAGTTATTCGACTATGTCAAGAAGATAGTAAAATGAGTCTTTCTTTTGCATTTCAGTTAGAAACTGCTTAATTTGTATTCACTTTTTAGAAATATCTCAGGATTTCCTTTTCCTTTTGTCTATCTCGTTACAAAAGTTGTACATTATTTTACAGGTTCCAGTAACTTCAGAATGGAGGTGAACTACTATAAGCACCAAGCTGAACAACTAGTTAGGAACTACTTATTATCTGATCCAGTTCTCCCTTACAGTTCTCTCCTTATTGGGATTTTTCTATGCAAGATGGTAACACTTCTTCTCTTTCTCAATGCCATTTATTTACCAGATGAACATATACTAATGAAGTAAAAAAGAAACAAATAATCACTCTGATGTTTATTTACCAGATGAACATATATGAATGAAGTAAAAAAGAAACAAATAACCACTCTGATGTTTACATAATGGGCTTCTCGTTATGGTACCAGTAAGAAATCTGATTGCTCTGGTTTTCTCTGTTTAGGCATTTGACCTGACACATGTACTGAGCTCTTATTACTTCAAGTGTTACCCCTCTCTCACCAAGATTCAGCGCATCGAATGGAACAACCGGTATGTGCTAAATAGCTAACACTAACAGTGTATCTGTGAGTGTGTGTTAGCTGCAAGCTAGACTTAAACCTGTTTTCCTTAAGAACTGCTGCCATTTCCTTCTTTATATCCTTCATTGTGTCTATGCCATTTGGTCAATATAGTTGGTACCTTATTGTATTGGTCAAGTCACTCCATGTGGTTCAACAAGCATTATTAGTTTATGACAAATATCATTTTCTTACTTCCAGGGGAATGTCAAGTGCACATGCAATATATATCACTTCTGTGTCAATATACCTAGTATTCTTCAACAATTTGTTCTCTGATCAACTTGATGATGGCCCAATCACATTACGCTACTCTAACTTCTCCACTATTACCTTAGGGGTAATCTTAAAATTTTCCTTTTAATTGTTTAGTTCCATATTTTTCTATTTGGAAGAAAATTAGATTGAAGTTCTTTTTTTTGTGGTCACAGGTTTCTGTTGGATATTTCATCGCAGATCTAGTGATGATATTTTGGTTATATCCTTCTCTTGGCGGAAAGGAATTTGTATGTACTAATCAAATGACTTCTTAGAACTAAGCTAAATCAATAAAAATTCATTTTTTAAATGTAAATGTTAAGGAAGTTTTTAATGGAAGCAAAGTTGATGTAAATACTGATTGTTTTGAAAAGCATAATTTTCACCCCCCCCCCCCCCCCCAAACTCTTAGCTTTTTCTTAATGTTTACATGATATTCATTTATAAACTTATTGGAGACTTCTTACTCCTGAAACGCCCCAAATAATTTGAAAATTTCTCGAACGATATTTTCAGGTAGTTCACCACTCTTTATCTCTAATTGCAATAGCATATGCTATGCTTTCTGGGGAAGGGCAACTTTACACTTACATGGTTCTCATTTCTGAGGCAACAACACCTGAGATAAACTTAAGATGGTAACTTCTCATAAATTACTGGGTATTTTTAATTTATCTACCATTTCGTTAACTTTATTACTTTTTCAGGTTTCTTGACACTGCAGGAATGAAGAAATCCAGTGCATATCTCATTAATGGTCTGTTGATGTTTTTTGCATGGCTGGTATGTCAATTTATTTCTTTATTCACGCGTTACTGTTGACCCTCCCTTTTAGCTTTCTTTCCTCATTACTTCATTTAGACTTGTTGAAATTTAGTGTTCTTTTAGAGACACCTAAAGTGCCATGAGAATTGTCAGTCTTTATATTTGTCTCAGTAACTGGTTGAAACTTACTGGTGTGGTAGTGCATTATGATGTCATATATGGTTCATCCACAAAAGAAATGGGAATATAGCTTGAACTAAGAAATTCAGTTAAATTTTTTTATAGTCAATGGTGATCAAATATTCATTGCAGGTAGCAAGAATATTTTTGTTCATATACTTGTTCCATCACATTTACTTGCACTATTACCAGGTATTAATTCACTTCTGATTTAAGCTTTGAAGTCAGGAATTTATTCTACAAGACAGTTGCTGAACTTGCTTCATTATGTTTTTGTAGATTGAGAAAATGCATATCTTTGGTTATCTCCTTGTATTGCTAGTACCAACAGTGCTGTTTTGTATGAACTTGGTATGGTTTGGAAAGATTTTGAAAGGCATCAAGAAGACTTTGGCAAAGAAGAAGTGAAGAAACTGAGGGGTGAAATGGTAGAGAAAATGAAGCGTCATAGTTGTAGAAGTACATAAGTTCTATAATTTTGGTAAGATTGTATTTTAATTTCGGGTACTCCATGTAAATTTGTCCCGTTATGAAAAGAGCAAAAAATCCTTAAAGAAATCGGTGTATAATTAATATGGACTTTAGTTACGCAATATAGTTAATAGGTTTTGTTATCCTTCCATAGTTCCATTTTCTTTTTCCTTCTGCACGGCTAATTTCCAAATACACATATTTTACGCTTTCTTTTGTATTTATCATATGGGCTATCATCATTAATGTTACTTGCGTTGCTTCTATATCTTGCTCTTAATTTGATGTTGTACCGAGAGAACAGTGACGTTCAGACATGTCACATGTGAACAATAGGCAAGGATAGATGTAGGATTTCGATTGGGAGGAATAATTATTGGATTGTAATAATTTATTAGGTTTAAGTTTATTAATTAATTGAATTTTAAATTAAAATAATAATAATTTAATATATATTCTTATCTAATAAAAATCATCAAAATAATATCTTTTACATACAACAAAATATAAGTAAGAGCAAGATAAATCATCATCGAATAAAACTTGGTAAGACAGACGAATTGTTAACGAACCTACCATCAAAAGAGAAGTCATCTCTCTGTGTCCCACATAGACTGGAGATGCCTCCTGAGTCCTGATATGGTATGGTATGTATGGTCGTACTTGTACTCTGATCTTCCGTGCCGGTTTTGATATGGCAATTCCTGTAGCGGGTTCATCACAAAACCCGAGCGTTCAGCGTTGTTCAACTGCACATATACAGCAGCGGCATATCTCATTCTCATCGCACTGTCTATCATATCTGGTTGCTTATTTAAGGAAAAAAAATAAATATAAAATGATTGATGAGCTTTCCCCATCACTGCCAAAAGAAAGCGAGATTTTTGTGATGTATTAAAGCCATTGATGCCAGCGTGTGCAGTGCTAGAATGCAAGGCCCATAGGATAGGAGACTCGGTTGATAGTCTCTAGCTCTCTGCACCACAGAATGATTCGTAATTTTTCTTCTTTTTTATTTGATAAATAAGCAAACATAAGCCATCGTTAATTTGAGGCTTAGTGCCCCCCCCCCCCTAATTCACTTGGTTGTTATAATCGCTACCTTTTGAATTTCATTCGGCGGTAATTAGTTCGTGATTTGCTGGTCTTATTGGTGAAGCTTTGAGTTAAAATAAATATAAAATTCGAATATAATTTTCTTTTTAATTAAACGACACAGCATCCAACTTGAAAAAACGGAATTGATAATTTTATGTTATATACTTGGGTGATATGCATGGTTAGTGACTTAATTTATCACATATTAAAAAATATAGTTAAATTATATTTAAATTTTGATTTATGAGTCTCAATAAAAAAATTATATCAAAATCCTATGGCATATAAAAATTTACACGCTTGAAATTTTCGAAGTGTTAATTTTAATTTTTTAAAAATGAGTTAGGAAAAAAATATTATTAGCATTATTAGGTCATTTTAAAAATCTAAAATAAGTACTTCGAAAATCCTAAACATAAAAATTTATATACTACACAAAATTTTAATATAAAAATATATCAAGACCCATAACTCAAATTTGAAAGATGATTTATTAAAAAAAATTTAGTCTACAGTAAAAAGATCACTAAGCATATCTCTAATTCTATAATATAATAATAATATAATTTTTTAAATTCTTAATAAATTATCTATTATTCTCAAAATCTCGGAGGGCTGCAACCTAGAAAGCACCGTAATTGACGTGCTTTGTGCTCCAACAAATCCCAGAAATCACAGTTATTAAAACCGGACCAGACCGGCTGGTTGGATCGAAAAAAATCGGACCCGGTGGTATTTTCGGTTTGGTTCAATAGTAGGACCGAATCTGTTGAAGAACCGGTAAAACCCGGTTTAATTGGCCGGTTATTTTGATCAAATCGAAAATCCAACCATTAAAAGAACCGGTTTAAATAAATTCTCACATCCCACGATGTAATGATTTTATTTTTCTAGAAAAATGTGTTGTTGCAGTGGAGAGAATGAGTTGGCACTTGACAGTTAAACTTTTTAAGGTCATAGGAATAAATTACGGCTTTGTTTAATGAAAATTTGCATATAAGACATTATACTTTAGAATAATATGAAAAAAATGCTAATATATACTAGTCATCTATGATTTTTTTTTTAAATAACAATCGTGTTTCTTATTATTTAATTATTTTATGGATATTTTTTGGAGAATACTATTTCTGATCATGAGCATACATTTTTTTTATAAATTATATACTAATAATTATAAAATAGATACATCCGAGAAAACTTATCATTTTGTTAAAATCTTTAACATCCATTTTGTTAAAATCTTGTCATCATATTTTTCACAAATATAATGCGAGTATTTTATCAAATTTATGGTTATTTTCATGTGAAATAAATATATAAATATTTATAAAAACCAGCGAATAACTTGATTGACCCAGCGATCCGACCGATAAACCATTGACCTGAAGCATTACCGGGTCAATTTCCGATCCGGTTATGATAACATTGCCAGAAATCATCATCATCAAGAAAACAGGCAGAAAAAGATGCTCATATATGATACATTATAAAACACAATTTTCCAATTAATGGTGATCTAAAAGAAACAAATTGCTGAGGCATCCTGATATCACAAAGATAATGTAGCCAGCAAAACCAAAAGACAGTGCAAAGAAAAAAGAACTACCTGCATTCATCATTTCAATATAACCTTTGGTTCAGCAATACAGGTTCACCGTAGAATTTTCCCTCGAGGTCTAGAACTGTAGAACCTATATTAATAACAAAACTACTTTACCACCTATCCCACATATTACAATTCTAACTAGCAATACATAGTTTACATTGGTTTGACTCTCTTTTCTCTCTGAGAATTGTGATATATACCTAACTCCTCACTTCCTCAGAGCTTTATGATGCCGTTCAGCCAAAATGAAGTGGAAGAAGACAAGGAAGAAAAACCAGCCTTGTCTTTCGAGAAAGCCTTTCTGACATCCTCCTTCAACTCACAAAAACGGGCCCTCTTTATTTGTTGTTCATCAGGGGTGCCTTTTTCAAGGTAGAAGTGATCTGGCGCGTCATCTTCTAGGAACTTGTCAAGCACTTGTGAGCAGTGTGGGAAGTACCGCCTCCCCAATTCCACTGTTTATGTTCACGATGAAAGGTCTGTTATTATTTGCTTATGCAACACAGATGAATATGATAGAAGATGTTATGCACCAGAAATGCACTTTTCTTTACAATAATATATTGTTGAAAGATGGATCAATGAAATTCTTATAAGACTACAAAAATTAATTGTGATGCCACCATTTCTCTTTAGATTTATAATAGAGAATAAATTCTAAACAATTCAGAAGGAAACTTTAATCTAGTAACATTTCCTACAAGCTAAAATCAAACGTGCAAATTATTGCTCCTATGACTCTGCACTAGAGTTTTCATCCTTGTCGATTTAATGAGAAAAAGGGAGATGAAAGTACCTGTTTTCATAAGGGCATCAACCCTTTCACGTAGCCTCTTATTTCGCATCATAGGGGTCTCATTTAGGTCGACCTCCTTCAATTTACCAGAATTATCTGACATATAGACCCCAGCAAATTCAAATGTTTGCTCCGCCTGAGCAATTTGCATGGCCGCCTTGGCCTCAGTTGGGAAAAATAGCTTTGCAAATGCAACTGTCAATAGAGAGAGTATTTAGAAAAATGGTACAATAAATCAAGGGATAATTAGAAGTTTAGAACCAATGAAGAGATATTTTCATTTTTCTGCTTAACCAATCGAGCCATTCTCATTTTTCTCTGTTAGAATCCTGCTCGGTGTTTAAATGCAAATCTTGGTATATGTCAGCACTTAATTCTGGGAACATTGTGATAAATTGTGCTTGATTGCATAAGTGGTTGAGTTGGAACTTACAAAAAAAAGGACCCAAAAAGGATCTCAAAATAAAAAAAAATTCAAACCTCTATTTTCAAGGTAAAGCAGCTTCATATGCAAATCATCAGCTAAAAGAGGTGATGTGACCGAATCCTCTATATTCACAGCCATTGGACTTCGCATCATCTCTCTCTCCAACAGATCAATACAAACACGATCCTTGTTAGACTCCTGCCCCTGCTCTGTTCTCAAATTATAATCCTTCACCCTGGTCAACCTTCTACATATACTCACCGCACTCCTGCCATCTCTGGTAGTATCTGAAACTGATGCACCTCTGTCCAACAGACATACAATAATGGCTGGTTCCCGCCTCATGGCTGCTATATGCAGAGGTGTGAAGCCTCGTTCATTTTTTAAATTCACATTTGCTGGGCCAAGCTGCAGTAAATCTGACACAACTTTTGAGTCACAATATGAAACAGCATAGTGTAATGCCTTGGCATCATCCAGTGTAATGTCTGATTCGTTCAGGAGAAGCTTGACCAACTCCACATCATCACAATCTAGGGCTTTGTGGATTTGGCGGATTCGTTTCTCATGGGTCGAGGTGCTTTCTAGGGTCTGGGTGTCCACTGTTTGTATTATTTGAGAGCTGTCGAGGCGGGCAGTTTTGATTATTTTGGCGATATCATGTGGGAGCTCTTTTTCTAGAGACAGATTGTCAAGGTCAGAACGGATGATCCGTTGGATGCAATGCTCTAAGAGGGAATTGAGTTTTGAGTGGTAGGCAACTTTTACTATCGGTATCACATCTTCTATATGAGCCTTGTCTACAAAGTTTCCGAGGCGGCGCTGAAATTATACAATAGACTATCTCAATTCATTATTCATTTTCTGAAGACAGAATAAAGATGAAATAATGCTATAGCAGGAATCAGAGTTTACAGCAACTTGATAAATGACGAAATCTGCCCAGTCGAGTGTGTATATAATTAAAAGAACTGTTATATAACAAATAAGGTTTTAATTCAATACAAGCAGTGACCAAACTATACTTATAATTCCTGGCCCACATGAGTATGAGGAAAAGAGTAATAACATAAATCTTTCTTTCATGAGTGTACCTTTCTTTAGTCAAGCTAGTCAAGGTGTGAAAAATAATGCAAAAATATGAAACAAAGAAAGTGAAAATTTGTACAGAGCTACAAACTATATCCTATGTCACAAACGGATCATGCAAAATTTCAATTTTATCCCTGGGGACAATGAACTTTCATTTCGTCAAAATTAGAATGATCAATTTCTTCATTTTTCTCCATTTCCCTGACCCCAACCCCTGCCCCACTTGCCACTTCTTCCTTGTCCCTTGCCTTGTTTGCTCATCATTCCAATAGTGTCAAACACATGGAAAGAAGTGCACGCTTATAAAGTAATATTATCGACGAGATAGGTCGTTATCTATACTTGTCAAAACAGGTTTGCTTAGATTGCTTTTTTAATATTCAAGGAGAGCAAATTTCATTCACTCTAGTTCTTTATCAGCGACATGGAAGTGATCTGAGCTAAACTCATGTCCAATGGGTTCAGCAGGCAAATAAAATTGTCAACCAATCTGTGACATGATAAAGTCAAGTGACCTGTGACAAAATGTAATTGAAAAATTAAAAAAAAAATAATTAATTAACCTAACCTGAAAAAGCGAGACAAGCTCAGACACTTGGAAGACATAAGAAGCATACACCAACTCTACTGCAAAACTAATTGCTGGCCAGCAAGCATCATGTGGACACATTACATCAGCACAAATTGAGGCATCCTGTGGTAGCGCCTTCACCTTCCCAGTGTAAATATATCCCAAACAAACCATCAATGCATCCCTCCCGACCTTCCCAAACTTCACAAGCTCACTCATTTCATACCTTGGCTTGCCCCGGTCTGACTTGACAGGGGCATTGTTGTCTGAATCCCTTCTTGAGAAGAGATTGTAGAAGAATTTGCTTCTGGCTGCTAAGATGCACCGATGGACCCCAACCGGGGACCCTTCAACTATGATCTCAGCATCAGTACAATCAAGATCATCAGATTCAAGTAACAAACACTCGAGATTGTCACTCAGACGGTTGAGGCTATAAGTTTCAATGTTATGAGAATGATCAGTTGAGGCTACAGCTTGTGCAGCAGTTGTCGTTGTGGGCTCAGGCAGGTTGCGGGGTGGGATTGAGGTGCCGTTAGAAAGGAGTGAAGAAGAGGTGAAACTGATTGAAGAAGAGGGTTCTGTAAAATTTGCCATGGGAAATAGAAGCTAAACAAATAGCTAAATTTCACATTAACATATGGATTTTTATGGGGGAGGCTCGGATCGTTTTGTTAAATTTGTATTCAGAGGCAGTGAGTCGCTTCAACAAAATTATTTTAAGAACTCGCCTTAATTGATCAGGAATTCAGAGGAAAAAGCTATAACACTGCCTTTTCAATCCTAATCAGCCCAATTTACACACAAAAACAAGAATCCCAGCTTTAAGCAATCAAGGCAAAGATCCTAATTTACAAAGACTCAGAGGAGAAGGCTATAACACTGCCTTTTCAATCCTAATTAGCCCAATTCGCTTAATTTCTGGTTCAAAAATTGAAGAAGAATATTAAGCTATGGATTGACGAGAAATTGGCGAGAAGTACTGCGGAAGGCGCCAGTGGACTAGAGACGACAAGCCGAATTGAGAGGGAAAAGGAAGAGAGGAGAGAGCGATCTCCACTCGACTTTTCTACAGTAATAATTAATTCGTCATTGGATTTCTTGCTCCTTGGACCCGAAACTTGGAAGTGCTCGTACACCAAAACGCGATCCGCCCGAATCTGATGACGTGTCGAGATACAATTTGGTTACGAGCTCCATGTCAGCATCTAAGTAGAAAGAAGTGAAGACTAAAATATCACCTTCTGTTTTCCAACTCATGCGGTCTTTGGTCAGGTACCGCGATAGTGCAGTGCCAATATGTGGCATGTCGTTTAGTCTGGACTTGGTCTTGGTAGGCCAGGTGCAAGGAATAGATTAAATTATCTGTGGTGGGTTGTGAGTCTTGTGACTTGTGAAGTCGCGTTGATGACACGAAGAGTGAGGTCACCGGGTGGGGGTGGTGAGTGGCTGACGCGGGAGGTGAGGTAATCGAGGGATGAGCGTTAAACAATGACGCTGGAATTTCCGTGTGCTTGCGGTGCATCCTGCGCGGTGAGGATTTTCTCATCCTCACCGCCGTGTAGACCTTGCTCTTTCCCCTGTCGTGGTTTTTTTATCAGCACAAATTCGAGAGAATTTGTATCGTTTTTTCGATGATCAACGAGAAAATTTCACCGAGTTTCTTGTCTTATCAAAATTCATGTTATCGATTTTTTTAATATAAGAGGAGGATCTAGGAAAGGAGAAGGCAATTGTTGAAATTTGAAACATGAAGTCAATGATGTCAATTTGTTCATTGATTCTTGATCAACTTGCAAGGTAATTTAACTATAGCTTTTTTTTTATAGGCCAACATTTTTTTTAAATTTATTACTGAATTAGAAATGCGCTTTCCATAGGGAAACGAAAAATGTTATCATTCGTGTGATTCTTGTTTTAATTTTAGTTCAACTAAATGAACTTTCTAATTTCTCAATATTTAATAATATATGAAGTGATTGCTTATATATATAAATAAAAATTCTTTTACGCACTATTAATAATATAATTGCATATTATAACTATTAAAAATAACACTTTATCTCATTTTCATAAATCTCCTTTCTTATGAAAAGTAAACTTCACTGCATTATTTTAGTGATATTATTTTCGAATCTAAGTATACATATCTTAATTACCTGATGAAAAAATAGTTGATATAGATGAATAATTTAAAGCACGGAACATCACACTTCTTATCTATATCTCAAGTTGTTAACATTATTTCAAACATCATTTATATAAAGATACAAGTTTTATAATTTATGTTATTAGGATTAAAAATTTAAAAAATATATATTTTTAAATGTGTTTATATCTCACATTAAGAGCACACATAAGAAGCACATGCTCAATAATTTCTAAAAAATCTAATACAAATTTGTCTATTTGACATATATCTCACATTATATTGAACAAAATGTTATGTCATCCGACCTATTAAGAGAGAATCATAGATCTTGAAAGAAGAAAGAAAAAATGTCTTTGCTTGATGAGTAATTTGGCAAATGTTAAGCTCTAGCACATCACTTGGTTTTAAATCCAAATTCAAAAGCGATAATAAAATTGAATAGAATAAAATAATTTTCAAAATTTACTGAAAAAAACATGTAGATAATATGCATGTGTAGTCTATATTCATAAATATGCACATCATTATATTTTCATAACAATAATTTAATAATATTCATACTATCAAACATTTTTGCGACATTATTTTCCGCATCAAATTATCAAATAACCAAACTAACCTTTTTCTATTAATCTCCACGATCGTGGATAATTTTTCTCCAGTCAACATGTTCTCCACCATTTTAACCTCTGTAGAAGAAAAAGGTTATTTTCCCATTGACCACATATATGACCATAAAGTACGCCACGGCACATCTGTTCACCATCTTCCACTTCCAGCGCTACAAGTGCATGCGTCTTCTATGGTTTTGTGCCATTAAAACTTCAGGTTGCGGGTCACCACTCAGCATTCACCATTCATACCACAAGCTACCCAACACTCGCTACAAAATACTTATAATGTAAGGTCCACAGTTAAACTTGAACACAAAGTCTTCTTTTTTTATTGATGATGCAATTTGGAGCAAGAGCTCTAGCCTCTAGGATTGCCTCTTTCTAGCAAATTTCGATTCGAGTTTTGTCGCCACAAGTCTCTCTCCTAATTATAAAGTCTTTGTGCACACCACCCCATTTGATACGGTTTGACCGAGCTTTCCCAAATTGACGCTCCTCGCTTTTTTTAACACGAATGGATGCGTCCATTAACACAAGCTAGTAGCAAGTCTCCGTCTGAAGCCTGATGCGCTGATGCGGTGAAAGGGATATTTCTCAAAACGGGAGAGAGTTTTAATCACTCTGTTTAGGAACAGTACTTGTGCATTGTGAGAGTTGGCATGGATTTTCATTTTTCAAAGCCTTCGAGGTCTCAATCTAGAGAGATGGTTTTATGGTGTCATGGTGATAATGATCTTTGTATTCACTGTACGTTGAGAGTTAGCCTCCAACAAACAATTCGGTAGTACACTTTGTACTGTTTGTAATCACACCTGAGACTGAGAAACACATCCGCTGCAGCCGGCTGTCATTGGGTCTATGGTGAATGAGACCCATAAAATAAATCTTAAAAAGATTCTCCTTAGAAGCTAAATTCGGGCCGTTAATCTGAAGTTGATCCATCCAGATTTTATGACAGCCGACTGCCATAGCTCAACAATGATAGCAGATTCCGATCCCCTGGGACAGATGCTATTTGCAATTCTTATCTTTAATTGTTTCATTTGATAAATTAGGTGCTTTAAAATATTTAAATCATTTTTACTTCATCGCTAAACGGAGAAGATATATGGCCTTTAAAGAAAATTCAGGATCTCATTTAACGGGCTTAAGTGAAGATAAGAAGGAAAATCGTGTTAGTCGATATTTGGAAATTGTGTCATTTTGATAAATTTATCCAGCAAAACGTTTTCGTATTGCTGTTTTGATCAAGGATGGGAACCTTAACAACCCTGACAATACTTTTTCAGAACATAATATAAAAAGTTCTAAAAAAATGAATTATAAACATGTTACTCTTATAGATTTTTGTGTATCAATTCTCATTTAAGTTGGCAACAATTCATCTCCGTCGAAATGCTATTGAATGTAAATTGTTTAATTTCATATTACTTGGTGAACGGTAAAAAACCTTTGATTAAATAGTCATTTTGTATTTAAATGGGTGCTTAAAAAAAGAAGTCGGCAAAATATCATTAATGGGATGCGGTTAAGTTGGGTTGTGACAAATACAGATAAGTGGTGTGAAGTTCTCAGTTGTCATTTAAATATAAAATTCCTGATTTCAAGGACTTCTGTGGCCACTACGTATAAAAAAAGTAACAGAATTAAATATAATTTGAATGAATTTTAATAAAACATCTCCAGAAATACAGGATGAAAACTGAGGAAAGCATCTATGATCCAGGGACAACAAAACATGAAAGCATAACGGGTCCACATCATCATCATCATCAACTCGTCATTTAGACTAGATTTGTATTAGGATTGCACGGAGTTGCCGGGTCAACAAGATAACCTGAGAGAAAGTGCAAGTCGACATCGGATAAAACAATGAATCTATTTTTTTTTTAATATTTATGATTAATCATGTATATAGCATGTCAGCATCACTAAGGGCTTCCAGCTCGAACAGGATTTTATTGTTACCAGCTTCATTTTAAGTCTTTGCTCGTAATAGCTTACAGAAACGAACCAAAATTAGGCTAAATAGCTATTTTTTTATCTATATAACAGTCCTAAATCCTGAATTCCTGATAGAATGCGAGATTTTTTGAAAATACAAGAGCATATTTCTCCATGCAGGTTTTGTACATAGAACCATTAGGTCCATTAGAAACTAACGCACATATCTCTAGGCTACCTACTGGTTAAGACTACAACTAAAAGTAATCTAAACCATAGCCTATAATAAACCCCCTGAAAGAAAGATGCACAAAGAAAAGACAAATAATCAGAAATTAAAAGAGAACTCTATCTATTCCAATACAGGGGTGACATCAGAAAGAGGAATTCTTGTTAGCATAGCTGCTGCTCATGCGTCCTTCAACAACCACAGGATATGCTTTCCATCTTTTCATCCCACCATCCAACGAATATTAATTAGCGAACCATACAAATGGTGCCCTGTCATCACAAAGGCAGTCCTGACATACTTGACTAAAATAGCACAAAGCTCACCGTGAACCACTCTCCCGGTGCCGCTTGAAGGACCGAATTCTTGGTCCTCCGGAGCTGCCTGCACCTCGACCATGCATGGGATGCTGAGGACGACTTGAAGCGGGTCCTTTATTTCTGTAACTCATCAACTCGTGGTGGTTTCTGTGGAAACTAGAAGGATGGTTATCTGACAAAAGAGACCTCAAGTATCCACTTGGTTGAACTGATGACTCATCAGAAGTAATCATCGGAAGGCCTTCATAAGAAAGAATGCATGAGATTGTATGCATCGATGCTGCAAGAGCAGGAGGAAAAACTGCTTGTGTGTTCTTTACCTGTCATCAGCCCAAGAAATTATAATTAAAAAAGAATAACTTTTACATAGACTTATTTTAATTTTAATTAAATGCGCGTTCAGCACCCTTTTTTTATGAAAAAAGAAAGAATGACTAATTACAATGTACACAACATATTGCTTGTGTTAACATTATTAATAACTTAGTCAACATGATGTCATGAACTCAACCTGAACCATTGATGTTTTTTGGTTGAAATGTTTATTATAAAGCATAGACATGAAACAAGCATAATCAAATAATCAAGTGCATGTGCCTTCTCTATTACAGTGAGGGGGGCAAACCTTATACAGAATAGCTGAGGTGAGCCGTTCCCTCAAGCAGTAAATCTGGGCTACATCAAGCGCTGTGGATTGAAACTTGAGCCACCGATCAACAACCACAGTGACATCATTATCTGGCTCTGACATGATATCCCCATGACCCGGGTCAATGCCATTTGGTTCCTCATCCTCCTCACTCCCCTCCCCATCATCAGTCTCCCACTCATCCTCCTCAGGGGGCGGAGCCACCACCATTTCATTGGAAAGCAACAATACAGGGAATGGGCTCACAATGGAAGAGTTTTTTATGTACAGACTGCCATCTCCACGAGTTATCTCATCGTATATTATAAGAGGTATGGACTTATTGGAGGATACTTTGACATTGGAGGAACGCTGGTGGAGGCGCACCTTAGCCCCACCTGCAGTCTCTACCATAAGTCTCTTGTCATTCATCCGCTTTGGGAGAAGGCGACCAACCATGGGATATGATCCTGCCACAAGTACAGCTCGAAGAATACCTGACAGCAAGAAAAATGCTCAATATTATGTTACTTTTTTCCAATTGATACGTATTTCTTTTTATTTATCATGTACCTGGATCATGAGCATTCAAACTACAACCAGACACATCAGCAGGCAAAAACCCATTTTTCACCAGCTCAGTCTGCAATTGCTTCCTCATATTAAAGAGCATGTTCATGGTCACTCCAGACACAAAATATCTTGTGCAAAACTGACCATCTTGTCCCTTATCCTTTGCACGCCTCCAACAATCAAATGCCGCAACAACTGCCAACTGGTCACTAAACCCGCCATACAACCCTGCCAGCTCAGCTCTAGCAAATCCAGCACGTTTTTTTCCCTCTGGCAACATGGGGAGTACAAATGGGTCCCTGTAGTCAGCGGCACATGCCAGAGTCAGTGCTGGATCAAGACAGTTCATCAATATTGCGAATAGGAGCATCTTGCTTGTGGATGGGTGCACAGGGAGTGAACCAAGTTTCGACCCAAGTTCAGTTAGCGATTCCGTATCGGTTAATGCACCAAGCTCCTGGAGTAATATAACAGCATTGCGCACAGTTTCTGAGACAGGTGGATCTAGAGTCTTTTGGAGGAAGTCAGCTATGTGACAGTTGGGATCAAGCAGCTTGACCTGAAAAATAGAAATACAATGACTGAGATAGAGAAGAGAACAAAGTTGTACATATCCCATAACCAGCTTTGAGGGTAGCAATTTTAGCTGGTTGGGCTTGTAAAAACATCACAGATACAGTATAGTATTGTATTTTTTTTTCTTTAATTGAATCTCAGCTGAGTGCTATTAAGTTGCCTCAGTTGAACAAAGAAACAACAAAACAGTAATATAATGATGACCATAAAAATGACAAATGATTAAATAAACACAGATAAAATGGTATTCAGGATGTAAGAAGAGGTAATTAAGCAGGTATTATACAACATTAGAAGAAGCCTCAAAGATAATGAAATCTGGAATGTAATTTTGTGACCGTCTTAATCTAAAATGCTGTGAAGTCAGTTTAGTTTGTGGAAGTTACCTCAATGCAATTTATATGAACTAAAGGATGTAAATACATAAAATTCAAGCAAAGAAAATTTACTTGCAGGCAAAGCTCTTCAATAGGCATTCTCTTAATCTCGGGGACCTGATAGTCTGGCAGAGAACTTGCACGGAACTTTGAGAAGAGGTGGTAACAAATTCCAGGCTGGCATCGGCCAGCCCGACCTTCCCTCTGTTTCATACTTGCCTTTGAAATCCAAGAGGACTGCAGGGTAGACACATTATTGTAGGGATCATAGCTCTTCTCCTTCATCCTCCCACAGTCTATTACAAACACGACATCATCTATGGTGACTGCCGTCTCTGCAATGTTTGTTGATAGAATTATTTTGCGGGCCCCCCTTGGAGGTCTACTGAACACTTTCTTTTGTTCAACAGATGGTATCATTGAGTGGAGGGAGAGGATAAGGAATCGTGATGAATCATTGAAAAAAGCAGAGGCAAGCAATTTCTCTCTGGTCTGGTTTATATCCTCCCACCCAGGTAAAAAGACCAAAATAGCCCCATCTTTTGAATCATTACAAATCCTTTTAAGCAACCGTTCAATTAAAACGGTGTCAATGTATTCAGGATTAATGGTTGATAGATACTTGTTGAGCAGATCATCTTGTTGCATAGATCCTGATGTTCCTTTATCCATATGCTCCTTGATTACCTTTTCTATGTCTGCTTGGTTCTCTTGGTGGGCCCATTCCAATGCAGTTTTGCCACTTTTGTCCTTTAATGTAGAATCAGCACCGAGAGAGAGGAGCATGCATACATCACCTAAAATGCCCTTCCCAGCGAAGACCATCAAAGGGGTTACTCCTGATAGGGAGTGTTGGTAGTTATAAATTCGCGAATCTTCTTCAGCAGCAATAAGCTCGAGGAGAGGATCGAACTCATCATTTGAAAGCGCTATGGTGATTGATTCATCAAGGGCATTTGTGTAATCTTCATTCAATGGAGTATCTTGTATGTTTGAAGTTGCAGGTTTGCCTGTACTTGTTGAATTCAGATGGTTATCTTGGGTTGATTTCAGTATCAAGAGAACATCCTCTAAATAAAAGGTTTTAACCTACATAAAAACAGAAAATCAATTTTATCTTGTAACTATTAAGCAATTAATAATATAGCGCTCAAGTTAAAGAAAGAGAAATTACTGGATAAGTAAATCCCGGAACTTGAATAATTGGACATCCATTGAAATATTTTGAAAATCGATCAGCATCAATTGTGGCACTCATAAGAACCTGTTAACAAAGTTAATGAGAAAGTAACATGAAACCATAATTAAACAAACTTATGGTTAACTTAAGGGAAGGACAACAGGGAAATCATACATACCAGTCGCAAGTGGGGCAATGAAGGCAATAGGTCTCTGCAAGTAAAACACAGTAAGCATTAAGAAAAGACTAGAAAATGAAGGTTATTTATCATATAATCAAGAAGTATAGCATTCTTGTAACCGCTCAATTAAAGAAAGAAAAAAAGACAGATACAGAGCAGTTATAGGAGTCCAACTGGTAGGGTAATGTCAGGTGCACAGTATTATAGCTACCTTTGCCTGTTCGAAATTATTTTATGATTTGGCAAGCCTAATCCCTTGAGGGAGTCAAGTAAAACACAATATGGTCTGAAATTTACCTGATAATAGCAAGCATGAAATCAGAAAACCTGTCCCTTTCATGAATTTCATCCTGCGCCGGGGGGGGGGGATAAAAAAGATTAAAGAAATAGATATGAAGTATTAACATAAATTAAGTATTGAAACATATTGTAAACTTAAGTACCATTATGATGTGAGTTATTTCAGAAATGCTGTCATCAAGCAATGGTTTTGTAGATCTTGTTGCTGACGGACTTGTCCCTCTACCAATCAACAATCTCAGAAGAACACCATTTGTGCAAAAAATGATGGAGGAGTTCTTCCCACCTTTAGACTCCAGGCGGATCTGCATATATTAGGGACTATGTTACCACAACTAATGTAAAAGTTCTTCTATTGTAATAAAACAAACACAATGGTCATAAAAATTACCTTATATCCAACAGTCTCGCCAACATTTTCCCCTCTCTCAGATGATATTCTTTCAGCAACTAGTTACCCATCAAAAGGATAAGCCAGAATCAATACAAGCTATTAGCCAGCAATATTGGGGAAAGTGAAAACTTTCAGTTGCATAGTAACAAAAATAAAAACTCTTATGTACTGACCAGAGATAGCTGATATACGTCTTGGTTGAGTGCAGAGAATTTTGCAAGATTCTCCTTTGCCCCAAATTTGATCTAGTATAAATTGAGGGACCTGAAACAAAAGTATTAATAATGATAATGGAACTTGCACAATTTTACCTAGTTAAAATTTGAAGTACAAAAACCAAACAACCTGGGTAGTTTTACCACAGCCAGTCTCGCCAGATATTAATACCGCCTATGCCATATAAACAACAAACACCAATCAGGGATCTATCTTGCATTACAAAATTTCTGTTTACTTATTTTCTAATGCTCATTATGTAGCGCTACCTGATGATTTTCCAGCGTGGAAGTGATGGCATCTCTAAATGATGTAATTGGAAGTTTAGCTTTATCTTCAACTATCTGCGTATAATATATTTTATTCAAGAGTATATGAGAAAAAAATCATTCTAGCGAACAATCTCTAACATCAAACTGAAGAAAACAAAAATCTTTATCTACACTGGAGGCAGAACTGAAGCTTTTTCTAAGAATTTGTCTAATAGAAGCAGAAAACAGATAATTCACCTTTTGCAACTGCTCAGACTCTTTTATTCTGGTTTCAAGCAACTCAACTTTCTTCTCTATATCTGCTTTGGTGAAATTTGGCCTAGAAAAGGTGGGATCCTGATTCCCCTGTGCTTTACCAGACTTTTTACTTGGTTTTCTTATTGTGCCTTCACTCAAGTCTTCATCACCAGGAGGGTAATTTATAAAAAGCTCCCTCAAAGCATTTGCCGATCCTTCTGAAAATCTCAATCTATTCACAGGATCTTCATCTTTAAATTGTTTCTTTTTTGTCTTATAAACGGAGAGTCTGCGTTGTGCCCCTTTCCTTTTCGATGGAAAGATAGTCAAATCAAAACCTTTTCTAACACAGATATTGGCATGGAAATTTATAAATTAACAGAGCTTGAACTTTGAAATTTACCCTGAACTTTTGGAAACCATCCCCATTTTTTTACACATTGCATGAACTGTGGCTCTTTCTTTGTTCGACAAGTTAGGCTCGAAAGTATACACTGGAAAAGTAAAAGATACAAGTTAGAAAGTCTCTGAAAGAAGAACATATACAAGTTACATATGTAGCAGGATCAGTCAATTAAAGATGCAGAACAGCTGAAACACAATATGTTCTTCAAGAATCTTGAAACTTTGTATCAACGGCTTCACCTTCCATAGTTCACTAATTATAACGGTCATGATGACACCATGGAACTGTGAATTTGTAGTAGACCATACGACGTGGATTAAACTTTAATAAGGTTAAGTCTAAAAGTTATTGGAACGGGAAGTTTTGGAAGTCTTTACTAATGCAAGGAACTAAATTCAATTTTCT
Organism: Schoenoplectus tabernaemontani; assembly: GCA_037127355.1. Taxonomy (NCBI): domain Eukaryota; kingdom Viridiplantae; phylum Streptophyta; class Magnoliopsida; order Poales; family Cyperaceae; genus Schoenoplectus; species Schoenoplectus tabernaemontani. The sequence goes on along the minus strand of CM073755.1, from coordinate 14,856,723 downwards.
CATATCATACATAGCGCCAGAAAATATACATCAAATGAAATTACGCAGAAACAAGTAGCTGAAAAGAAGAGGAGAATGAAATTAACAAAAATAGAAAAAAAGATCACGAACCCTCAGCATCGGAAGCGCGAAAATCTTCAAGAACCTTCCCGACATTGACGAGTGTCGCCTCGTTAACCACGCTGTCTCCGCCGCCTTTTCGTCTTCCTTTCCTCGCCATTTCTGCTCGGGTGGTCGAATTTAGTGAAGATCAGAAGCGCTTCTTCTCCTTTCTCAGGCCGCACTGTTTGATTGCTGGAGCGGATTTAATTGCCGCTTTCCTCGGATTCGGGTTGGTTGGGGCTCCGTGAAGAATCGGGCTTCTTGTTGAAAGAGGAAAACCTAGACGGCCTGTAATTTGGAAGTAACGAAATAATGTTTTTTTAAGGGATAATTAGTTATATATCATTTCAAAGTTTCGGATTTAAATAATATCATTTTAAAATTTAAATTTAAAGTAATATTACTTCAAATTTAATTAGTTTTTAATTTTACTATTCTAACTATAATTTTTTTTATAATATTAAAAATATCTCTAAATTAATAATCGTCTTCTTCTCTCATCTCATCCCATTTTCAGCCCAATTTGTTTATTAGGAGTCATTTTGTTGTCATATAAATACATTAAAGTTTTACCGAAGTTGTCTCTGTTTAGTCTCATTGAGTACTACATGTCATTTCTGAGCTGAGGAATGTCATTTTAAATCACTAAATAAATCACTATAGTAGCTCTGATACCTACCCTACAAGAGCTAATACATAGTCAGACGGATAAAGAAAAAGTATGTGAGGACAGTCACACCACAACTTGTTGGATCCAATTACATGGGCCAAACAAAGCAACTATGAAGGAAGAAATTAAAATATGTAGAAGAAGTCCAAAACTATTGTTAAAGGGAGGGGACCATATAAAACTCCTGAACAAAAAGTCCAACAAGAGAGGTATCCATGAACAACACCTCTGGATGTAGAATTTGCTTGCGCAGCGCTGCAGGCGCTAGGAATACAAGGAGAGGAAGCGCGCCACAAGTTAATTCAAGTCATACAAGCAACTGAAGAAAGAATGAAAGCTATTGAAAAACAACAACCACAAATTGAAGTACGACAACTTAGCCATGCCCCCCAATGAATAACATAGGGCTAACAAGACTGATAAAGCTTCAAGAAACAGAAAGGTTTACTAAGAAATGATATCTCTAAGATTTATTTTCTTTATTTGATACTATAATGTATTTTGGGAGAAGTATGAGATTAGAGAGATAAGCATTACAGAGGTTGGGATAGATATAGGAACAGAAAGGAGTAAATATTTCTACAACCTTGTATGAATCTAAGATTAGTTAATGTTAGAGGGCTGAATGATCAAAATAAAAAGAATAATGTCAAAAAACATATACAATTGAGCAAGCCACATGTCATATCATTGTAGGAAACCAAACTCTCCAACGTTATCAGCACAATCACAAGAGAAGTAGTTGGTGGTTCATATAACATGTTCCTAGCAATTGATGCTCAAGGAACATCAGGTGGCATGATTATGACATGGAAATCAAGCATGTGTTACCAAGCTGGCACACAACCAAGGTATCTACACATTGTCGGTTGATCTAGCAAATAACTCGGATGACATGATATTTAGAATCACAACATTGTATGGACCAATGCAACACTCAGATATACATACCTTCTTTTTCGGAGCTAAGATCGGAAAAGCCGACAAACATGCTACTGTGGATTGTCATAGGAGATTTCAATGTCATATTTAACCCATTGGACAGATCAAACCAAAACCATACACACCATGAAATGAGACAATTCCAAGCAGAAGTACACAATCTTGAGCTAATTGATCTCACACTCAAGGGTAGAAAATTTACATGGAGAAACGAGAGAGAAAATCCAAGTTTCGTCAGATTGGATAGGTTTCTCATATCAACGGATTGGGCACAAATATATCTAAATACAACATAGAGTACAAGCATTGGCACAATTCATGGAATGTCGAGCATCTCAATCTCCAATAAGATATCTTGGGATGATTATGTACAACAAAAGGCTAACAAAAGAGCACTACATGACCCTCATTCAAATGATACAAAATAAACTTGAAAAGCGCCCTTACTGTCAAAGGGGGGAAGACTTACATTAATCAATTCTACTCTCACATTGATGTCAATCTTTTTTATGTCCACATTCATGCTACCATCATGGGTTATAAAAAAATAGACAAGATTAGAAGAAATTTTCTATGGCACGCCACAAAGAAAATACATCAGACAAACACGTCAATCTTGTAGCATGGGGCACAGTGACGATGCCAAAGAAATTAGGAGGGCTTGGAGTGATTGATCTTGCCACAATGAATAAAGCTCTCATGGCAAAAAATATATGGCATTGATTGAGCAAGGAATCTGACTGGTCACTACACATGTTGCGCACACATGATTTACATATTAGACCTTGGTTATAGAGTCAGGTACACCTTTCTGGAAAAGTGTGAAAGAAATTGAATCTTTCTTTCTGATATCAACAAAGTTCGATTCTGGATAGATGCTTGGAAAGAGGAAAGAGGAAAGAATAATTCAAAAATTTGACATTCTAAGCACATACGCACAACAACTAGACATATCAGTGGCTCAAGCACTCCAAGATGCACAAAACCAAACTCTTTTAAGAGAAATATACACTCTGAGTGTTCAAATGCAACAAGTATAATTATTGCAGTACATCTCGCAAGAGCAAATACACGAGAATTATCAGGATAAGATAATATGGAACTGGACAATATCGGGCCAATTCACGGTATTTTTTTTTACATGGCCATCAAAAAGGGACCTCACATTATTTGTAAATTTAGCGTCATTTGGACACTACAACTGCCTACCAGAGTAGTAATTTTTTAATGGATGCTATTTAAAAATCGATTGTTAACGGTGGATAATCTCATCAGAAGGGGTTGAATAATGTCAAACATATGTCACTTATGTAGAAAAGAAACATAGACAACACAACACATGTTCCAACAGTGAGACTACACAAGATAGGTGATTTAAATGATAATGCATCAACTTCGATAAATAAACTTCACATCAGATTTTCAACGAGGATAGTATGATACAGTCATGTTGGAAGCAGGAAATGAAAGTCAAAAGAGGTTGCAAGCAATGTTATAATTTGTTATATGGAGAAAAAGATGCACAAAATTTTCAAGAAGAATACAAAAGCACAATGAAATTACAGAGAGAAGTGACATCAAGAATATTATCAATGGTTTTCATCTCCATAAATGAAGCAAATGAAATTACAGACACCAGCAGGTACCTCACCAATTAACCGGTTGTTTTCAACTTGTAAGTTATCGACAGGGGGCAATTCCCAAGTGACTCTGGGACCGAGCCATTCATGAAGTTGTTTGAAACACCTACTGAGGTGAATACGCCGATGTAGTAAATATTTTTTGGGATTTCACCCGACAGAAGGACAATATCATTTGGTATCTCTCTTTAGAACTGGTTGTATGAAAGGAAGAACTGACAGAAAGATAATTTTTTCTCCACAATGGGTGTTTTTTACCTGCATATGTAAATCAAAAATCACATTTTATGATTTATTAATAAAAATTTGAGTGCTAGAACCCTCATCTTTTTATCAAAAATAAATAAATAATATTGAACGTAATATATAATCCATTTATTTAAGTTGCCTTTTTGCCCTTTATTTTTCAAACAACATAATAACATTCTAATTGGGAATTTATATCCTCTGCTATACTTTTTTATGACGGAGAGTGTCATACTTTTATTTGTCTCATGATATGGGGCCCCACAAAAACTTACCTCACCTCAACTTAAAATCCTATCCATTCAAAATCTATGGCATGATGCTCTGCCATAAATACTTTATGGCAGCCGATAGGGAATTAGGGATCCTTCAAATTGGAGAGAACATCAGCGTACCAACCCCACCACATCTGGCAAATGCAAGGATCAAAGCATGAAGAAGGTTATTCCTTTTGAATTTAGAGCTCTGAAGTGTGCCTGGAATTAGTTTATAGGTGTCTAGAAGCTGAGGTGCTTTCCAATATATCAAATCAATCTGCATGAGATCAACCTCGGCAGAAGTGTCTGATCATTGTGTGCTTCTGTCATTTTCTTTTCCATTTTTTTGGGAGGGAAGATGTCTGTTGTTGTAAAACTGTAACACCAAATGATTCCACGTTTGCATTATGAATTACACATGGGAATTGAGCTCAAACATATAACATTAAATTTAAAACCGTACTAGATTTTTTTGAGAAAAGATACATATTAGTTAATAAGTTAGGAAGTTATTATTATAGTAATCGAAAGTAAGGGAGTAGCAAAAGACAAGAATGATATGTTATATTATTTCCAGGCAGGATGTCATATATTCAACAGGCGAGTATTAATATTACTGGACGAAGTGTGATGATCTAACATTGGTCAAACTTTGGGCTGCACGTCTGGAGAAATCATACTGTAAGGAAGGTATAACAAATAAAACAGTTTTTTTATAATAATTATTTAAATAATATTAAAATATTTTAATAATAAGAGTGATAAAATCAAAAATTTAAGAATACGAATGGCAGCGTGTCACTGCTAGTTGCGCTGTGTAAACGCGCCAGTGGGACTGACGTCTTTCATTTTTTTTTTAAAACTTAGAGTTTGTGTTGGTCCTCACACCAGTGGAAAAACGCCACTCTCACTGGCGTCTTTTAGTTTTTTTTTAAGAAAAAAACTCAAAAGTAAAAAAAACGCCACTGCTAATGGCGTTTTTACAACGCGTCACTCGCAGTGGCGCGCTGTCATTTATATTCTTAAAATTTTGATTTTATCACTCTTATTATTAAAATTAGAATTATTTAAATAATTATAATAAAAAACGTTCGTGGAATGGTCTCTCTAATATGAGGCGAGTGTTGGATGGGAAAAGGAGATGGAGTATGGGTTTAAGGGTATTTTTGATATTATGAAAAATATTATAGTTGGAGTGTCAAAATTAAAACGTAAATAGGTTTGGAGTGGTATTTTTTAAACTTAAATTTTGAAACGTAACTCAATATATCCCCTAAAAGGGTGAGTATTCTGAACTCTGTTTGGATGTGCAAGATTAGTGTTATTTTTAGATTAGCAACACTAACTACAATAATAGTACCATCCAAACACAAAAAAATAGAATTAGCTCGGAACAATGCTAATATGCTAAACCAACTAATTGATGATTTAGTGGATTAGCACTCCGCGAGAATAGAGAAAATAATAAAAGTTCTCTTGTCTTATTATTTTATTCATTTATTTACTAATATTAAATAAAATAATAATTAATAATAAATAAATAAAATAATAATTATTAGTAATAAAATAATAATTAATAATCATATAAAATGATAACATTTAATATTGAAAGAAATAATAATTAATAATAACAAAAAAAATATACATACTAATATATAAAAAATAATCATTGATATCAAATAAAATAATATATAATAATAGTAAAATATAATATTAAATAAAAATTACTATTAAGTAAAATAATAATATATAAATTGATAATAAATTATAATAAATAAATTATTATTAAAGTATTAAACAAAATATTAAATAATGGCAAATAATAATATAAAATATAATTTTTAATATTAAATAAAATAGTAAATATTACTAATTAAAAAATAATAATAAACAAATTAATAATAATAAAAATAATAAATATTAGAATCAAACAAAAATAATAATTCATTATTTGGTTTATTTACCCATCACTATTTTCAAGTAATCATCCAAACAATATTTTCCTAACCCGAACAATAAAAAATTATCTCTATTCTCATATTTTCTGAGAAACCATTAACCTCATACTATTCTCAATCACTAACGCCAAAAATCTTATTAGGGATGACAACCCCCACGTACGCACGACGAGACGTGTGTACGAAATGCTATATGAAAAAGATAAATAAATCACATATGATAAATAAAATAATGATATATATAAATACATGACAATACAGTCCAGAATAACAGTATGAAATACAACGCCGACATCGGCGGGGCTGGCTCCATCGGAATGAGCAGCAAAATCTCTCAAATAAAATCTCAAAAGAAGAAAACAAAACCCAAAACCCGATGGATCCTAATAAAAACTACTCTGCTCACATGCTGATGCGGCAAAGAGCCTCTGTCATCACACAACACTGCACATAGTACTTACATCCAAAATGAATCTCGTACCTGTAAATCTGGATCCCACAACCACTGTGAAAACGCGAGTAATTTAAAAATTACTCAATACAGATTTAGATCTAGTCTTAAGATTTGATTTTTTTTTCCTAGATTAGACCCAAGTATCGATACTGATGTTTTAATATAATAAAATATTCATTTATTAAATAAAATAAAATAATATTTTTGTGCATGTTTGAGGGATCCGTCTATATGTTATGACATGAAATGACAAGGAAGCCCAAAGTAGAAAATATGAGGAGATAGTAATAATAAACATATAACTAGTACGAGAATCAAGCATCCAAAATAAATCCCCGGTGTAAATATACCAGATCCATCCCGAGCGGGCACAACCAGGGCTCACCTTACTAACTCGGGCATTACCTAAGCGGGCACAACCAGGGCCCAACTTACTAGCTTAGGACTTTATGTTTGTGCAGCGGTAACAACGCACAAACGATAATTTGGGCTCCCGGGGTGATATCGCCCTAGGAGAGTGAACGGCTATAAAGCATGTACTCTGGTCTATTGAACCTGATAATCTACCTTACAATATAAATCAAAACGGAATAGAGTATGACTTTAGTTTCCATATCACCAAAAGGAGTTGACTACCCGTAAAATACAAAATGAAATATAATAACAAATGGGAGCCTACACTATACCACTAAGGGCTAGAGGACCGCATTCTGACTTCCTCTGTACCAACCAGTGACCAAAGGAGAAATCCCTTCGGACATATCGAGATCTCAAATAAGCCGGCTAAATAAATAATATAATAAAGCGGGATAAGCTCCAGACTCGAATATGGTCGCCCACACAAAATACTGAAAGCCAAGTTCATCCTAATCGCTCAATTAAACTTGGAATCAAATTATATACAGAATAATAGTAATAAATAATATTGATAAAAAATAAAACACTCTGGCACGGTCAAACTCGTCAAGTGACAAGGTTGGGGAATGACCGACAAGCAAAGGTGCGCAATGTATACTCATACTAAGGGGCCCCCACGGGCCAATCGATTTACCGAACGTAACTCGTTGTTCTGGTTATACAAGGCAACCTTAGACTGAGATCACCCGGCCTGCCTCTCAGCACTCTCTCATGCATTTAATGCATAATTATCTACCTATCATAATTATTGATTAGTGATAATAATAATATTTTCCTAATATTTATAATCTATAACTTTTTATTATTACATTCCTAGTCTAATTCTATTATGTTCCTATCTCGGGATGAGTTCCCGAACTCTGCTCCTATCCTATCTACATGCAAATGACATGATATGACATGTGAATGCGGGTAGATCTCAAATATGCTGGTCAGTTTACCGGATGTAAATGACAAGTCAAAATTTGGTCTCAAATCAATATTTGGTCGGAGAAAAAATCGTAATATATTTTTATTTGAAAATAATTTTATTTTCGATTTGGGTGCCTAATTCTAAAGAAAGAAAAATTAAATCTCAGGAACCCGTACCTAGGAGTGCTGGTGAGGATCACGAAGTCGCTCTACTCCGGAGATGACATGCTAGCCTCGGGATCGATGTCGGCGTACGCGGGGTCGGGATTGGCCTCGATCTCCACGAGTGGATACGAAGTCGACTATATCACATATTATTAATTTAATATTAATCATCGGTTAGTTTTAACGTGATTTAATTCATAATTGATAATCAATAATAATAATAATTTTAAGTTAACACCCATTCGGATTTTATCGTCTTTTCCTTAAAATTTTTGACATCATCTCTGCTGCATTTCAGGGGATGTCGGAAATCTTATTTAACGCGTTGGTGTTTATTTTCAACATGTTTGACTTTTAAGTTGCCTCTATAATTCTGTTCTTACTTTCGTTCGAGATTTATCATTTTAGTTAGTTATTAGTTTTAATGTGTTTGCTACTTATTCCTTTATCTGTTTATCACTTCGTACCATGTCTTGAATTAATATTTTAATTATGCTTTTCGATCCTAATCATTCGGTAATCAACAAGTAAATAACTAAATAAATAGATACATTCATACACAACGATAAGCACAAATCAATTCTTTATTGATTTTCGATTCCATTTACATATACATTCCGATTACAAGAATTAAAAGTTAAAATTAAATAAATAGAGAAATTAATTAATATATATATATATATATTATATTTTATTATTATTTATTTCTAATATTCCTAAAATAAAAGGTTAACTATTATATATATTTTCATAAATATTTAATTATTCCAAAATCATTATCTTATTACATTCTTAAATTATTTAATTTGTTTTCACTTATATGTTTATATATATATATATATATATATTATAATATATTTTTATAAGATAAAGTTGATTTCAAATAAATCAAAATAAAAATAAAACAAAAGAAAGCAAAAGAACGAAAAGAAAAGAAAATAAATTCAATTAATTTTAAAATGTTATTTAATTATGTTGGTGTTTTAATATTCGGGATCATACGCTGACTACCGAATCAATTGTGCCTATGCACTGATATCCCATAACGGGGGCAGTCAGGTAATCATTTCCCGTATAATTTATGTTTACGTAATTATCCATGACGCCACCAAATCTTTCGGGCGGTACACCAACACATTTAATTAAATAAAAACATTAATTAAATTTAAGTATAATTGAATTTCTTTTCTTTTAATTTGATTTTTATTTTTAATTCTAGTTTTATATAATATATTTTCTAATTAATAAAAATAATATTAAAATATAAAATGAGATATAATTAAAGAATATGATATAAATAATTAGGGGTTATAAAATAATAACTAAAGGATAATAATAATTTATAATATAAAATATATATTAATCAATTTCTCTATTTTAATAATTGAATAACATTAATTAATATATATAAATACCTATTAATCAATTTCTCTATTTAATAATGGAATAATATGTATAAATATATAAATATATATATTAATCAATTTCTCTATTTTTAATAAGAATAATATTAATTATATAATATTATATATTAATCAATTTCTATATTTCTAAATAATTAATTATCCTAATTATAATTAAATTAATTAAGGGATAACATTAAGCTAACTTAATTAATTTAAATGAATTAAATTAGTTACATTAATCGAAATAAATATAAGTTAATTATAAACTTTAAATAATAACGCTCCTGCCTCCGCGTCCGGTGTACCCTGACCTAACCATACCAAACGTGAATAGGATACTCGCCAATTTAATTTATTTTGACTTCATAGGTTCCCGAATCTTATCTTGACGAGCCGACCAACGAGTACACTCAGGATGAGACGGCTAACGATATCGCGAGCGTCACCGGAGACTAAACAATTTGACGCTACCGACCTGATCAAATTATTCTCAGGTACAATTTCCTGGGATTTGATTTCCTTTCTTCAGAATTAGGAACCCAAACCGAAAATAAAACCGTTTTTAAACTAAATCTGAACTGCGGTATTTTTCTGACCAAAATTGATTAGAGACCAAATTTGAACTGTCATATGCATCCGGTAAATTGACCAGCATATTCGAGACATACCCGCATTCGCATGCCATATCATATCATGCTGCATGTAGACATGATAGGAGTAGGACTCGGGAAATAGTCCCGAGATAGGATTAGGTTAGAATTAAATAAGTTATAGATTATAATTAGTAGATTAATATTATTAATATCATTGATTATTAATTAAGTTAGGCAATTAATCATGCAAAATGCATGGAAGTGCTGAGAGGCGGGCGGGTGATCTCAGTCTGAGGTTGCCTTGTATAACCAGACCAACGGGTTACATTCCCCTTGGTCTGTATATACACTGCGCACCTTTGCTTGTCGGTTATCCACCGACCTCGTCATTTGACGGGTTCGGGCGTGCCAAAGTGTTTTTCTTTTGATCAATATTATATTTTTATTATTCTTAATATGATTAAGATTTTTAATTCAAATTTGAGCGATTAGGATACCATGTCTTTCAGTGTTTAGTGTGGGCGACCATATCCGAGTCTGGATTCTACTCTATTTTGTTATTTCTCGGGATGCGGTCCTCTGGCCCCTAGTGGGTACAGTGTAGGCTCCCATTTGTATCATCTGTCATTTTGTCATTTCTCGGGATGCGGTCCTCTGGCCCCTGGTTGGTACAGTGTAGGCTCCCCTTTGGGATGCGATCCTCTGGCCCCAGGTTGGTATAGTATAGGCTCTCATCTGTATTATATTTCATTTTATCATTTCTCGGGATGCGGTCCTCGGCCTCTGGTTGGTACAGTGTAGGCTCCCATTTGTATTAGTTTCTGATTTGTTATTTCTGGGTAGTTATCTCATTTTGACGATATGACAACTGAAGACATACTTATCCGCTTGCTTTTATTTTGTAAGGTGAATTACCAGATTTAGCAAACCAGAGTACGTGCTTATGCACGCTCACTCTCCTAGGGCGTTATCGCCTCGGGAGTCTGAATTGTCGTTTATGCGGTATTGGCGCCGCATAAACATAAAGTCTTAAGTTCGTAAGTTGGGTCGCTGGTGGCGCCCGCTTAGGTAAGGCCCAAGTTCGTAAGTTGGGACGCTGGTGGCGCCCGCTTGGGATAGATCTGGTGATTTGCAATATGGGTATTTATTTCGGGTGTTTGAATTTCTTACTTTATATTTTATATTATATTATTATTTCCACAGATTTTTCATTTTGGGTTTATTTGTCATTTCATGTCATTCATGTAGGTGTTTTCTCAAACGTGCATGAAATAACATTACATCAATATACATTAATTCAATTATAATGCATTTAAAATACAGTATCGGTATTTGGGTCCAGTCTAGGAAAGAAGATCAAATCTTAAGGCTGGATCTAAATCCGTACTGAGTAATTTTAAATTACTCACGTTTCCACGGTGGTTGTGGGATCCAGGTACATAGGTGCGGGATAATTTTTGGATGAGAGAGTGCTAGGTGCAGTCCTGCGTGATATCAGAGATGCTTCGCCGCATCAGCATAGTGAGACGGGTAGATGATTAGGGCTTATCGGGCATCGAGTTTTTATTTCTTTCTTTGGGTTTTATTTGAGAGGTTTTGCTACCCATTCCGATGGAGTTAGCCCCGCCGATGTTTGGCGTTGTATTATACTGTATATTCTGGACTGTTATTGTTTTGTACTATTATTATTATTTTATTTATTCTAAAATTTATCTTATTTTATTCATTTAGCCTTTCGTACGCACGTCTCGTCGTGCGTACGTGGCGGGATTAATCACCCCTAATCCACTTTATTATTTGGGGTGTGACACTTTCTGGACACAGCCGAAAAATTGAAACAAAAAGAAATTTGTATCAGCTCAAGAGTTCTAATACCGGCACCAATTTTAGTATAAAATGGAGCTAAATGCAGCACAACAATTACAACAAGAAATATAAGACAGTATCCAATTAATTCTCAGGAGTCCAACACACAAATCATTCTTATCTGCACTGATAACTGTATTCGACTTGATTGGTCAATACGTTATCCAAAAAATACCATCAGCGCTTTATTTTAGTGTATTTTTACTTTAAATTAATTTTATATGATAATATATTCTATATACAATGCAAAACTCTCGTTTCGATGAGCTTCACAGTATTTTTCTTTCACGATTCTTATTTTGTTCTCTGATGACTTATTTCTTGTTTAATTAAAACCTTTCTTTACTCTCAAACTTCATACATATTAATTTAAAAACAACGATAAAATTTTGTTTGGTAATAAACTAATAGTTCTGATGCATGTTGTTGATTAGTGCAATGGTTCACAAATTACGGAGACTTAAATCATGTTGCTCAGGGGAGTTAATCAGCCCGGACTATAAAATTCAAACGAATTCACATCTGCTGTCAAATTAGTGATGACATGACTCTGTTATTGATCTATGGCTTGGTGGGGCTCACAAATAAAAAATAAAAACTCACCGCTATCATTTAAATCTGAACCATTTAAATTAATGTCTCCTAGCATAACTCTGTCACAGGCTCATAGCTATTATGGGAGTAGATTCAGACTCAAATTCAAACAATCCCACCTAAACTTGTTCTGGCTCTTCCCACGAGTAACACAGATGTCAACAGTGTTTATGTTGTACCATCTTACTACCTCACCATTATCAATTGTCCTTTCACTGCTGTGGACTTTAAGAATGGGATGCACCATTATTCGAGTGAGTATCCCCTACATTACTCTACGGTAGAGTAACTGCCCAAACTCACTACGACCGTCGGATTTGTACTATGGGCTGCCCGAACTCAATCTCCGCCCTTAGATTCACGGGGCCCACTCAAAATCGGGCACTTTACCCAGTAAAGTACTCTAGGGGATATGAATTCCCATTATTCACCATCATAACAGTTCTTTTACCGTTTCTCTCGAGCCTTGCACTGGCCACTTTTGAATCTTTATTGTCCGATGGTGACTGCAGGATAGACATCACGATACCGCCTACTTGGGTATTCACGGCAATACTAGAGGATGATCAGTCGTCTGAGCCTGCAAACACTGTACTAATGACTGCCAATAATACAGAGCAGACAATTGGGCTTGGAGAATGGAAGACCCAAACAATTAATGAGGAAACCCAGGCTGTCAATCAACAAATTGCTAACTCAGGAGCATGGGCCCTCAGCAACACTCCGAAGCGCTGAAAATCAAATTCTCACAGAAGGCACAACACATGAAAGTTAGCAAATTTAAGACAGTGCCTTCTTAAACTCAAAAGAAGGATAATACTGCAACACTAGGAAGGAGCCCGAGGCTGCTAGCAAAGGCGAACAACAACACAAACGTGACTGCCTCTCTGAGTCACAATCTTGGCAAGCAGAAAGTTCCTAATTAGGACTTGCCTTTCTCACTGACAAGACACATTGTTTACTTCGGATGAGACCTTGACTCTGTTACATGCCTCAAGGGACAGAGATTGACGCCGAGATAGTGCACATGGTAGACGGTGTGTTTGGAGCACAACACCTCTCTTAGCCCAGACGTTGGGCAAGGGACACCTGACAAAGTAATATGATTAAAGCACTCCTCAACACTATTTTTAATAAAAAATGGCCTATCACTTCCTGACACACATACGTCTGTCACAAGTCACAACATCCCTTCATCTGATTTGGAACATCAAAGTGCCACCTAGAGTAGCAATCTTCACATAATTAGCTCTGCAGAACAAAATCCTGACAATTTATAACCTCAGAAGGAGAGGTTGGAGCATACCAAACATATGTTATCTGTGAAGGGAGGAAGAAAAGACAGTAACCCACATCTTCAGAGATTGCAGATTTGCAACTCAACTCCGATGATACATATTGAAAGGCAATGTCAAACAACACAACATCTCAATAACAAGGCCTTACTGAACAGATCCTAATCTCAAGCCAATGTGACAACAATTCGAGGAAATTGGAGATCAGAAACCATTCTGGTTAACTTGAGAGTTGGGACAGTAATTTCAGTGTAGCGTTCTAATTCATACAGTGTCATGGCATGCCGTATTAAAGCACGTCATGCTTTGTGCCATGTTAAAAAGTCGTGCCTCGTGTCATATTAAATCATGTCGTGTCTTGTGCTGTATTTATTTATTTATTTTTATTTTTTTATGTCATATTATGTCGTATCTAAAAATTATAGAGAGACGACATGATTATGGCACGGCACAAATAAGGTACATCATATCAATTGTACCGTGCTTAATTGTGTCATTTCTAATCATATTGTATCCAATTGTGTTATATTTATGCAATATAGTGTGTTCATATTCTTTATAATTATATATATATTCTAATATCTCGCAAATGAATCTTTTTCTTCATGATGGTGGTTCACCTCTAACTCTGTCTCGGACATCCCTTCTCTTGGATTAGAACTTGATGTGGCAATAACTTTCTCAATCAATTGAGTGCATCCCACAACTTATCTTCAATAAAATCATAGCCTCAAATACTTTCCCAACCAACTTCGTTCTTTTGTCAATTAGAATCTTGATAGTTGCGCTAAAATAATATTATAATATACTATGAAATCCGGAACAATAAAAATATCATAAGCCATCTATACTAAAATTGAGAACACATTCTTGACTTGATGTGAATCTTGTTATTTTTTTCATTTAGAACCATATTCATTGTGTATTTGTGTCATGTTGTGTTATGCTCTCATATTGTATCTTATCGTGTCTAGACCTTGTGGCATTGTGCGCCGTGTCGTGCTGACTTTTCAAAAAATACAAAATGTTCTTAAACTACTAATCAAGATTCAAAATTTACAAACACAACTACATTCTCAAAAGGATTTCCCAAACACAATTAAAATATGGATCCAAAACCGTGACGTGCCATACCGCCCTCAGACCATTCTGTATCCAACCACAATAGACACAAATTTAAAACACTAAACATAAACAAAAACAAATTGCAGAGATTCACTCCATGTACATAGAACTCTTTTGTCTTTTTTTCTTGGTTTCTTCTCTTTTTCTTTTTATTCTCTCTTTCTTCAAATTTGATGTTTCTTGTACAACTGATCACTATTTCGTTGTCTTTGCTTATTACAATTTGATGTTTTGTCCTCATCTTTTCCTTAAAAAAAATTATGGGGACAAAAAAATGTCATCATGGTATAATGCCTTTTCCGATTAACAATATTTATTCGTCTAGTCTTTCGTTTTTTTTTTATTTTCTTTTATTGTATGGTGAACAATGATGCATAATCCTCTCCTAGTATACACTTTTAAAAGCAATATTTACTGCGTAGAGAAGGTATTAGAGGGGAGAGGTATATGGACAACAGAGTTCAAGGATAAGAAAGAGAAGGTTAAAGGTTAGCTTGGTCCTAACATCTTCTGTTTATTTAATTTTATTTTCAATGCATATATTAAATATATCTTTTTTACACAGGTTGTCTTAGCTATCGGGTTAGACTCGGTGTTTTTCCCAAGCGACTCCTCTCTCTTCAGAATTAACAGGCTCCCGTTGTGATGGATCCCATCTCTACATGATAGCACGACCTCATGGATCCAAATCCGAGAGACGAAAAATAATATATATCAGAGTTAATAAAAGCCCTATTTATTTTTATTTTTTAAGAAAATCATCTTATAATATCCAAACAGACTAATTCATATAAACATCATTCTTGTACTATTTCTCCTTTGACTATGAAAGAGCAAAGTAGCAAACTATAAAGTGGATATCAATAGGAACATAAATTTTACCATAGTTGACCCCTTGAACAAACTTGTGAAAGATCATACGGTTGACGGAGATCCCAAAATGAGAGAAATGGCGAAATAGCATCAACGAAAAAAAAAAAACTATAAAGTTTCGCTACAGAAGTGCAGCCCCAACCTAAAGCAAACACATATAATATACATTGTTCCAGTTGGTGCATGCTCAATGTTTTCTGGCACGGTCTTGGGCCAACCTAGAGGTTCATTAGAGCAAACAAACCACAACAGAGACGCTCATCGCCAACTATTGTCTATGACAACAGCTCAATTGACTATAATTTATGACAATAAAATAGAAAATAGATAGCACATAACTATGAGCAGATGACATAACATGCTGCAAAGACTCATTGAATTAATGATACTCCAGTAACTGCCATCAATTTCCCAGTTGATATTCCACTTCTAGCGTACATTCTACACAACCTGCTAAAAGACTCAAAAAGAAAATGTAGTTAGATGGAAGTCATCCATGTAAGAAACAAGTATACAATAGATAGATATAGCAAGAAAGATACCAAAGGGCACAAAATCTTTATGCCAAGTTACGGTTGAGAAGGCTCTGAAAAGATGCAAAAAGATCCTTGTTCTGGGGACCAAATATCTCTTCAGCCTTCTTTAGGGTCTCCTGCATGGACACATAAACTACTGATTCAATTTTCTCAGTTTAAAGGCTTTTTGCTTTAGTTTTTTGTGTTTTGCACATTGACCAAGAAAACCAATCTAAGCAACTTTCAGCAGTTCAAAAGAAAATAAATAAATATGTTTTTACAAACAAACCAAGAATTAATAAATTTTGCTGATAACTCCCTCTGCTTGTTCATATCCAATAAAATAATATAATAATCAAAATTGTATTAAGGCAACAACAGATACTCTGTTGACCAGCAAATAAAATAATCTGGTAATCCATTGAATAAGTAGATTAGTAATAAAACTAACATCACGAGATTGCTGATGAGCATTAAGCTCCTTGACGTTAGCAAGAAATGCTGCAAACTGTTCATATGACAAACGACTCCTGAAATGCATACAAAGTTACAAAGAGCTTATACGGTGTAGAAAAGAAAGAGTATTCCACTATTCTGTAGTAGTTCAGAACAGACAAAACTAAGAGTGGAAGCACACACCTGGCTTGGCGGAAGAACTCCTTTCCATCAATTCTAGGAGTTTGTCCTGTTTCCATAAACAGAAGAAACAATTTATTGTATACTTGTATTGTTTATTTAATTTTTTTTCTTTCTTTTAATCAAAGTTGGTGTTGGTTTGGTACAGCAAAGAACAAGGTATGCAATTGTATGTTTCATAACCCTCAGAGAAAGCATATATATCATTGCTGCTGTACTAGCACAACATCATCGCCAGTATGGTTCTACAATTTGTTTAATGAAGTATCCCTCAATTAAAAACAGTGAATTAAAATGCTCAAAAAACACAAAAGACAGCAGTCACTTTAATTAATTGACTCTGGCTGGTGATCTAAACCTCACTGTATGGTGAAAAAAAACACCACCAAGCAGGCAACAAAACAACAAACAAGCAAACAAAAACAGTCAGAGCACACAACCACAAAGACAACCACACAAAGCATGGAAAGACACAAACCTGGTAAGTTTCGGTTGCGTGGAGGGGAGTTGGCAGCAGAAGATTGCTTGCTAGAAGGAATCCAAGGAGACAATGAAACTGTAGGCCCCTCATACCGAGGCTTAGATTTTGGTGAGGTGGCACCAGATGTCAGCTTGGGAGACACTGCTGCAGAGTAAGATCGTGGAGATCCAGCTGTTGATATTATCTTTGGGGTGGCACCAGGTGTCATTCGTGAAGTTACATGAGTCACTGGAAATTGTTGTGTACTTGGTCTTGGTGCTGTATAGGGCAAAAAAGATTGGGTTATTGTTGAAATAGATGTGGGTAAAAAACCCTGATAAAATCAGGATAGGCAGATACCCATTGAGAATGATCACAGAATATGGTATCATTAACACAATTGATTTGAAGTTGATTAATTTGCTTAATTTTGGTTTGGTGTCAACCACAATTAAAATATTGTAATGCCGACTAATGTTCAATATCATTTTGACGAATTAGTGCTAATAAAAGGTCATACCTTTCTGAGCGACATTTTCGTTATCTGTAGATCTCAAATTTGACACAGAGTGGGTGAGTGTAATTCCATCTGAAACAATGTAACAGTTAGATGCTTGCATCAGTAATCATATACACTTTATTTTTCAAATAAGCTCAATAAATCCACACAAAGCATATTTCAAGGAAGTTTGTATAAACTGCTCTGCTCACAGATAAAATATCGAGTATGGCACATTGGTGTTTTCTTGCCATACATTTGCTAATAGGGTTAGCTATAGTTCATTGTTAATACAGGATTATGGGTGTAACTTGAAGATTCTACAATATAGTGCGCAAAACTCAAAAACATAAGACGGAGAGGAAAACAACTTTGGCCAAAAAACTAAACAAAAAGAAAAACAAAACAGACCTTTCCACGAAGATACTTTTGCAATTGATTGGTCACAAGTCCTTATGTCAACTGTCTCCTGTTGCTGATTTAAGTTATCGAAAAAGAGAAGAATATTTTTCAGATTCAGAATGAATGATATTTACTATTCTAACAGTAAACTTTTTAAGGAACTTACAGGAGAGTTCTCATCATTAAGAGATTGCATCAGTTGTCTCTTGAAAGTTTCTAGCTACACAATTTAAAAAGAGATGTCAAAAATTATCCATCCTCTTATCACATGACAAATCTCTGTACTGGTTCTGTTTGTACTAGCACAATTTATGTCTTAAAAAATCACAGATAAAACAAAGGTAGTTGAATAATGGGGTGAGATATAGCGCTAACTTGGGTTAGCGACTATTCCTAATTGCTATCTTGTGTTTTGGTGAGTAGATAGCCATTCAATATCATTGAATTAGATGCTATCCAGGTCATTGAGTTAGCCACTAATCCCACTAAGCCACATATTCATCCAAACATACCGAATAATGAAAATAGCATATAGCATAGCACCACGATCACGTTATCTCTTTTGCATTGACCAATTTCTTTAGTTCCATTAGTTATAAAAAAAATAAAAGAGACTGTTAAAAGGTACAGCATAAAAGCTGTTTTTGACATCATTTGCAGTGCCATCTGTCAGGTAATTTTGAAGGATCAAAACCTTCAGATATTTCAACAAAGTCAAATTGAAACCAGAGGTATTGTTGTGTCAATAATATGTTTTTGAACAAGGGGAATGATGGAAAACTTAAAGGATAAGGCACTGAACATGGAAAAACCTTGTTATACAGCTGGGTGGACGGATTTGGGCCCAGTGTTAATGTCAAATTAACATAGATATGGTGTTTAAAGCCATGCAGGCCTTCTACAATTTGTTAGGGACATAATTATAAAATCCCAATAAAATGCAGAGTTAGCTATGGCTAATTGTACAAAAGCCTGTTGCTATTTCTTGTAAGGTTGATATATTGAGCAGACCTTGTGTATATGGATTCAGTGTAGTTTTCAAGTGGTATCTGTATTACTCTGCAGATTACACAGTACCAGTCATGTTGGGTATGAGTTTCGTTACTTTATTTCTGTGTGAAGTTTGTATTGGCTCCTCTTTTCTGTACCTCTTGGTGAAATTGGAAGGCCAGCTATTAGAAGATTCTAGTCTGGGGTTCATTGATTTGTTTTGGTTATATTTTGTCAAAGCAATATTATCTATAGTTCTATACAGTGTTTTGGGGGATTTGGGGAGAGCGCAACTGTGTGACTTTCACTCCTGACACTAACCCTAAATCCCTTCGTTCTCTGACTGCTCATATATTTGCCTTGTTTCTCTGTTGGACAGGTGGCAGGGTGGATGGTGCAGTAGCCTTACCAGAGGAGCCTCCGGTGTTATCCAACAACTTGGAGGAGGACTGGATATGTGTGCTTTATTAGGCTGTTTTTGTTTTGCATGACATGTAACCGTTGTGATGTTTGCTTTTCTGTTCTGTTGTTATTTTGGGTTCCTGTTGGGGTATGCCCCTCAGGACCGGTTCTAGTGTGATCAGGCTACATAACCTTAAACTCTATATTTTGTACTGGAATCGGTGCCCATCGAGGTTGCTACTTTTCAAAAAATCTATAGTTCTATACATAATTCCAAAATGTTGATACCTTTGTCAAATCACGAGATAATTTCCTTGAAGTTTGAGCTAATGCATCACGTTCCTTGGCCAGCTTGTCCTAATCATGAAAAAAAATCATAAACCAAAAAGGATATCTAAACTTCCTGAGGAGACACATTAAATCAAATCTTAAAAAGGTAAAAAAAATTAAGCAAAGTATAAAAAAAGTTTCTCTGAAAATGGATAACACAACGGGCTGCACTGCAATTATAATTCAAAAGGGTGTGGAGAAAAATAAAAAAATTAAAAGAGGATCAAGTGTGTTTGGATGGGTGAAGAATAATAACTTTTTGGGTTAGCTACTATTTTTATTGCTATTCTATGTTTGGATGAGAAAATAGCTCTTCAAAAACATTGGGTTAGTGGCTATTCTACTAACCCAACAAAAAGTTGGTTTAGCCACTACTCTAACTCTTGGGTAGTTGGGTTAGTGACTATTCTCACTAACTCACTCTCTCATCCAAACACACATGGATGATGGAAGGGTTAGTGTAAGAATAGCATTTTTTGGATTAGTGATTGAGAATAGTGTAAGATTAATGACATCTCGGAAAATGTGAGAATTGAGATAATAGTTGCTATTCTGGGTTAAATGTTGTTTGGACAGTGGAATTTCCGTTGAGTTAGTAAGCAAGAACAGTGCTAAACTAACTTTTTGTTGGGTTAGCAGAATAGCAACTAACCTCAACTGTTCCAAATAGCAATTTTGTGTTTGGATAGCACACGCTGTTCCGAGTAGCTGCTATTCTCGGGTTAGCACTAACCCAGTGCCAACAAAACACACTAGCAGATTTGAGACTTTCTATCAATTGCAACTATGGTACAAAATAAAAGAAACAATAAGAAATTCAGAACATAAGAAATTAATTACATTTTCTTCCAGCGCAATCCTTAGTCGAGCCTCGGCTTCTTCACGGGCATGATTTACTTGCAAGACTTGCTCCTGCAGCTCCGACAAAAGGGAGTCTTTTTCCGACAATTTTTGCTTCAAGGTTCGCGTTTCAGACTCCAGTCGCGAAACCCTAGAACCAATGGCGAGCGAGGTAATCCTTCTCGCCAGGTCTAGCTGTTCGTAAGGATCCGACGGTAGCACCGACATTACCTCGTCGGAGATCCGGTGCTCCGACGGAGAAGAGGAGCCTGAGGCTGCGGCTCCGCCCATAGCGGCGGCGGAGGCGGTTGGTGCCATGTCAGATCGATGGAAAAAACCAAACAGTTTCCACTTTCGAGTCTATGTAGCAGTGACTAGTGAGGTTTTCGTTTACATGTACTGTTTCGAGTGTTTCGCCTATTCTCTCTCTTTTTTTTTTTTTTTTGCGTGAATCCGCTCCGCCTGCTTTATTTCTATCGTTCGTGAAAATCGAGGAAAACTAATCCTCTCCAGCGTTAACAGTTGATTTAAAGGAGCACCAATAACATTAATAAGATGAGCTTATAAGCATGTTATTAAACTTTCAAGGACCGGAGGAGATTTAATTAAAACTCTGGTAAGATCTTCTCCGGTTAGAAAAATTGTGGCACCTCCTTTTTCAAGATGGGAAGTATTCGGGCGCGTGGTTTGACAACTGGAGAAAAGGAGCTGATGTTAAACAGCGATGCGGTGTCATCAAGGACATCGAGGCATTGAGAAATTTGAATTTGGGGGAAAAGTACTGCTTTGGAATCTGGAGATTGGAATTTTCGGCTCGATGGGGAAGGGAAGAGATACATTTGCACCTGGTTCACGTGAACCATGTGGTCTGGGCCTCTATTTGACGGCATCTGTACCGTTACCAAGCATTAGCATTAATTTTGAATGTCTAAATTTATTTGGGCTTCTGCAGGACTTGGGCTTAGAATTGGAAGCCAGGCTTAGTAATCCCAAAAGAGCAGATTTTTTTCTTTTTCTTTTTCTTTTTCAAATCATATTTATTTATTTAACCACGGATTTGACAATAATTTCAAACGAAATTTTAAGCTGAATTGCAAGTAAAAAAACTTAATAGTAATCATGGTAATGTTAATCATTTCAAACTGAATGCTGGCCGCTACAAGCTGAATGCTAGATACTTTTAATCTACACAAAATCCAACTTTTATTGTAATATATATTAATAATTCAGGACCCATATCTGATAACACAGCTGAAAATACTAACGAAACAAATCTTAGACAGTGCACGCAGTCCACAATTCCATAGTCCACTAAAAAGATTAATACAACGACCACTTTATTGAATCATTGGCCCATTATTTGCACAGCGCTTGTAGCATTTGCTATGTTTGGTTGAAGCATAAGAAGGAATAAAGTTCTTACCCCTCACTTATGGAGTCACACATATATAATTAAACAAGGAATAAAGAGAAAAAAAAATAACATAATGACTCCTTAAATTAAAGAGCCTCTCGGAACTCCTTAAGTTATTCCACAATTTATTTCTCATTGGGACCCGTAATTTATATGAAAGATGATGAAATTATTATTATTATTATTATTATTATTATTATTATTATTATTACTACTATTAATATTATAATTATTAATAATATAATAATAATTATTAGTATTAATAATATAATGATAATAATAATTATTATTAATCTAATAATTAATGTAATTACTATAATAACTAATATTACTTGCATTACAATTATGATTAATATTTTATTATATTTTTAATATGATTATAGAAGTATTTAAATATTATACTTTCTTATTATTATTTATTTAACTACTATTATAATGATAATATTAATAATATATTAATAATAATGTATTATTATTATTTATAATAATAAATTCTTCTTATTATTTTTTAATATAATTTTAATTTTAATTTTATATAATTTAATTATTATTGTATTATAATTATGATTAATATTTTATTATATTTTTAATATAGAATTATTTAAATATTATATTATTATTATTATTATTTATTTTTCTTCGCCAAATTGCTTGAAGCGTATACGATTTTCAATATATAATTTAATTATTATTGTACTATCATTATAATTAATATTTTTTTATATTTTTAATATGATTATATAATTTTAACAATAAATTATGATTATCATTTTATGATATTATTATTATTATTATTATTATTATTATTATAATATTAATAATACTAATAGTAATAATGATAATAACAATCATAACAATAATAAAAATAAAAATAAAATTATCAACATCTTATAGTTTTCTTATTCTTTCAATTGCTTAACCAAACAAGAATATTTTATGGAGTCATAACTTGACATAAGAAATTATATCTCCTTAACTTTGTGCTCAAACCAAACATGGATTTAAGTTGTAGCACTTTTTTTTTTTATTAAATTAATATTATTAAAAATAAGGCAATTTGCGCGTGGGGCATTTTAAATTTTTAATAAACACGCACTTGAGAGAAAACACTTCTGGTAACGTTTACCAATGCGAAACTAATCGTTCGAATTCCCAAGGGCTCAACATTAATTAGCTACCTCTTCGTGTGAAGCAACGCTTGCTTTAGCGACCGCGTGATGATTCAAGTTCGTGGTAGGCTCGCGCCACCGTCGGTGCAATTGCATTTGGGAGGAGTTTAAACGGAGTTATTTAACGCCTTTTAACGGTTTTAACGGCCTTTTTACCATTATTACTAAAAACGCTTAAATGGCAAATGGCGAGTGAAAGTTAATATTTTTTTAAGGGTGGGGTTGTAGAGCGTTCGGCCTCATGGGGAGGGGTGTGGGGTGCTGTAGGGCGCTCGGCCTCATGGCCTCGGGGAGGAGTACGGGTCTGAGCTGCAGGGGCGCCCGGTCTCATGGGGAGGAATGCGGGGTCGGGGGTTCAGGTTGCAGGGTCTGGGCTGCAAGGCGACCAGCCTCATGGGGAGAGGTGTGAGGTCCGGGTTGCAGGTGTCCGGTCTCGTGGGGAGAGAGGTGTGGGGTTGGTGGTTCAGGCATGAAAAGGGGTGCAGGTTCCAGACTGCAGGGTATCCGACCTTGCGGACAAAGGGATGCAGGTTCGGACTGCAGGGCATCCAGTCTCGTGGGGAGAGGTATGGGGTCAGAGGTCTCCATTGATGATGACAACAAGCATACCTTCGAAATATTTTCCATTTCGCATATTAACAATTTTATTATGGGGCGAGAGTAGCTCCAAAGCTCATCGGATCGATTTTGGTTTGATGAGTGATTTTAATCATTGGATCTTCACATCTTATGATTGACACATTATTAATGCATATGGAAATATAAATACAAATTTTGACGCTATTCAATGATAGATATGTCATCGAACCCATTTTTTTGTCCGATGACCTATGTACTCCGGCCCCTTTTATTATTCCTTTCATTTTTGGTTCTTCAGTCTATACTGTTCAAAAGCCAGGTATATACTGTTAGAACTGCTTCTCAGAATTGCGAAATAACCCTCCTTTTTTGTTGCAATGCAATAATGTTTGACATTAAAAGTTACCTGTTGGTTGTTCTTTCAAGATTTTAATATGTTACCAAATAATTGTTGACTTGTAAAAAAAAAACCATTATTATCAACAGTTTTAGAAATTTTGTTGATTTATTTCAGTAGTGTTGAGTTGATACCGCTAATATGCATAATAACTATTTAATATGTATAATAACAATAATATTATATAAAATAAGTAATATAATAAAATCATTAAGATGACGGTATCAACAAGCATGTCTTTATATCAGATCCCTTTTATCCAAATCAAAGGAAAAAAGCTAAGTATTTCGGTACTATAGATAACATAGCTAAAACTATAAAAAAACAATTTGAGTTTTTTTTTATCAACTATTTCTTTTAAATTCAAATTCAATTGCATCATTTCTTAACCGATATTTTCATAAATATTATGCTTTTTTTTCAACAAAACATTTTTCTGGATGTTCTGTTAGAAAGTGAAAATATTGTTTTTCCTTTTCACTTTGTTTAATTTTGGTATAACCTTTAACTGATTATTCATAAGAACAATTGAAAGATTTAATTGTGCTCTTATCTTACGGTTTGTTTGACACTTGGTGGAATAGTAAAAAATTGGAATAGAATAGTTATTCCGACGAATTAATTTGTCAAACGAATTTTAGACTAAATAGAAGAGTGCTAATCCGGTATATACTTAGTTATAGGTGGTATACCGGATTAGCTCTTATCAGAATAGCGATTATTATTTGATTATGTTGTATTATATAATTATATTATGATTATAATTTATTATTATATTATTAATATGATTATGATTTATTATTATATTAATATTATGATGATTATTTATTTATTTATTATTATATTATATTATTATTATAATAATCATTATTATATTAACATCACTTTATTATAATTATTATATGATTAATTTTATTATTATTTATTATTATTATTATTATTATATTATTATGATTATAATTATAATTTTATTATTATTTTATTATTATATTATGATTATGGTTATATTATTATATTATTATTTTGATTATGACTATGATTATTATTATTATTATTATTATTATTTATATTATATTATATTATATTATTACGATTATAGCTATGATTATATTATTATTATATATAAATCTAGGCTATGGTGCTTAAAGCTCACGGAAGACCTCCGTGAGTTTAGCTCAAAAAATATATCAAATGATATCCAAATTTTGATTTTTCAATCTCATTAAATTTTTCATATTGAAATCCTATGAGGTACAAAAATTTGGGATGTTTCGAGTTTTTTAAGTCACTCTTTTCAATTTTTGAAAATAATATACAAACATTGAATATTTTATTATTATTTTTGGAGCTGATTTTCAAAAATTAAAAAGAGTGACTTAGAAAACTCGAAACATCTTAAATTTTTGTACCCCACAAGATTTCAATATGAAGAATTTAATGAGAGTGAAAAATCAAAATTTGGAGATCATTTGTTATATTTTTTGAGCTAAACTCACGGAGGTCTTCCATGAGCTTAAGCTCACCGTAGATTTACTCTTATTATATTATTATGATTATGATTATAATTTTATTATTATTATATTATTATATTATGATTATGACTATGATTATTATTACTTATTATTATTATTTTTATTATTATATCATATTATATTATTATGATTATAGATATGATTATAATTATCATGATTATGATTATTATTTTATTATTATTTGATTATGTTATATTGTATTATTATATTATGATTATATTATTATCATATTATTAAAATTATGATTATATATTATTATATTATTATATTATGATTATGATTGTAATTATTTATTATTTATGATTATGATTATGGTTATAATTTTTTTATATTATATTATTATGATTACGACTATGATTATTATTATCATGATTATAATTATTATTTTATTATTATTGAATTATGTTGTATTATATTATTATATTATGATTATATTATTAGAATTATAATTATTTATTATTATTATATTATTATATTATTATTATGATTATTATTATATATTATTATTATATTATTATATTATGATTATGTTTATATTTCTATTATATTATTATTATTACAACTATGATATTATATTATCATATTATTATCATCATCATCATCATTTAATATCATAATTATTCATATTTTAACTATTCTGATTTACAACTATCAAACGATATTTTTGCTATTCCGAATAGTCAAAAATACTACTCTTCTACCACTCTTTCAAAAATATACTATTCTATTACTCATTCAAAATTACCACTCTTCCAAAATTATTCCTTAATTTGCCAAACAAACTCTTAGGGTTAGCTCGTTTCGCAATGTACTCTTTTATATCTTAATCCAAACAAGCATCTGATTCTCTTCCAAGAATATGTAAGATTTCTATTTGTTTAATCAAAAGGACCGCGTGCGTGTTAACATGATAAAAATCAAAATGTTCGAAAACTCCTGGCGCCAAACATCATGTATAAATGTGGTAATTTGTTGTCAAGGAAGTACTAAAGTTATTTCAAAGAACTGAGCATCCAGGCTGTTCCAGAAAATCAAAAGAAACAGAAACTCAAAATTGAAGAGCAGTTCTGTTTCAGGCTTTCAGCAAAACCAGGAAAAACAAACATGCAAACTCGCTGATTTCACCAGCAAATCAGAAATTCAGGACCATACCATTCCTGTACCAGTTCTATTCTTACACAATCAACACTGCCTGTAACAGACTAATGCACACCAAATAAACACCACAACGATAAAGAGGCCTGAATTCGAGTAAACCTCGGTATATAATCACCAAAACAGTTTATCTATAGAACAGTTTTGAGAACAATTAACTCAATAAATTAAAAAAACAAAACAGGTGGAGATCAGTGTACGGAAACAAAATTGAAAATAACAAGGACAGGGGATTGGTTCGTTGTTTGCAAACTATCCCACTTGAGTGCTTTTATTCATTACTGAGATAAGGAGGGTAACATTGGCTGTTGAGTGAGAGCCAGGACTTAATTAACTGACATCAATTCGACAGAGAGAGAGAGGGTTGATGTTTTTTCTGTTTTAATGCATTAAGTTGGTTGTTTTGCTTAAACAATTGTAAGTTTTAGTTGTACTATTTCCGCATTCCTTTCCTTTTGCTCTCCTCTCCAAAAGCAAACATCACTGCACAGGACAAGATAAGGGCCAGGATGATATATGTGACTGTAAATTTTACTGAGAATCTGCCAACTTGAGTTTGGCACATTTATTCCAAAAGTTATTCAAAACTCAGAGATAGTCACCAAATATACTACGATTATAATTATCTAATTTCACAGATTTGAGAAGGTTAAGAGTGTGAACAGTTTGAGGTAGCATTAGGATGAAACTTTTGAAGGTTGAATATTGGAAACAAAAAGTAAAAGAAATGGACGGCATCTTTCCAAATATCTTCCAAGGAGTCCATAATTCCATTCCTGAAAAAGATAAGGATCCATTGGTCAAGAATTCATCATACAATGATACCAAACAGAAACTTAAATTGGTGCAAAGACTATGACTGACTCAATATTAACCGGATGAAGGTTGAAAGTAAGAAATAAAAAAATATATATACAATATATGTCATTCCTTGCGATTGTTTTTCTACGCACAGTGTATTCGCGGCGAAAGGAACCATCAGAAATTCTGAAAAAGGTAAAAGTCATTATCAACCAGACAACGTCAAAGTCATAAACCAGAAATGCCAACAATATTAAATCACCTCATTAATATGCGATAGTAGCTAACGTTAGTCAAATAGTGTCTTTGTTGGAGTGGATTGTACGCTTCCTATTATAGGTGACAGTAATGGTCGAGCTAATCAGCAGTCCATATGATAGATGATGCTAAAATGACATCCATATTTAGGTCACAATCTTTAACTTTAATGTATTAATTACTTTGGAAATACGAGACAAAATGAATGTTTTTTTTTCTAAAAATTTTCGGGGAGTCAATTAGTCAATTATAGTATTCTATAGAACTTTTATTGAACAAAAGTCAAGATATTATATTAATTACCAGCTATTTGTATTGATAGGAGGAATTATTTACAGAAGCCTTGGCCAAGTGACCACAGGCTGTAAGTTATCTAACTCAGTAAAAACACAACCTAATATCCTAATATAATAGGAATAAGAAAGTTCACTTTAACTTCATGTTAAAAGAAGTTATTTCCCAAATCAATTCTATTATGTATGATATATGATATATGAACACAAATTAATTGAGCTTACAATTTACTTTACACACCGCCTCTGATTAAAATTTAAAACAAAGGATAAGCTTGAAAGGACCTCAACCCAACATGATTGCAAGGGCCCAATAGTGTGCTATCCCCTAGTACGTAGTACCCCTACAGGCCTACACAGACGACTAAAGAGTAGAGTATTGAACACGGTCCGGTCCAAATCCGGACGGTCCATCGCTGGCCCCAGATTTGGTCCATGGCCCATGGCCCCATGATCCATGACGGTCCGGCCCAAGACGGCCCAAATTCGAAAAACCGAACCCGTCCCACCGTTGGCCCCCGGGGGCCGGACCCCCACGGGACGGTCCACGGTCCGGTCCGGTCCATTTTTTTTTTTTATAAATTGGAAAAAATAATAATTTATCATATTTTTAATAATAATTTTTAACTAATTCGAATTATTATTTTTAATTATTTAAAAATCTAATAGTACTAAAAAATTAAAAATATTGTAAAAAAATAAAATTTCAGAAAATTATAATTTTGGAAATACAATGAAATTTTTTTATGAACATGCTTAATTAAAAATGAGGTGAGTTATTATATTTTGATGTTATCTAGAACATGTTTTTTTACTACACCAATAATTATTGTTATTTTCATTTTATTTAAAACTACACATAATAATTATTATATTTTGATGTTATCTGCATTCGACAGGTCATATCTCTGCCCATACCAGAAGTAAAGTTTACCCCCACATAATCCAATTAATTATGTCTTAATTTTTCGCTTTATTTGGCGAGGTTTTGGAGAACTTGCACTAGCCTTTTTGTAATTTCTCAATTTCATTGTCTTATTTCTCAATTTCATTGTCTTATTTCGGTAAACAAATCTTGCCAATATAAAATTAATAAAAGAAATATTTTTCATATTAAATTCTGAATTTCTCATCTTAATGAAATTTTTTTTACACCTCATTTCGTGCATCTCTTTTACGCATCTAATATTAAATATAAAATTAGAGAGAATATGTATTTTTAAAAAGTGTATATATGTAATATTAAATGCACATAAAAATGCAGACAAGAGATGCAAATATTAGTTTATTATTCCCTTGATATAATTAAGATGAAAAAAGAAAGCATGTAATTCAAGAGGCCTTACAAATTGGAGCTTCTAAACCAATTTTTTTTTAAAAAGGAACAAACTCAAGGCAAACAGGAACAATCAACAAAATGCAAACCAGGATTAAAGAATTGGATTATGAATTCGTATATGATGCATATCGTTGAGTTTTTTTTTATGTGCATTTAAATTTGAGTAGCTCAGACTCATTTTTATCTCAAAAAAAATGATACATACAGTCCGTTTATTAGATTTTGGACGATCTGAAAACCAACCGATCATTCATTGAGTGGCTTAAAAAGTAATAGTTTAGTTTTATCATAATATATGTTATAATTAGCCGAATAATTCTTGAATTGCAATAAATTTTATACACTTTTTTTTCTAAAACAACAAAGCTATCATGCAAATTGTAACATATTATTTTACTTGATAGTTGATAATTTTGTCGTCTGTTTTCCGATGAATTTGCTTGTCAATGTCTTTCAGCCTAAAGCAATATAAAACATTCAGAAATCGGAATTTTTTTTATTAAAAGCGTTCCAAAATACAATAAAACTATCAATTTTATTTAAAACTACACATAAAACACTAATTGTTATTTTCATTTTTACATGGTCCGGTCCGAGGGTCCGGTCTGGACGATCCGGTCCCACGGTCCCGCACGGTCCACGGGTCGGCACGGGAGACGGGTCGGCACGGTCCATTTTCGGGTGAAGAGAGGACCGACCACCGTTGGACCGGGCCCGTGATAGGGCACGGTCGGGCCACGGCCCGGCTCGGTCCGGGTCCGACGGTCCTACGGTCCCGGCCCGGGACGGAGTGCCTGACCGTCCGTCCCCATTTCAATACTCTACTAAAGAGGCACACAAAAACCATATTTTTTTTAGGTAAATAAAAAAAAAAATTGTATGATTGTTGTTTGTTTTTGTGAGTGTAGCGTAGATTAAGTTTGAAACTCGGTTTAGCGACTTAGATCCGAGTTTTAAATTTGGTCCCAAGTGTATATTATTTTCCTGTTCAGTTGAGTTATTTGTTTAAAATAGATTGAAATAGTTTATTAAGTTATTTCATTGTATATTTTTATTTATTTGATGATTAAAAAATTTATTATATTTTATAATTTTAAAATAATATTATACTAGCTAATTTTTTAACATATGTTTAATGATTTAGTATTTTTACAGATTTGTAACAATTTAATTCCAAACCATAAATAAAAGAAACTCAATTTCAAACCATAAAAAAAATAAAGTACAGCCTATCGAATAAAGTAAAATATCAATTACAGTCTCTGAAATAAAAAAAAAAAGTAAATCCACGCCAGTGAAACATTCTCTTAATGAGAGACATGCTGTATATGTTTGCACAAAATAATTTATTACAAAGGATATGCTAATATAAATTATAAAATATTTTATTTTCACATTATAAGATTAAAAATAGTTACATCGATTCTGACCCTCTATGACCTATATTTATTTTGCGATATGATAAGTAGTTGATAATTATTTAAAAAGTTTGCTAAAATTAAACACCATTATTCTGCAAATAATAAAATTAAACACCACTACTCTAACATATCTAAAATTAAGTAATATTAAAAATGAACTAATTATAAATTAAAATTATCATAACTAATTATGACTAAAAATATACTACAATTAAACTAATTATGAACATTAAAACTATAAGTAAAAAATTAAACACCACTAAACTAAAATAAATTACCTAACATATCTAAAATATAATTAATCATATATTCCTCTCAAAATTAATACTACAAATCTTTAAACATTTTAAAAATAGAGTTAAATTGAGAAAGAACAATGAAAAAACGGATCCACAAATTTTTACAACTCTCCTCTGAAAATTATGAACTTTGTGCAATTAATTTTAAAAATAGAGTTAAATTGAGAAAGAACAATGAAAAAAAATACATATATTCATCCCACTCTCTTCATTTCCCTTCCCCCTTCCCCCCTTCCCCTATGCCTTCATCTTCCTCCAATACATATTCAATATACATATATTCCTCCTACTCTCTTCATTTTCCTTCCTCTCTGCCTTCCTCTTCCTCCAATACATATGCAATATACATATATTTCTCAAAAACCTTTTGTATATTATGTTTTGTTTCATTTAATGAGAAATTAAATTCTGCAAGTAAACAGTGTTGTAGCATATATTTAGTAACTAATATTTGATATATGAGTCCGAATCAACTAAAACGTGCATATAATATTTTTTTCTATGAAACAAATAGAGGAATCAAGTTTCTCAACTCTTAGTATCACAACGAATTATTTGGTTGAATTTCAAATTCGTTAATTAATTCTTGTGGCGTTAGCTTTATTTGATTTTTGTTAATTACTTGCATACCACTAGCTTTAGCAGCCAACAGCTGCACCTATATTAATATATGGAGGAAAATGACTCAATTTTTCATAGACTGCTTTGCAAACAAATTCAAAAGATGTGATGGCGACGTACGGACCCGATTGAATGTGCATCCTTTGGTCAATTTGTCACTGTTGTAGCAGATTTTTTTTTATTTTAATAAATAAAATAAATAAATATAGCAAACTAGTCATCTCTCTCCTCACTTTTGCATAAATAGTCAGACCTGAGTTTAAAACTCGGGTCCGGTTTTTTTTTTTTTACATAGAAACGAAAAAATAATTTATCCGGACCCGAATTTGAAACTTGGGTCCAGGTAAAATTTTTTTTTTACGTTTGTGTGTTATATTAAAAATAAAGCACAACATTTGTTGTAATATTTTAGATGGACCCAAGTTTGAAACTCGGGTCCGGATGATTTTTTTTTTGTATTTCTATGTAAAAAAAAAAATCCGGACCCGAGTTTCAAACTCGAGTATGACTAATTATGCAAAAGTGAGGAGAGAGATGACCAGTTTGCTATATTTATTTATTTTATTTACTAAAATAAAAAAATTTGCTGTTGTAGATACATTTTTTTAAATAAAAAGTTATTCGCATATTGTAGCATGATTGGTTGTTTTTTATACTCATTAGCATGATTCGAATTTTTTTGAACTAGATAGGATGGTCTGAAAAAAGTCGAGCAAGTTTTTTTTACTGCCAGCTACTTGGTCTGAATTAAATTCGGGCCATTTTTTTACTAACCGTCCACAAAATATAAATTATGAAAAATTATAAATTAAAAATTATAAATTATAAAATAAAAAGTAATAAATTATGTATATATTTTTTATATGAATCTGAAGAGACCGAGATAAAATTTTGACTTTTTATATTTTTTAAAGTGAAATATAATAAATTTTTCTTATATGCCCACCCAAATATGCTGGTTTGAATTTTTATTTTGGGTCGAAATTTTTAAAAAATTAATTCATACTACAAGAATCTTGACTTGAGATAAAAATTCGGACTAACACAGTAGGGAGCTTCACATAAATTTTAGAGGGGGCTGAAAGTATCATTTGATAGTGTCACCAAAGCCGAGGACCTTAATGGTCCTTAAAGAGATTAGTCATATCTGAAGATCTTT
The DNA here is from genome assembly GCA_037127355.1 of Schoenoplectus tabernaemontani. Classification (NCBI taxonomy): domain Eukaryota; kingdom Viridiplantae; phylum Streptophyta; class Magnoliopsida; order Poales; family Cyperaceae; genus Schoenoplectus; species Schoenoplectus tabernaemontani. The sequence goes on along the minus strand of CM073755.1, from coordinate 14,823,697 downwards.
TTTAGTTGAGTTTAAATGAGGTACCACCGTACCATGACTGCAAAATGATTCATATAACTCTGAAAAGGGAGTCCTGTTACTTTGCTGCGCAGCATTGTGCAGTACAGTATTTAAACTGTTGGATCACTTTAGATCTGTACTGACTTGAATTATGAGAAAATTCAACGGTCCATATAATGCGTTGTACGGTGTAGCGCAACAGATAATATAAATTTCTGAAAAGGAGGCACCACTACATGCTTATTTAGAATCTTTTACAATTAAAAATCATTTTCGTCAATAGACTTAAATAAAAACTGAATGCTCTCTTTCTTGAGCTTTAAATGCTGACTTGACAAGAAGGGGGTCAGAAGCTATCTAATCTATAGTTAAAACATGAAACAATGCTCTCACTTAGTTTATTTTGAAATTTAAGAGAGGGCCAGAGCCCAATTAGGCCTAAGGAAGCTTCGCCTCTGGACTAGCATATCATCGGTATTTAAAAATGTACAGAATTTACTGCTTTTCACTTTAAATTTTTGTTCGACATTTATTTAGAATTTATTTAATTTAACATGATATGAGATAAAAGTTAAATTTAAAGGATAAAAAATTGATTTCTTTAAATCAAAATTTTATCTTCATTTTTTATATTTTATCATATTTTATAAGTACAAAATAATATATAAAATTAAAAAATACAAAAGTCAAAATTTTATATTGATCCTTTTTTTATTCGTAAAAATTATACATAATTTATTACTTTTCACTTTTGATATTTTTTTAGAATTTATACTTTGTGGGCATTTAATAAGAAATGGCCTGAATTAAAAATTCAGACCATGTAGCTCGGAGTAAAAAAAAAATCCCCGAATTTTTTTCGGGCCGCCTACTTGGTTCGAAAAAAACTCAAATCATGCTAGTGAGCGTAAAAAAACAGTCAATCATGCTACAATATGCGAAATATTTTTTATTTAAAAAAAATGTTGTAGGTACCTATTTTCTAAATAAATTATTTGATACATAAAATTAAGTTAGTTGCCAGACTTTGCCAGAATAATAATCCTATCTTAAATCTTTAGTGTGTGTGCATGATGGAGCCAAGATTTCAAATGGGGGTAAACGATACATTAAATATCAGATATAAATATTAAGGATGATGAGTGAACAAAATATCCTAAAATACACTATTTTTTTTTATTTTGTCTAAATTTTAATTTCATGAGGGTTAGACGCCTACTGATCCTCCCCTAAATTTGTCCCTGCGTGTATTGAAAAGATTCAGAATCGTATGATGTATAAGCAAGCAATGCAATTATCACTTCTCAATTTGCATTTTCAATATTTGGGTATACATCAATAAAAAAATTTTACAACTTTTGTTGTCGGATGAAATAAATTTAAATAATATAGTTTCTTATTTGAATGGAATTAAGATGACATAATTCACATTGAAATTTTTGTAATTTACTATCTCAAATTCGAATATAAAAGTTGACTTTGATTAAAATAAAAAAATGATAAAGCACGCAGCAACCCCTACACATACATGTACTCAAGTTTCAAATAGCCCCCCCCCCCCCCCCCCCCCCCGCATTTTCAAATTGGACAAATCACCCATTTCATTTTCTAAATTACTATAAATTAATATTCCCTTCTCTTCAATTTAATGATTAAAATTCAAAAACTTTACACAAATTCTTGTTTTTATTTGAAACTCAAGCATAACTTCATTTTTTAATATTATTTTACTTTTAAATTGGTCTAATATCCGATTATCACATTGTACTTTTAAATTGGTCTAATATTATTTTGCATATGATTTAAGAAATAATACCTTAGAAATTATGAAAGATATATATGACCTAAAGATCGTTATGTTCAATACTATTTTTTTCTTGCTCCGATTAGTTGATCAATATTGTTTTGCAAAAGAAAAAAAGAACAACAACAAAGAAGAACAAGCATAATGAAATTATTATGAACCGGTAAATGTTTTTATTATTTTGAATTTTTAATGAAAAAGTGGTTGTGTTAGAAATTTTGATTTTTTTTAATCAAAAGGTTGAATAGAAGGGGATACTGCAACTATTTGGGAAATGTAAGGAGATGTTTGTTCAATTTTAAAATACAGATGATATTTGAGGCTTGTGTGTAGAGGTAAGGGGTCTTTGTAGTTCCTAAAAAAATGCTGAGGTTTATTTTCCTCTCATGTATAACAATATTAATGATTTACTGTCAAAAATTCCTCTTTGTTTCATGTTCCTCCAACTGACCATACATCCAAGTTTGTTTAAGATTAATTATATATAACATGATATATATAGTTATTTATAGACTGTTCAATTTTTAATTTATAAGGTGTATGCAACAAATCCATTTGATTATTAAATTATTTGGCCAATAACCTAATAATTTTCCCATGGTCAAAAATGCAGGCTAAGCTAGACCATGTATACTAACACCCTTTATTTTATTACTGCCCTTTTTGTCACCGTTTTTGAATGACAAGGGACCATTTTGACTCGGTAAATTGATTTGATATAAGTTTTTGTGACTTGATTCACTTCAAAAGGTCCAAGCATTTTGCCTTTTAGTCCCAGCAGCCGCAGCTAATGGTAGCTAAATTTTCAACTTCTATTTTTTTAGAGAGGATAATTTTTTTTTTGTCTCCGTTCGCTTTCTCGAGGGACATATTACAATCAGATGGCGCATGCAATATTATATATAGAAAGGTGAGGTCACTTGATTATGACTAAATAATTTTGGAAACTAGTTTTTTCAAATAAATTTTAATAGTGAGCTGATATATAAATATAATTGTTGATATCGACTTTATTATTCATGAGTTATTATATACATATTAGTTATTTTATCGTCCAATTCATTTTGTACACTATTTCACATTATTCGACTTAAATAAGTTTTTATTCATATTACCGATATTTATGTTGATTTTTCGTAAAACATGAAAATCAGCTCCTACCTGCATCTATGGTTTTTTTTTAGTAATCATTACCAAGTATGCCTCAGAGGAATTATATTTAATTTTACATTGCAATAATTTATTTGAGCATAAACATATATATTGTTGATTAATTTGATAAAATATCCAAATAATAATCGATATCTATGAACACTTTAAGAATTCATTTAACAATACTAATTTGTTCGCAACGATATAATAAAGAAAACATAATAGTCGCTAATCACTATAGTATTGAGTCTATATTATTATTATATCCCGCAAGGTAAAACTATAACATATGATTGAATCATTTACAGTACGAAAATCATTATCATAAAAAAAAATAAGGGACAAAAATCAATGTATATATTAAAACAAAAATCAGGAAAAAAACGAGATCGATCAAGTGAAATTAAAAAAAAAATAAAAATATTAAATTTAATGCGGTTCAGCCGAGTCCTTTCAACCAAAAAAAAATGCTAAATCAACAATCTTCGGTGTCCCGGGGTAAAGTTGACAAAATTACGTGCATGACGACTTGATCAAAGTAATCTATAAAAGTATAGTCAAGTTCATAAATAAGTTATTTCCTCTCATAACAAGATCTTCTTGTACAAAATCTCACTATCAAATACTAACCTCAAAATGAAAACTTTTCTTTTTCTATATTCAAATTAACTTCTTTTGCGATAGCCTTAGAATACAATACAATATTAATAAAAGAACAAGACTGTCATTTTTTCCGATCCGACTCAACTCAAAATAATCCTAAATAGATTGATCGAATATGATTAAAGATTTCTTAACCTGTCATAGTTCATGTACAAGTCAAACCAACCCGACCAATTTAAATACTAATTAATTAAAATTTAAATATACACTAATTAATATTAAGTTACTTAAAATATATAAATAAAATAATTAACAAATACTTACTTATTTTATTTGAGATAGATCAGGTCAAAGAAAAATGATCCAATTTTAAACTATCAGATCAGATTGAATGAACACAAATAAAAAAATAATAATGATCCAACTCAAGTCGGATCCATTGACAATCCTAACAAGACTAACATATATTTTTGACCAATATGCTCTAATTCAAAATTTGGTCCTACCAAAAATTGTAGAATACATGTGTGCAACTGTATATAAAGTTGAAATTATATACTAATTTACTTTTAAGGTAAAATAAAATCTTAACACACACGTGTATGTCTATTTAATTACATCTATGCTTATTTGGTGTTCCAGGCTTCCATGCATGCATGATGCATCTAAGCAAAATATTTTTTTCCAGCAGAACAAGTAACTGAGAATCCATATGTTATGATTCCGGTGTGCGTATGACATCATGATACATATGGCAGTTATTCATCAACAATATTTTAAATCACTATAGGAAAAACCATTGGCCTAAAAAGGCTATTTGCATCGGGTTTGTCAATGCTATAAACTTGTTGCATCAGTCAGTCATGTCAAAAAACCGACACACTAATTAAACACTGTATTAGATGGTCATTCACATCGACTTTACAACTTTGACATCAATCTATACATTGACATCGACATATTTTAGCATCAGCTGAAGTTAATGCAAAAATATTTTTGACATCTGTTTGGCTGATGCCATTCTCCTCTTTTACATCAACAAAACTGATGTCAAAATAATTTTGACATCCGATTGGCTGATGTCAATACTCTTTTTTGCACCAACAAAACTGATGCAGATTAGTTTTCTTCATCTTGTGCTGATATTTCTAATTATATGTCTTTTTTTCTAAATCAGTATCATTATAAATTAATTATAATAATATATAACACGCAAAAATAATAATTACAATATGAAGATTTAAATTAAACCATAGTATAAAGTCTACACCAATGTCAAAAATCAAATAAATACAATGTAAATTAAATAAAATCTGCCACATGCTATAAAAAAAGATTAAATAGTACCATAGTAAAAAAATCTGCCACTTTCAATATGAGTGTATGATAGGCTTTGCATTTAAGTTCTTTGAATTTGCTTTAGAAGAATAAAAAACAGCAAAATATGAAACTAATTATCTCAATCAGCTGCGATCCTCCTATTCCTTAGCAAGGTGCTCGTTTAGATATCCTTTGAATTTCCCATAAAATGTTGGTTTTTCAATGTGCCTCTTGAATGAAGTTAGAGCAGAAGTTAATTCCACGATCAATAGCAAATTTCAGCAAATGAAAGTTCACCAAACCTATATTCAATTTAGTTGTCAACTTATAATGCTTTGCACAAACAAGCAATCTCCCATTTAGTAGGTCAGATACTGAATCAAAAAAGAATAAGTAATACTAATCTAAGTTATAACTCAACTGCAATGGTCATTTCTTTGTTGAAAACTAATAAAAAACTATGTATTGGGGTTAATAGATTCGTACCAGGTTGGTAGGTTCCTCATCAGAGGTGTGAGAGAGAAGGTTTGGTCAAGACTTGGGAATTGGAGGAGGTGATCGGAACTCAAGACGGCAAGCTTATACTCACTTTTTGAAAATTATGCTTACCATCGATGATTCCATCAAATTGAACCGTTATATTAGTGTGCGATCTTTTTTCGTGTCTTTCACCGCTGAAAAAAAAATTAACGATGAATTACAGAAAAAAAACATGAAATACTAATCTAATTAGACCTAAAATAATTAATATTTTATTAATTTTATATTAATATTTAAAAAATAACTAATATTTATCAATATAATAATAAATTAATAATATATTTTTAATTTTATAATAAAATAATTATATTATTACATATATTATTGACTAAATAGTTAAAAATATTTGCAAATAACTACATATCGAACTATTACGAATAGAACTCGAATTAGTTCATTAAAAAGTTATTGAAATGATCTCGAATCAAACTAATAAAAAAAATCTAATCAAACGAACCAAACTCATACTAAAGTCAAATCGAACACCGAATGAATTACAAAGTTATTGAAATGATCTCAAATCAAACTAATAAAAAAATCTAATCAAACGAACCGAACTCATACTAAAATCAAATCGAACACCGAATGAATTATGAATTATAAAATTATTTTGCAGCCCTACTCAGAGCTCAATTTTTCCATTTAAATTTCAAAGCTTATCAAAAGCATTCTCGATTGTTATTGGTATATAAACGAATCCGGGTAATTCACTCTAAAAGAAAACTAAATAATTGAGGGCTTGAACCTTCGGAATTCACATCTGCAGTAACTCAAAAATTGAGTTACTGACCGGATCTCATTTTGAATAGACCCCATGAAATTTAAACCTTGACCATCATGGTTCCGACTGAAATCTAAAACTGACAGTTCAAATTGCATGACGCAGTAACTCAACAAGTTACAACAAAGGATATTCTTCTTGAACTTCCGAAAATAATTGTACTCAACTAGTCCAATTCACGTGCTCAACTTAGAAAAAAAATAGGCCCTCTTAATATTAGAAGTCAGGATCGACATTCAATTACTCGACCTTATCAGTATCACTAACCATTTGGACAACACGTTTCTCAACTTAGCAAATTATTGACATATTTTCTTAATTGCTCGTGAACTTACATATAGAGGAATGTAATTTCTTATTTAATGAAATCTTAGCTGGTCATGTAAAACAGGTTACTCACCCAACAAAGCCTCCAAGCGAGAGGAATCAATGTATCAGCTCAATGCTGCCTTTGTGAGGCGAATATCCTGGAGACAACAGACCATTTGTTTTGCCAGTGTTCCATTTCAGCAGCTATATGGGATTCCTGCTTTAATTATTTCAGTTTCTGTTCAGTGCTGGTTCTACCCTTGGTTTGTGATACTTGGTGGGAACAACGTGCAACGGTTACCTCTGACAAACACAAACTGTGGGATTCACTTTGTGCGACAGTTTGCTGGACAATACGGAAGGAACGGAATAGGAGATTCTTTTCAAATCAATGCAAGCCGACCTGGATGCTAATACAAGAGATTATAGAGGAGACATTGAAATGGTTGAGTTACTATTAAGCATGTATACATGGGCGGATGCAGGATTTTAGTCAGGGGGAAAAATATCAGATTGTAATAGCTTATCGGGTTTAAATCCATTAACTAATCGGGTACTAAATAAAAATAATAGTAATTTAATATATATTCTTACCTAATAAAAAATTTATTAGAATAATAACATTTTAATATATAAATTTATATATTAAAAATAACAATAAAATAAAGCTCAAAGTAATAGATAATGAAGTTGATGAAGAAAATTTTCGTCAATAAAACTTTATATTTTGATATCTTTGCATAATTATTTTATTATACATGATATTAAATATTTTTTTCTCAATAAAATTAATCAGACAATCCAGAGAGGGCAAAAAAAATTTTCAGGAGGGACAAACTACCGAAAATATTACCGAAAAGCACTGTTTTTTAAAATCCAGAGGGGAGCCGCTGCCCCCCCTGAACTACTGTGGATCCGCCACTGCATGTATAAACATGTAGAATGTAATAGGTCACTGTTTAGGGGACGAGATTCTGCAGCTGTAGTTACAACACAACATGGCTGGTAGCTTTGTGTACTTTATGAGATCTTGTAAGTTTAGCTCAACTTGAGCAATTTTCATTATTTAATACAAATGGCTCAGTACTTTGACCGGCCACATCAAAAAAATAAAAAAGAAAAAAGAAATCTTAGCTGGTCATCGCCAGCTACCTAAAGAAAATTTATTTACTTATTTTATTATTATTTGTTTTTGCGAGTCTAAGGCGGCCGGCTCAATTGAACTTGGAATTATTCTATCCGACCCCAAGCATAAAGTTCTGACTTGCTCACTGTAAGCAGGGGCGGATGCACTAGTGCCCAGGGGGCAGCGGCCCCCTCTGGATTTTGAAAAACAGTGTTTTTCGATAATACTTTCGGTAGTTTGCTCCCTCTTGAAAATTTTTTTTGTCCCCTCTGAATTGTCTGATTAATTTTATTGAGAAAAAAATATTTAATATCATGTATAATAAAATAATTATGCAAAGATATCAAAATATAAAGTTTTATAGACGAAAATTTTCTTCATCAACTTGATTATCTATTACTTTGAGCTTTATTTTATTGTTATTTTTAATATATAAAATGTTATTATTCTAATAAATTTTTTATTAGGTAAGAATATATATTAAATTATTATTTTTTTATTTAGTACCCGATTAGTTAATAGATTTAAACTCGATAAACTATTACAAACCGATATTTGCCCCCCCTGACTAAAATCCTGCATCCGCCCATGACTGCAAGGCAGATATCCTTGTCAGTAGCCATCATAGATAATACGATATCAGAGAATTTGAATATGTACTCACTGGATTTTCTCTAACAAATGTCGTCTTTACCAAGGGTTCGTTTAGCGAATCAAGGAATACCGAGAGTTCGTTTAGCAAATTAAGGAATAAGTTTAGAAGAATGATAGAATAATATTTTTTTGAAAGAGTGGTAGAAAAATAGTATTTTTGACTATTTGGAAAAGCGAAAATATCATTTGACAGTTGTTAATCAGAATAGATAAAATATGAATAATTATGATACTATCAATGATGATGATAATAAAAAAAATAATAATATTATTATTATTAATAGTATAATAATAATAATAATAATAATAACAATAATAAAATAATCATAATTCATAATCATAATAAATAATAATATTCGTAGTTGTAATCACAATAATGTAATAAAAATAAAAATATAATCATAATATAATAATATAATAAAAAATTATAATTATACTCATAATCACAATAATAATAATAAATAATTTTAATTTTAATAATATAATAATAATATAATAATAAATAATCAAAAATATAATAATATCATAATATCATAATAATAAATAATTATAATTATATTAATATAATAATAAAATAATCATTATAATAATAGCATAATAATAAATAATCATAATTATAATAATATAATAATCATATTTATATTCATAATATAATAATAAAATTATATTATTATAATATAATAATAATAAATAATATTATAATACTAACGGTGATGATAAAAAATAATAATCATAATATTAATATAATAATATAATACTAATAAATCATAATCATAATCATAATTATAATATAATAATATAATACAACATAATCAAACAATAATCGTTATTCCGACGATAGTTAATCCGATATACCACTTATAACTTAGTTTGCCGAATTAGCACTCTTCCGCAGTCTTTTACTTAATCTAAACTTCATTTGACAAATTAATTCATCGGAATAGTAATTTTATTCTAACGTTTTGCTATTCCATTGAGCGCCAAACATAACCCAAAAGAATTCTAAATCAGCTTCACAAATATGTATATATATATATATATTCAACCATTGCGCATACTCTTGTCAGACAAATGCTGCTCCTATTTGGCGCGTGCCTCCAGTACTCTCCTCAACCCTTTTCTTTCAATTTGCTGGTATTGGATTCCTGTCAGGATAAAATCCAATAAATTAAAGCACAATATTCCAATGAGATGGATGAATAATTGGAGCTAGATATCTGACTTCACGGCTTCCTCTTGTACTTAGTTTCTGTTAATGTCTTTATCGGTCTAATGTAATTCAAAGACTTTCACTGTCGTGATTTTATCAAGACAAAAAAATTCCGGATGTTGCTTTCCCAGTAATTCAATCACCAAATATTACGGGCAAGCATCCAAAATAACTTAAATTAGAACTAAGCAAATAACATATCCCTTTGCTAAAACACATACGATATTGAAATTCAAATCTCGTGGTTGACATTTCCTTAAATTCACTGTGAACGTTACCAACAGGCTTCCTTTCACATGTATAAATAGCCATAATGAAATAACATGAAATTCTCATCAGTTCAAAAGAAAAAAAAAACTAGCTAGCTCTTAAAGAGTTCTTTACAGTTCTTAATTGTGTTCATTATGGGAAGCAAGATAGGAAAGCTACCTTTGCCATATAAAAGGATGATAGTTAGATCAGCTCGAAAAGGATACGTGCCAATACTGGTCGGCAAAGAGGCGACTGCAGAGAGATTTCTTGTGCATGTAAAACAGTTGAATAATCCTAGTATGATGATGTTACTAGAGATGGCTGCAGACGAGCTTGGTTATCAGCATGAAGGGATTCTAAGGATCCTTTGTGATGCTGATTATTTTCGGGAGATGGTCAGCAGTAAAAGTAGATGACTAGCTAAGTATAGTTTACATCCCTTATTGAGGAGGAGGGGCCAGTAGGGGATGGGGTGTTTGGTAGAGAGATAACTCCTCTGGCATATAATGAGTTTTCATTTTTGTTGCTTCATGTAAAAAAACGCAATAGGAAATAAGTAGGATGAATGATGAAATAACTCAGATAGTAGTTCGACGGAAGATGATTAGCATGCTCTAGTTTCCCTTTTTTTTCTTGGTTTTTTTTCCTTTCTCTTTTCTTTTTTCTTTTCCTTTTTATGATAAACACTACTGCAAAAAATGATTCAACAAAAGGTTTGAAATATCTTTAATAATGATTCTTCAATGGTTATTAAAGAGGTGTTAGAAAAAATTATAAAATAATCGTTGTTAAATCACAAAACGTGGGAAATATATATATATATATATATATGAGGAATTTTTGGTAACAATTTCTTAAAAAAATGTTGTTAATTTTTTTTAACAACTGTTTTAAAGTGAAAGCCGTTATGAAATCAGACCTTTAACAATGATTTTATCAATATATTTTTGCCAAATGAGACATTCAACAACGGTTTTTTTTTTCTAAAACTGTTGTTAAGATATTTTTCTTATTAAATGAATAATAAATAGATATCAACAATTATATTTATATATCAGCTCACTATTTAAATTTATTTCAAAGAACCAGTTTCCAAAATCTTTATTGGTGTACCCATCAAAATCTTCTAAATTGCCAATAACCCCATCAAAACATTTTAATATCCTATATCCCATCAAATTTTCACTTTCTTTTTATTATCCCTTTTTCTTTATATAACATATTATTTAACTTATATAAAATTTAAATTGACCATTATATCCTTATTCTCAAATTGAGACATGCCTTCAATTTTTTAACAGCAATACATAAAAAATGTAGAGTGGTTTTTCAAATTCCCACCTAAATCAATTCTTTGCATCGAGGAGCTCTCTCTTTGATTGCTTCTCCTCTTTTCACCACTATTTACTAACAAATGAAAAATGAAGATCATTTCACATTTTCACTATTATTAAATTTCACTAGTTCATCTTAATTTTCTGTAGAGAATCGAGCAAAGCCTAATCCTGTTACTCATTCAAACAAAAGGACATGTCCAACAAATATCTACAAGCTTCTTCAACAAGAAAATATTTAGTCGTTCTTATTTTACTTGTGCGCTAAATTTGACATTGCACTCTTGTTATATGCATATTTTAATGCACTAGTACTATTTAATATGTTTAGAGCATCTTTAGTGCAAGGATGAGGTTTTTCTAATATTAATTTAGAGACTTAATTTATATCGTTAGAGTAAAATATTTAATTTTCTTCCTCTCAAGTAGATTATGCTATTAGCCAATACTCTCAGAAACAGGAAACATGCTATTAGATTATGCTATTATATAACACGGAAACATGCTTCATTTTTTTTAAGTTATTCAATGTTGGAGTATATCGATACTAATACAGTATGTATACTGATACGAAAGAGTTTGGTATATTTTATGTCCCTTGGCTGAAAAAAATATAAGTTTGTCTTCAATATTAATATTGAAATAAAAGTAGGTTTATCGGAATGTCAATTTTTCTCTTAATTCTGCATTTATTTTATATTATATTATGTATTTATGATTAAAATTTATATTGATTACTAAATTATCTTTATTTTTTTCTTTCTTTTCATATGAAGATATGATTTTTTATATTTTTAAAAAACATCACCGTAGCAAAATACGGACAAAATGCTAGTATAAAGAAAAGGGGATAATAAAAAAGAAAGTGAAATTTTGATGGGATATAAAATATTAAAATGTTTTGATGGAGATATTTACAATTTAGAAGATTTTAATGGATATATCAGAAACTAACCCAATTATTAAGTAGTCATAATCAAGTGACCTCACCTTTCTATATATTGCACGCGCCATCTGATTGTAATATGTCAAGTCAAGTGAACGGAAGAAAAATAAATTATTATCTTAAAAATAGAAGTTAAAAAATTCGTCTGACTAACAATCTTTCAAAGTAAATTCTCTAAAAAAATTTCGTACCTAACTTTTTTATTTTTGACAAAAAAAATATTCTTTGTAATTAATATTTTATTTTTAACAAAAAATACGTATATCTATATAAAGTGAGTCAAATAAGCAAAGTTAGGTACTTATATAAGTGAGTCAGATATTTTGATATGAGATTTAAATATTTAGATATGAGACTCAAGTATTTAGATACGTGATTCAGATATTTAGATATAAGACCCATGTATTTATATAAGTGAGTCATATATTTATATAAGTGAGCCAGTTATATATTTAGATATGAGACACATATATTTATATAGATTATTATTAAAAAATAGTAAGAGAGAGAAAAAATAAAATCTTGTGAGAGAAAATGACAAACATCACATGGAGTGTACGAAAAAAACGCATGCGGCAGATGGTAGAAAAAAGCCCTTTGAAATAAAAAAAACTTAGGTATTTATATAAGTACGTCAACTATTTAAATAAGTGAATTAGATATTTAGATGAGTGAATCAGATATTTAAATAAGAAAATGACAAACATCACATGAACTGTACGGAAAAAATATGTATAATAGAATAGAGAAAAAAGTTTCAAAAAATAAAAATAACTTATATATATATATATATTTCAGATATCTGAGTTTTATATATTTAAATTAATTAATTAAATATTTAGATTAAAAAAAAGAACAACATTATATAATTCATATGGGAAAACACGTGAAGGGGATGAAGGTTGAAGGAGCGGGTGATAAAAAAAAATTTCTAAAAAAAGGGTTAGCTACCATTAGCTGCGGCTGCTGGACCTAAAAGGCAAAAACATCTAGCCAACATGGATTTCAAATATCAATGCTTGGAGCTTTTGAAGTGAATTAAGTCGCAGAAACTTGCATAAAATCAAGTTACCGAGTCAAAATGGTCCCCTTGCCATTAAAAAACGGACAAGTCGTCATTGGTTTTTAATTTTCCTAGGCGTCCCTTCTACCCATAGGACTCGTTCTCGATCAAAGATGTGCAACATATTTTGTTTTACAAGGCTCAAAATTCAAATTGGTTAAAAGATAGCTTTGTTATGATTGGTTGTCGTTATTTTACTTTTTAAGCTAAGGAATATAAAAATGAGTTAAATGGAGAGTCCAATAATTGTAAGCAACTTTTTTATTGATCAAAATATCCTATACTTATTCATATGTATAAACTATAATAAAAATAACATATTTAATTAATTTTCACTATTTTTCTCCATTTTTTAAATTTTTAAATAAACATACTTAGAGTCTAGTGAGATGATATATAGATAATATTTTTATATTTGAAAATACATAAATATCACAAAATCTATTTCTATTAAATATAAAGTCTATTAATATAACTTTTTAATTCTTTTAAGCTTTTAAAAAAATGACATAAAATAAAAAATAACTATATATGTATTACTATGCAACTTTTTGCTTTTAAAATATGGATGGCTATTAAAAAATTATAAAATATAAGGTTCCGTGAGAGCGGCAAGAAAGAAAAAAATAAGAATTAGTGTCATTCAAAAATTATTAACCATGGATTATAACAAGTAAAAAAATAATAGTAAATCAAAATTTCCCCGTTTTATTTGTATCGAGTCCAAGATCATCTAAGAACATATAGGCTTAATAAACAATAAATCGCACTCCGAAATATTAATTTGATTTTGATGAGCAACAAAAGTTATTCATATCTGTCTAACTAGCCGATCTAATCGACATTGACCAACGCCTTTGAGAACACATTGAATATCACATTCAGGACTTACAGGATCATTCGACCTTTTTATTTTTTTTCCTCCTTTGGGCCCCTCTTACCTCAACTCAGTAAATACAATGGAATGGCAAAAGAGAAGTCTGCATCAGTGATGCAAGGAATCTTCACTAGCTACAGTAAATAGATAAATCGTACCAGCTGATTGCTAAAAGGAGTCGATGTCATGGCAACCTACGACTTGGTCAAATGAAGCTCACTCAGCCTCTCTTTCCTTCATGAATTAGTGAAAAAAGGGGATGTACCTTCCTGTTCATGGAAATTCTTTCTTGACTATATAAGCAGAACATTGAAATTTTTATGCACTACTTAATGCCGTCCCCTCTACAGCATCAAAACTATAGGTAGGGATGTTAAAATATCCAGTTCCGGTCATATTGCAAATTAGGATAACAAGTAAAACAAATATAGTAAGAGCAAAGACTTTCAAGCACTTGCATCAGGGTATAGGGCAAATGACAGTTTCTGCGCATACCAATTTGTCATCTCCATACATAACGGCTAAACTAGAAAATGTCCTCCTTTCTTTTTATTTTGAAGTATCTAATTATGAATTTTAATTAACACGGATTAAAGCAGATGAATTCTGTCAATTACTTGTCAGTGGGAACTGCTTTGTGTTTGTGATTTTTTCTTCATAGTCCAGAAGGCTGCACAATACCGAGTCTGTAAAATTCAGATTTTTCTTATAGTAAATAAAATAATTAAATATAGAAAAATAGTAAGATGTCGCTACAAATGAGCTCCCAGTCAGATCCGAGTTTTAAACTCGGGTCCAACACGTTGGACCGAGTTTAAAACTCAAGTCCAGCCCCGTTAGTTCAAAACCCCAATGCGGCATCCTCTTCTCCCACTCTCCTCTCCACTTCTCCTCTCCCTGTTCTCTAAACCGAAAAAAAAATCAATTTCAATTGATCTCTCTCATTTGTGCTCCAATTTGAAAATCGTTTGCGCCAAACTTTCTAATTTTCAGAGGAGAGTTGGAAAAACTCGTCGATTTGGTCGTAATTTCGAAAGTAATTTTTATTTTTCAATTTTAATCTGAATTTAGAAAAAAATATTAGTTTTGTTAGATTTAGTTAGTATAATTATAGTGATAATTAAAATATAGTTAATATAGTTTGGTTTGATTGATTTATAGTGTTAATTTCGAATTATATAATTATAGATTAGCACTAATTAGGCTAATTATC
Organism: Schoenoplectus tabernaemontani; assembly: GCA_037127355.1. Taxonomy (NCBI): domain Eukaryota; kingdom Viridiplantae; phylum Streptophyta; class Magnoliopsida; order Poales; family Cyperaceae; genus Schoenoplectus; species Schoenoplectus tabernaemontani. The sequence continues at coordinate 14,808,513 of CM073755.1, read as the reverse complement.
ATTAATTTGTTAGTTTAAATTAGGTGAAATAATATGAATTACAATGTAAAAAGGTTAATTATATGAAATTATTGAATTGTACCAAATTATATCAAATTGTATAAAATTATACCAAATTGCATCAAATGGCATCAAATTTTACGACATTGTATCAAATTATACCAAATTAGATCAAATTATACCAAATTTTTAATAAATTTAATTCTACCAAATTACATCTTAATTTTAATTTTTGCAATATTTTTTTAATAATTGTAGTGAAAAATGGAGTATCTGTAACTGCTTGTTGTACCCCAAAATGAACATAGATCACAAAGGGTAAAAATCGGTGTAAGTATTTTAAATCGTATAATGTAAAAAAATATATACTTTATAATTAATTTTAGCATATCGTATGTAATAAATATTTTTTTGTAGAAACATAACACTCTCCGTTTGAACGCACATCGTCCGAAAATATCATACAACGCGCAGATGGATCCATATCAGAATCAACTCGGTCTCTACCAAATAGCGATCATGGATGACTGTCAGTTAGATAAATCACTCCTGATAGTGCTTGTCGAGAGGTGGCGATAAGAGACGTCGATATTTCATCTACCAATCGGCAAGATGACAGTGACATTGGAGGACGTGTGTTGTCAATGGGGATTGCCTATCAGAGATATTTTAAATTTTTTATTTGTTATTTTATATTTTATTTTTGAAGTTTACTAATCTGATTTTCAAATATATAAAATACAGGAAAACCAATAACAGGGGTGACTGAGGTTCGGCAAATATATATTACGTTTAGTGAAGAATACAGCCACCGTCATTGGTTGGCTTACGATGCCCGGGTATTCATGGTTCGGTAAACATGAATTGCGCCAGATTAAGCATTTGATGGGCGATTTAGGGTATCCTTATATTTTCACAGCGATGCTTGCTTCCGCAGGTCAATATTTAATTTTTTCCATTTTAATTTGTATGTATTTATGATTTAATTGATTTTAGCCAATTTAATTCATTTAAATATGTATAATTTACTTGTACAGGTCTTTTGACGGATCCTGAGGACATTGATATCTCTACCGCTGACCGTTCGACTCACGACCCACCTAACCCGGTCCTGACGACTGATAAGTTTGACTTATTTTATGGAGATTTCATATTGTACTCTCAGTTGATGAGTCAGATGACCCTCGATCCGGGTGCTGGGACCTCCGGTACCCAATATGAGGCTCATCGCGCGTCGTCGTACGATACTCCTGGTTCGTCCACCCGAGTGCCCAAGACGCAAGTACCAACCGATGCAAGACGCAAGCGCCATCATCGTGAAATCCGATCAAGAGACACATACGGCCCGTCGCTCATTAGGAGGGTGTTTCGTAGACGCTGATGTATTTTTTTTTTATTTTAGAGACTGTAATTTATATATTTATTTTATTCGAGAGACTGTACTTTATTTTTTTTCATTTATGATTTGAAATTTAGTTTGCTTATTTATATTTGACATTAACTTCTTACAAAACTTTCAAATAATAAAACATAAAAAAAAATTAAATCATCAAATAAATATAAATATACATTGAAATAACATAACTAAACTATTTTATTTTATTTTAATATATAATCAATTAACTACTTTATTTTATACACAATAAACTTAACAGAAATAAAAAAAATCTGGACCCAAGTTGCAAACTCGGGCTAGACAAACTTGGGTCTGGCTGGGAGAGAGAATTTGCAACACCATCTTATCAGATCCCTATATTTAATTATTTTATTTACTATAAAAAAAAATCTGTGCAAAATTCATAACAAAATAAATGGAAAAATGAAGAGAAGGCTGTAACTATTTAATGAGCAAAACAAAATTATTGACAAATTAAGGTGAACAATTTTCTCTACTTATGATGCGCTATATATAGAATACTGAAAACTGCAAGTATGTATCTTGGGCTAACTAGAATAATATTAAGGAACAAATATCTAATAAGGTCTAATTCAACATACTAAAATACAACAAGAATTTAAAAGTTTCGGAACTTTGCATAGACACGAGAACAAATAAAATGCTTACTTGCATCATAGAAAGTGTATTTGCAGTATAAGTGGTCTCTATCATTTTTTCCACCTACAAAGCATTTCAGAATATATATATGCACAATAAATATCTTAGAAGAATTTAAAAGCATATATACAAAATAAATATTAATAGGGTAAAGAACAAATGGGTTTGAAATTAAATATCATTACCTCCAGTCCAAAACCATAGTACAAAGCAACCTTTTTCACATCCGCTAGGCTGAGTTCAATTGACATTTCATGATACAGTAAATAGAAGTTCAGTACTCAGTAAAAGCAAAATACAAAAGGTGGCTTTTATTATGGGGAAGGGATACAATCTTGACTATGGATCTTCAAATAAATATGAAAAAAAATTAAAAAAATTATGAATATGTTTTTCTATTTATAGATTGATGATGATTCAAATTTTATATAATTTCATTATCGTTTGATAGTCCATCAAAGACTATCAAAATATTATACAATTTACAACGATTTTAATAACGACCTTTGATGGACTATCAAATGATAATGAAATTGTATGAAATTTGAATCATCATCAATCTATAAGTAGAATAACATACTTATAAATTTTTTTCAATTTTTAAGTTTTTTTTCATATTTATTTAAAAATTCATTGTCAAGATTGTGAAGATAACCATTGTCAAGTGATCCCTTCCCTTTATTATATTAGTGGAAGGAATTACATACATCTTCACCGTAGGAGTCGGCAAAATGATATAGAAGGGGCCCCAAGTTTATCCAAACCTGATCTTTTTTCATTATAAAAAAAAATAATTACTCTAGAAGTAAAGTGAATTCAGAAAGTGACAATGAGCTACAGTTGATGGAGGCAATTAGCAGCAGTAATGTGCCAATTAATGGTGCATAACAATATGGTGGTGCACAGACGTTGGAGCAAATGCTCTGTTTTCTTTGCCTGTTCTGTTGTACCAATCCAGCTTACAATGTATGCCAGTAAAAAGCATCAATATACTGTCCATGTACCTCCTTGGAATTTCTGTTATACTTGTATCTTCACTGCTAAGAGAAAGATGCAGAATTTGAAATAATGAACTATACAAAGGGTAGTTTTATCTTTTAAAATATAGCTGTTTTGAGTGGATATGGAAAATTCCTTCATGATATATTGTATACTTTTTGAAAAAATATTGTGAAATGTTTATTGTATACTTTTTGAAAAAATATTATTTAATTTAAAAACTACTAATTATAATTATATATATATATAATTATATTTGAGTCAATTTTGTTGTAGTTAACAATTTTTTTGATTTTATTATTTTATAAAATATAATTGAATTTAACTATTTTTAAGATATGTGTGTAGAATCCTAAGAATGCTTCAAAAAATTCAAGTGCAGATGGTCAAGATTTATGAAGAATCTTCTGTGAAGATATAGGATCATATTTCATGTACAGGATAATCCAAAATTTTATATTTCTTCATAATTTTGCAAGGAAAAAGTTTTCTGCCGCAGAAAAACGTTATAATATTTTATGAACGTTATAACGTTTCTGCACTACACACTCAAAATTTTCTAAGTTTTTTTGAAGGCAGAGACATTATACAAGTTAACATAGCGTATCGTTATGTAACGATATATAAAGTGTTAATGCTTCATGAAACGTATAACGATTAAATAAATCATTATAATGTTTCCGAATTGCAGTAGACCTTGTCAGAGGTTGGTCAAATAGTCAAATCGTTATTAACGTTTTGTAAAGAGTTCAATGTTTCCTCTTATCATTATAACGGTTCATCTTATTCATTTTTGAATCATTATAACGTTACAAAAATATCTGATAAGGGGTATTCTTGGAAACTCAAGATTCAAGATTAAGAAATGTTATAACAGTTTAGGAACCGTTATAACGGTTCCCTACGCAAGAATACTATTGCTTTCTGTTAAAGAGCTTATTTAAGCTGATGTTCTGTGATTGTCCAAAACTGTTAAAACTTTCACAATCTTTAGCAATCCAGAGCATTTATCTAATAGCTATCAAAGAGCCCATACAATATTCTTTTGCAAAATACAAGAAATTAAAACCTTGAATTAGCTAAATTTAGAGAATCTCTTATAATTTCTTAGCAGTGCATAACACACATCTTTGAACTTTGGCTCAATTTTCTCTCAAGCTTTTAGCTATATTTTTTTAGCCTTGAGTGCTCTTAGTTTGTTCTTCTTTTTGGTTTGAGTCTTCTTGCACTTATTTTTGTGAAGAAACTAAACCTTCTAATTGTAAGATATTTTTTAATAATAAAGCGGTGTTCCGTTAGTGGGATGAGATTCGAAGACGTCGATTTCTATAACCGAACTTCGTTAACTTCTTGTGTCTTCTTTAGATTTCAGCACTTACATCTTGTGCAGTTCAAAATCTACATTCTTATAAAGTTATATTTTTTATGAAATATTGTTTTACATCAATTATCATTTTTGGCAATTGATATTTGACTGAATTTTCATAGCATATTTTAATAGAAACACCTCTATAATTTTAACTTCTCAATTTAAATAATATTTCTTGAAAAAATGTATAACAAATAAATGTACCATAAAGCATAAATATTGAATCTATATTTTTTTATCTACAATTTTATTTAAATCTTTTAAAAACTGGTTATCAAAATCATCGAACTGACCATCTATAGTTTTATCCATTTTGGTACGTTTGGATCATGCAAAGAATAGTCTAAAAATAGAGGAAATATTAATTTTGAGATTTGTGTGACTCTATTAGGATAGTAAAAATATGGTGTTATTTTAAATGATAGAAATATTATTTTGATCGTATGTTTAGAATAGTGATAAAGAGAATAAATAAAAAACAACGATATTATTAGTTTGTTTTCTTTCCAAGTTTCTTTTTTTTCATTATTTTGCGGCCAATATTTATCTCAACCAATTTTTTTTGGCTAATTGAATGTTTGACAGCATGGGGCTGTACTGACCTTTAAATTATAAATCCTTAACAATATTTTAGTTTGGTCGCAAGCGTATGACCTACATTCAGATAATAAGAGTGTTGAACCACAAAAACGATGAAAATTACCGGACTTGGACTACTTCGACTTCTAGAGGTGTAGAAATAAGAAAATTGGGGGTTTGTTTAGTTGAATTGGTTTTTGATATTTTAAAAGATGAAAAAAGCAATAAATATTTTTAGTTGGTTTTTATAATAATTGGATAAATATTTCTAGGATTTAGTTCTATTTTCACTTGGATCTGGCTCATATGGCCCATATACACTCATATATAGACCTTATGAAGCGCGTATGAGTTATAATTACTAATCAAAGATCACTCATTAGATGGTTGTGTGAATCCTAAATGAACAATACCTAGACAACAAATCTCAATGTTCACTTGTTGATTTGTTTGTTTAGTTGGTGATCAGATTGGGGGTTCCAAAGTTCACATAGATCTCGGTGTTCACTTGTTGATCTAGATCTCTTAGTTTGAGTGCCATTTTTTATGGCATGTTCGATCTCTCGATCTGAACGGGATTCAACCTCTTGGATACAATCTGATCTACCCTCTCGAGTCCTAGATCTACCTAATGGTGCTCATGTTGACTTTGGTAAACTACGCGAGTATAAAATGGTCAAACTTGGATCTTGATAACAGTTTATCAATCAATCAAACAAGATAAAATATTATACAGCACAATCAAAATACAGTCATTAAATGAGTAAAACCTCTAATAAAAAATCATAATTCAAAATTTAACATCTCTAAACCATAAGAACTAAAAACTTAGCTCCTTGGCATATATAAATGAAACAACAAAGATAAAGAAATCGAGATCGAAGAATATGATACAAAGAGTTACAAAAATAACAAGACTACAAAAAAGTAAAGTAAACTCTAATGAAGGTCCTATGTCGGTCTCTCGGTCTGATCTTTGTCCCCTCTCGAGTGATAGGGCTTTTGATCTCTCGAATCGCCTTAGGAATAGAGATGACGGTTAGGGTTTGAGATGGAGGTGAATGAGAGGTAGAAGAAACTCCTTAGGGCTGCTGAGGAGCGCCTTAAGTAGGAGGAGACTTGGCAAGATTGGAAAGAAATCATGTAATAAAGTCGCTACCTTCTTTGTTTCGGTTTCCAAAAATACCTCACTTTGCATATGGGCCGTATGTTCTGATCTTCGCTGGTAGTTGACTGTCTTGAGTCTTGTGATGCATCCATATTGCTTCTAAGTGTGTAAACTTGTGTTCTAGTCTTGATTTCTTAGCTCTTTTGCGTGAATTTCTTTAAAATATAAAACTGACCAAGACAGAATCAAATCCAGTAAAATAAATATGAAATACAATAAAATTAATCATGAGTTTAGAAGTTTAGTTTTGATTTTAGACACAATGAGAGATCATATATATATATATATATATATATATATATATATATAAATGCATGATATCAATGTTCCCTATTAAAAGCACTCAAATTGGATTTTTCTTGAATTTTCACTATTCGAAATTAAATCTGACCATTAGTGTGAAACTCCATACAAGTAAAATGGTAAGAATATGAAAAGTTTCTCAATAAGAATCATCACATTAATATAGAATCTCCGAGATTAAAAATTAGAATATACAGAAACCACAAAATTTCAAAAAGACAATTGAAAAAAAAAATAAAACTAAGAAAAATGGAAATAAAAAAGATCCAATTAATTAAGAAAAATGTTGATGAAGAAATTAACTTCTCGTTAAATTTAAAACCTAAAATCTGACATGACGGGTCAAGACTCAAGACCTTCCTATGGCCACATAAAATCGGCCGCAAAATAACTTGCCACCTTATGAATCGTAATCCTCTGTTGCACAACATATAGAGTACAAAATCTCCTCATATATCGAACTGATATGATCTCAAAATAATTCAACAAACCATATTTTACAGATTTTTTTATAAATAAAATAATATAAAATAGACAAATGGTATGATTGTGTTGAAGTTTTGCGGTAGAGGCCTGGTTCGAGTATGCAACTCGGATCCAGCTCCTTGGCCCGAGTTTGCAACTCGAGTCCAGCTCTCTAGTCCGAGTTTACAATTCGGGTCCAGATATATTTTTTTAATTTCTGTTAAAATAAAGTATTTAATTGATTGTATATTAAAATAGAATGAAATAGTTTAGTTATGTTATTTTATTGTATATTTTTATTTATTTGATGATTTAAAAAAATATTATGCTTTCTTATTTGAAAGTTTTATAAGAAATTAATGTCAAAATATAAATAAAATAAATAAATTTCAAACCATAAATAAAAAAATAAAGTACAATCTCTCAAATAAAATAAATATATAAACTATAGTCTCAGAAATAAATAAAAAAACACATCAACGCCTACGAAGCATCCTCCTAATGAGAGACGAGTTGTATGTGTCGCTTGGTCGAATTTCACAGTGAGGGTGCTCGTGTATTGCGTCGGTCGATGCTTGCATCCTGGGCACTCGGGTGGACGGACCAAGAGTATCGTAGGACGATGCGCGAGGAGCCTCATATTGGGTACCAAAGGTCTCAGCACCCGGATCGAGGGTCATCTGACTCATCAGCTGAGAGTACGACATGAAATAAGTCGAACTCATCAAACGTCGGCTCTAGCGTCGGGTCAGGTTGGTCGTAAGTCAAACGATCAGCGGCAAAGTTATCAATGTCCTCAGAATCCATCAGAATACTTGTACAAGTAAATTACACATATTTAAATAAATTAAATTGACTAAAATCAATTAAATTAAAAATACCTACAAATTAAAACAGAAAAATTAAATATTGACCTGCAAAAACAAGTATCGTTGTGAAAATATGAGAATGTCTTAAATCACCCATTAAATACTTAATCTGACGCAATTCATGTTTGTCAAACCATGAATGCATAGATGTCGTAAGCCAACCAATGGCGGTGGCTGTATTATTCACTAAACGGAATATCTGTTATGTGAAGAGTTTAAGTAAGAATAAATATTTTGGTTAAATACTAACCGCTCGGGTATTTTGATGTGAATGTGGTATGTATGCCAACTCATCCACGGGCTCCTCGGGGTGCGATAATGACTGACTCAATTGCTCCTCAGTGTTCTTTCCGTACCAGATTGTAGCCATCATTCTCTTATAATATCACCCAATGTACGTATAATGCTGGGCAAAGTCATACGATCGCGACTCCGTGATAGGCAGCTCGAGCTCGTCTTGTGCCCACCAATAATACTGTGCCCAATCCACATTTTGTCCTTCGCCACCTCTTGATGTATGTTTATTCTTGCGATACATCAGCACTTGCTGGTAATCAATTTGAGCCAGCGGAGGAACCTGCTGGAAAAAATTGAATTAATGCATGACTCTATCTAGATAGTGATTTTCAACCATCAAGAAGTGAATCATCCATACACGACACATCCACCTACGATATGTTAAAATTATTTAATTAAATTAATATACCAATTGAAGTAAATAAATTTTAATTGATTTTAGAAACTTATGAATTATAATGCACGTGGTACACCCAAGGCAACTCGTCATAATAGGCAATGTACGGCGTCCAATTGACGCTTTCATTCCACAAATTCTCAAAATGATCTCGAAAATGTCTAGGTCCTCCTTGTCGCGGGGTGTACTTGAGCAGGTATCTGGTTGCCCATTTGACACCATACGAATGCCGCAATCGAGGATTAGTAATGAAGGCTCCTCAGTTCTACATCTACACCGTCAATAAAATATAATAAATAAATAAAATTATCTCAATTGAGATGAGTGATATTGATTTACCTCGGTCTCCCGATCGGGAATCGTGTCCACGACCACATCTGAAGCAAAAGCAAAGGACCGGCTATGTAATCTGCTAGCTCAAGATATGACCGAGAGAGGTGGAAGTACAAACAAGAGAGTACTATCTACCCCCAATCATAGCCGTCCTCTGGTACGTTGAGCATGTTGTTAAGAAATATCAAGTACACCGCCGGCACCGAGTCTGTACTGTTGCTCGGTAACATCATGGACCCGAACAAATCCAAGCAAAACGCTCATGTATACCTACAAAAAAATTAGAGCAAACTTAAAATAAATTCAATGTCGGAGTAAAAATTATACCGTCGGACGGTCTCGTCATCGGAGTAGGGAGTCAACTCTTAAAAATGTTTCCACAAATACGAGAGCCGGATACTGAATGTCCAGAACTGAATGTACTCGTTCTCTTTCCCCTATTTCTTATCTTAAACAGTCATGAATTATCGGTGATGTCATCATAACTGTATGGATCGACATCCAACCCAAGAAGCATCTCCACCGTCCCGCTCCATTCATCGTCGGTCACCCATGTTATTGGTTTTTCTATATTTTTCATATTTTAAAATCAGATTAGTAAACTTTAAAAATAAAATATAAAATAATATATTAAAAATTTAAATACCTCTGATAGGCAATCCCCATAGGCAACACATGTCCTCCAGTGTCACCGTCATCTCGCCGACTGGTAGATGAAATATCGACATCACTGGTCGCCACCTCTCGACAAGCGTTGTTAGAAGTGATTTATCTAACTAGCAATCATCCATGATCACTATCTGGTAGAGACTGAGTCGATGCAGATATCGATCCATCTGCGCGTTGTATGGTATTTTCGGATGCACAAAATTATTTATTACATACAATATGCTAAAATTAATTATAAAATATTTTTTACGTTATACGATTAAAAATACTTACATCGATTTTGGCCCCTCTATGACCTATGTTCATTTTGGGGTACGACAAGTAGTTACAGATACTCCATTTTTCACTACAATTATTAAAAAAATTGCTAAAATTAAAATATAATTTGGTAAAATTTGTTGCCATTTGATATAATTTGGTGCAATAATTGATACAATTTGGTGCAATTTGGTACAATTTGGTATAATTTGGTACAATTCAATAATTTTATATAATTAACCTATTTACATTTATAATTAACATTATTTCACCCAATATAAACTAATAAATTAATGATAATTAGTTTAATTATTACTGATCTATAATTAAGCTAATTATAACTATATAATTCAAAATTAACACTATAAATCAATAAAACCAAACTAAATTAACTATATTTCAATTATCACTATAATTATACTAACTAAATCTAACAAAACTAAAAAAATTTCTAAATTCGGATTAAAATTGAAAACTAAAATTTACCTTCGAAATTACGACCAAATCGACGGGTCGACGGGTTTTTCCAACTCTCCTCCGAAAATTAAGAAGTTTGACGCAAATGATTTTGAAAAATGGAGTACCATTGGGAGAGATAAATTGAAATTGAAATTGAAAAAAAAATGAGTTTTTTTGGTTTTGGAAGAACCAGAGGAAGAAGATAGTGTGGGTAGGGGGAGAAAGGGGGTGTTGTCGCGTGGTTTTATCAAACCCTGGATGGACCCGAGTTTGAAACTCGGTCCAAAGGTTGAGACCGAGTTTTAAACTCGGTTCTGACTGGAGAGACTAAATAGCGGATGATCTTATTAAATCATGATTTTTAATTATTTTGGACTAAGTTTTAAACTCGATTCCAACTGATAGGCTAAATACCGATAATCTTACCAAATCCTGATTTTTAATTATTATATTTACTAAAAAATTGCATATTTTATGCTGTACGATGATGCATTCCTCCTCTCTTTTTCCTCCCCTGCGCTAGCTCCCATTTATTTATTTTTTCTGTTGTTCATCACAAAAGTCCAAATAATTGATTACTAGTATGCTGAATATTGCGAGGAGACCCTTCCGGCCTTCCCCCTATGTTTGACTCATCTTAGATGGGTTCACACCTGTCGATTCCGATCAAAGAAAAACGCTCTTTCACGGCATCCGTCCTATCACATCAATCTACGCCAAGATGAAGAATGCTGAGTTGCCAGGAACAAGCCCTGTGATTCAAGCAAGGATCTTGCCTAGAATTGCCTTAAGAAAAATGCGATTTGCTTCTCTTCCCTACCTGGGCCTTTTATTTTTCTTCGGCCACATTTTAATTTAAACAACGCTGCTATTCCAGAACCATCCAAAAGTACCCAAAGTAGTCCATTTAATTTTTTTAATAATATAATAATTATAAATAATCATAATTTTAATAATATAATACAATATAATCAAATAATAATCATAATTATGACAAGAATAATCATAGTCGTAATCATAATAATATAATAATATAACTATAATCATAATATAATAATAAAAATTATAATCATAATCATAATCATAATAATAATAATAAATAATTATAATCATAATCATAATTTAATAATATAATAATAATCATTATGATAATAATAAATAATATAATAATAATAATAATAAATAATCATAATATTAATATAATAATAAATTATAATCATAATATAATAATATAATAATAAATCATAATCATAATCATAATATAATAATATAATACAACATAATCAAACAATAATCGCTATTCCAACGAGAGCTAATCTGGTATACCACCTATAACTTGGTATACCGGATCAGCACTCTACTGCACTCTTCTACTTAGTCAAAAATTCGTTTGACAAATTAATTCGTCAGAATATCAATTCTATTCTTACTTTTTGCTATTTCATGCATCGCCAAACAAACCCTTAAGACCCAAGTAGGGACGATGATGTGTTATGCGTCTCAGCAGAGCTGCCCAATTTGGTCTACCACGTAGGATGAGTCTGTGGCAAATGCTCTCGCGCTTTGTAGCCGGAGGGAAGTAAGAAATAGGGGTAGAGTTCTAAATTATTATCTATTGTGATCGACACGGTCTAAGAGCGCACGACATGACTAATTGGTACAGGACAAGATAGCTATCTAGCACGGATAACATACAATGCTACAAGGTCTAGATACGATATGAAAGTACAACATGACACAATATATGTCTCGTATTCAGCCTATCCTTCTTAAAAACTCCAACTCACGTTCAACATCGACCTCCATGCAACTAACAAAGATATATATATATATATCTTTGCAAATTTCAGGTCTGACTGTGGCAACATAAGACTTGATGATGAAAATTGCAGCCTTTAGTAGTTTTGGCATCAAGTCAATGACGTGTTTCCAATTTTAACATTCATGACTTGCGATATTTTTATCGTTTTGGTCTCCATAACAGCTTCTGAATCTTGTTTTAGCGTAACTAACATGATTCTAACAGACAAAAAAATGAGATTAAATGAGAAAATATTTGAAGCTCTGGTTTATTAAAGGATTGATACAATACAGAAAATGGGCTACAAGATAAGTCACGGATATAGTTGATTTTTCATAATAAAGCATGATTAAAACACATTTAGCATGATTAAAATATATTTAACATGATTTAAGACATGACATATTATATAAAAATGACATGATTAAATATGACAATTAGATATGACACAATTAAGTACGACATAGTTGACATTACGTGCCTTATTTATATCGTGTCGCCCCTCTATGATTTTTAGATACGGTACAACACAACAAGAAAAAGATAAAAAAATATGACATTGTACGGCACGAGGCAAGACATGCTTTAACACGACATGATATGATACAACATAAATTTAAAACACTATTATAGGGGTGGGAGACCACTCGGTAGCTCGTGGATCGTTCATTACTCGTTGATTCATTCAGAATCAACTCGAATTTAGTTCAATCATTAAGTTTGTTAAATTAATGAATTGAGTTTGAACTAGAACTGACTTGTCTCACTAAACTCGTTAAACTCATTAAACTATTAATATTTATTATTTATATTATTCTATTATGAATATTTAGCATATTATATAAGTTATAATTTAATATATATGAAATTATTATATGAAATATGTATAAAATATTATTGTCTTGTTAATTTTTATTTTTTTATATTTTATATAAAATATTATTATTTATTAAATGAGTCGTTAATGAGTCAGTTCAGCTCACTCATTAACTTAATGATCTAATTTTAAACTATTTTTTATTCATTAAGTTAATGAGTCCAAATACTTTATTAAGTTAATAAGCTGATTTTAAACTTATCCTAACTAAGTCTCACTCGATTTATTTATAGCCCTACTTAAAAGTAAAAAAGTAAGGAACCCTCACTAGTAAACCATCAGGTAGTCAGAACTAGTGAGTATGAATATGTTGTTATTCTTTTCAGAGAAATATGATATGTTTGAGCATCTGCATCCTATTGTCAAGTTGATTATCAAATTTTATTTCATAATTGTCATTTTAATTTTAAGGATGCAGAAATTAGATAAAATTAGATAATTATCTAAATTTGATAGTTCATTTGACAAGTCATGTCAATGGAGGAGCGGAAAATTAATTATGAAAGTGTCATTTTAATAATTTCATTTTATTTAGTGATACTACTCTTAAAATGAATTGTAATTTGATGACGTGATATAAAATTTTAATTTTACAATCAGTACTGCGGATGCTCTTATTTTGTTTACTCTGTTATCCGATCAGAATCGTCAACGAAGAAAGAAAAAAAAAAGAAGTGAGAAAAATGAGTGAGAAAAAAAACGAATCGTCAATTGGAATTGGAGTATGATTTGGGGAAATTGGGTGAATTAATTGGTGGAAATGAGAATTTTGGGTGTTTTGTGGATAAAGGGGATAATTAGATGCAATAAAAAGGATAATCACTAGTTTAACCAGGATAATTAACAACTAACAACAATCTTTATTTTATTTCTCAACATAACAAGATTACAATGCGGAGTGAGTATTTATAAGATAATTATCTCATCTAACATTCAAATTTGCTAATTACCTCTACTAATTGCCTTTAATAATATCTCCTATACAATTATTCTAGATTGTAACATTCTCTTCCCCTTCAAACAATCCTTTTCCTCAAGGATTATGAAAAACAAATAAAATAAAATATTAGGTTTTGGAGATGGTCTCCTAGCCCAAGAAAAAAGAAGATGAACAATGAAAATATTAGGATTTGGAGGTGGTCTCGTTGCCCAAAGAAAATGAACAATCAATAAATTAAAAATGAACAATCAATAAATTTGGTTTTGGAGTCGGTCTTCTTGGCCAAAGAAGAATGTGGCCCAAAAATGTTCATCCCGTCTCGAAGGAAAGGTGTCGTTATATGAATTGATTTTCTTGTACTACCATAGAGGAGTGTAGGCTTGAGGAATGACACACGAATTGAAATGGGTCTTTGTATGAAGTTTTTTTGTAGGGAATTTATTATTGAAGCCTCATATTGGATTGAGTGTGGCAAGATATTGAGCGAGTATTGATCATCAAGGTGAGTAGAGTTTTGATCGTCTAGGTGAGTTGAGTCTTGGTCTTCTTTCTCGAGTGTGAAATTTTTGTCAATTGAGTCTTGATTGTTTTGGTGAGTTGAGTGTTGAATCTTTTGCTTAAATGTGTAATCATTGCTAATCAGATATTAGTTGTCTTGATGAATAGAATCTTGATCTTTGTGCTCCAATTTATAATTGGCATGTGTCTCGACTCCAAGTTCCTCAATTGATTGATCTTATAAGTTCACATTTTTCTTGGAATCACACATCACAATCAATTTATCCAAAAACTCTTTAATTTTTTGAAGCCATTCCTTATGAAGAAATGCTTGTACCGCCTCAATTTCTCTTAATGTTAAGTCATATATCCGATGACTTACTCCACAAATGGCTCGATATTCATCAAGTGTCATTAGTTGTTTGCACGAATCATTATACACGTGATAAAGGCCTGTATCTTCACAAGTGAATAAATCACTAAAATTCCACAAAATCATACATTTTTTTAATCTATGTCGATCTTTAATTGCATTCGATTCATAATATCCTCAAAATAATACTCTTTTCTCAAATCTTGCAAAGTTTTTTCTCCATACATTCTTTTGTGAAAAAAAAAGTTCACAGGAACTAATCACCTCACAAATGAAATTGGTTGAGCTCGCAATTAAAATTGAAATGGGCCAAAATAGAATGGTAGACAACAAGGCCCAGTATTTACGCCTGAGAAATGGTCCAATTTCCTTATTCTTCTTTAATTGCCTCGCATCTTTGTTTCTATTTCCTCAAAACCAGCAACAGTTGGAAGCTATGTCATCGAGTGCTGCGCTTACAGGGCGTGGAAGCTAGGATTCTCGGTGTCGACTTATGAATGAACCAACCTCACGCGGTGGCGCGATAACGGAGCTGGTCTGAGGTAATGTTTTCGCTGATGTGGAGGTAGCAAGGAACGGTTCTGACTGGGTGGCGAAACAGCTGTGCCGAAGTCCACGGTACTGTTCGTGGCTCTGAGGTGGCAATATCGAGACCAGGGAGAGCTGACCCACTGAATCGTCGCTGTGCAATCGCAAAACTGGTACGCTTTCTTTAATGGGTGAGGGATAGGTTCCGATTAGCTTCAAAGTCGATCTTGGTGTCTTCTTGTAAGAAGATGAGATGCTGAATATTCAGAGGCGCACAAGATCGGTAGCTCTGATACCAATTGTCACACTCCCAATTGGAATTGGAGTGTGATTTGGGGAAATTGGGTGAATTATTTGGTGGAAATGAGAATTTTGGGTGTTTTGTGGATAAAAGGGATAATTGGATGCAATAAAAAGGATAATCACTGGTTTAACCAGGACAATTAACAACTAACAACAATCTTTATTTCATTTCTCAACATACCAAGATTACAATGCGGAGTGGGTATTTATAAGACAATCATCCCACCTAACATTCAAATTTGCTAATTACCCCTACTAATTGTCTTTAATAATATCTCCTATACAATTATTCTAGATTGTAACACCGGAGTACCCTGTACCCAATCGACGGCGCCACTAACCCGAGTTTCCTGAAGACCTATACCATAACTGTCCGAGTCCGACTACTTCGACCGATGAGAGATTGTAAAACCTCTCATAAGCCCTAATTGTACGCCATTCATCAGCCCAAGCATCCGAACCTCTATCCATCCTCATGGCCGCTGACGTGTCGGTTCCCTCTGGTCCTTCTAACCCTTGCTGTGCCGAGGTACGATTTTTCTACTCTCCTGTTTTTTTGCTTCGAATTTGTATCTATTTTGAAATAAAAAACAGGTTAAGGTAACTTTTTATTTTTTTTCTTTTTCTCAGCTGAAAAGGAGGTATGAAGAGATGAAGGCATCTTTGAAGCAGGCTTTCAACCTGGTTGAACGTCAGAAAAACAGTATGCGTGATATTTTATTATTTTTTAAAGAATTAGACTATGATGCTACACGTAGTTAATGAGTAGATTTGCTACGGACTAAAAAATATAACTAAATCATCTCCAAATTTTGATTTATGAGTCTCAATAAATTCTTTATATCAAAATATGATGGGATATAAAAAATTTCTATGTTTTGAATTTTCTAAGTATTAATTTTTAATTTTTGAAAATGAACTAGAAAATATGTATTATTTTATTATTATTATTGAGTCAATTTCAAAAATTCAAAACTAATACTTAGAATTTTTTTGTATATCATTATATTTTGATATAAAGAATTTATTGAAACTCATAAATCAAGATTTAAAGATAATTTAGTTATATCTTTGAGTCCGTGGCAAATTTGATCATTAAATACACATAGCACCATAGCCTAACTCTTTTTTAAAAGTTCTTGTTAATTAGATTAGAGATGCAATGCTGGCTCCTGTTAAGCCATTACCCAGCAAGAGCGGCACAACTTCTGTGGTACAGTACTTGTCAGTCTGTTACAGTAAGGATAGATTTGTAGGTGCCACTGAATTTCAATAATATCTTGCATTTTGAAATAGTGGCGGTCAGGATAGCGTTCTGGCAGTTGCAGTAAGTATAGATTTGTATGTTGCACTTAATTACAATGATTTCTTGCGTTTTAAGGCAAAGCATGCATTTTTCATGACTTGTCGTACTGTCATGGATTTCTTCGACAGAAAATAACAAAACCTTTCAAATGTCTTTTAGCTGGATCTATAGCTTGCTCTTTTGATTCTGTGCAAGTTCTATGACGTGTTCACATCTCTAGATGTCAATCAAATAGGGCTGTGGGCAAAATGTTCTTCGGAGCATCAATATTTAAATGTGTTTCAATTTAGTTCAATTTAGCATTTGAGGGCAAATGGGGTTCATAAAAAGAAACATCAGTATCTATTTTTTCTGTTAGTACTTGAATATTGTTGATACAGCCTCTCTAAGAAACCCCCAAAAAAAACATGCTTGGAGCAATTACTTTTCACTTAGTTCCATGTATGTCAATCATTACATATATGATGTCTTAATTTGAAAGGTTTTATTTCCTATTTATTCAATTGTAATCTATTGAGAAAGCACATAAAAAGTGGGAGCAACAATTCCATATAGGAGGGGCCGGGGCTACAGAATGGGAATCCAAAATTTTAGGAAGAATATTCTTACAATATTATGTTTGAGCAAAATTTGTAGCACATTCTTTATGAATTTGGACGCAGGGTCAAGTCTTCTACAACTGAATCAGATCTGAGTGGATTCACTAGGGTCTTAGGTAGGATTTGATTCGGATTTACCAGATATGTATCCGATCCGAGTATGGTCTAGATAATCTGGATGTCTTAGATGTATGGCTTTTTTCCTTTCTTTATCTTTTTTATTCTAATATTTTCTTTTTGTGGTTATTTTTTATCAGTGATTAAAGGAGAGAAGTTGAAAACAAAATTAGAGAAAGAAGCTAAGAAAAAGGAGATAGTCATGAGAAAAACTCTGGAAAATGATGTCAATGAATTGAAGGCTAAAATAGCCTCTCTTTCTCAAGAAACAAAAAATTTATCAGTGCCAGACAACTCTAGAGATGAACTCAAGAGAGTTAAACAGCTATTAGAGGAAGAGAAGAAGAGAACAGATTCTGAAAAGATGAATGCAACAAATGCATGGAACTTGCTACAAATAGAGAAAGGCAAGGTTGAAGAAGAGAGAAAGTTTGTACAGAATGAGAGAGCAAGGGCAAACGGGTTGAGTGTTTTTGTTGAAAAGGTAAAACGTGAATTTGGAGAATCAAGGAACCAACTAACAAAAAGGATTGAAGAAGAAAAGCAAAGGGCAAATAGAGAGAAGAAACAAGCTGATGCTGAAAAGGCCAAATTAGAAGAACAGAAGAAATATGCTGAGAAAGAAAAGAAAAGAGCATTTGAAGAGAAAAGCCGTGCAGACAGTTTGTTGAAGAAGTTAGATGAGGAAAGAGAAAAGGCCAAAGACTTATTAAAGAATTTAGAGGAGGAGAGAGAAAGAAACAAAATTTTCAAAGCTAAATTTGCAGCTCAAAGTTCCCAGATTCAGAAAGGCAATGTTTCCATGGGAAAGGGGGATCTAAATGTTAAACTTTTGAAAGAGAAACTTAAGCTCAGAAAAGCACAATTAAAGCATGTAAAAAAGATTTTGAAATTGGAGAAATCGAAGAATAATATAATTAGGCAAGAGTTTAGTCACCTTAAGCAAGATTTGATACAAATATCAAGCCGGTTTATGATACTTGATTCACATCTCAACATCGGAGGTGACCTGGCAAAGGTTTGTACTTTTATGTCTTATTTTTGTTCTTCATTTTTCAGATCTTCAGCTTGAGCTCATTTTCTGACTACTATAATTGTTTCTAGTCTGCAAAATTCAAGTCAGGATATTATCTGAAGTGCAAGAATTTTGTTGGCAATAGAGGTCTGGCAACAAGCATAGTGAAATAATAAATCATGCTTGAATTGTAGTCTACCCTGTCATATACTTAAACAAGTAAGCTTATAGAAGGGTTTTGTAGTCCTCTTATATAGTCACTTCCTATTAATTACTCTTAACTTAATACCAAGAAATACATGTTGATAAAGCAGGGAATTTATGATGTAAAGAACTTCATGTGATTTTGTAAATGGCGGGTCTTGTCTTCTATCTTTGTGGTTAATTTTTTCAATATATGTGAAAAGTTATTTATATAACATAGCTGTTAAATTACTTTTATTCAACTTTACTCAGGTCTTCCTTATGCTTTCTAAGCCAGCAGCTCCAATTGCAGTCACAACTGACCATCATGTTTTTTTAAGACAAGGTGGGGCTGAACACATGTCGGGACAAAGCCAGTCTAGGCCAGTCTCAGGTACTAGCTCTCAGTCCTTGCTACCAAACGGACAAAATTTCGCATTCAATTCTGACAAAAAGCTCCTCATGGGCCCACAGGAAAGAGAAAGAGATGCTTCAGTTTCATCTCCTGTTCTGTTGCAAAATCAGAAGAACACAGAAGTGTGTGCAAAAAGTGCACTTAAAGCTTTGAATATAAACCATAAAAGAAAGAGTAAGGAGAGCTTGGATCCAACAAAAAAGGTGAGAATTCAAAATGTAAGCAATCAACTGAATTCCGAAATAGTTGAGTTTGAAAAGGTGGTTCACAGAGGCGGTGCTTTGAAATTGCTTGAATTTGAAAATGAAGGCATGGAGAAAAGATTTAAGGCTGCAATGGAAGGGTTTCTCTCACCAAATTTGCCTCACATTACCGCTCGTAAAAATGCTGAAGTGTTATGTAAAGGAAATATAGATCATTTGGAAGTTAAGGATGAAGATGAGCATTTAATACCGCAAAATGATCTGAAGAACGGTCTGAATTTGATGGAGACAGTGAGAGCAGATAAAGAAAGGCATGAGAGATCTCGGCATTCAAATGAGAGTGGAAATTTTTTCAAGGATGCAAATAAGAAGCATATTAAATACTTCTTGGTTGTATTTTCAAACTTGAGTAAAAATAGCATAGCAAGAATTGGAAGAATATGGAAAGAGATAACTGGTGAAGAATCAAATGTTCCACAGACAATTGATCTTTCTGGTAGAGTGTTGCAACTTGCCTCAACGTCTGAATTTTTACCTGAGTACGTCTTCTCACTTTTTGTCAATTTTTTTAATTTGATCTGGTATTTCATAGGAATAAGCGATATTTTCTTGTTCCTGGTTTGGAATTCTTTTAGGAATATGTGAAGGTGATTTGTCTGCCAACTCTTGACAGATAAAATTCCCTTAGGGAGTTTTTATCAATTACTAAAAATATTTTCATATCCCCCTTTTACTTCAACAAAATGTATAGCTGGAGCCCATCTGCTTGCGTCCTTATCCTAATTCTCATTTTTATTGTTCCTCAGTCCATGATTTCTTTTGTATGATTTTACTACGTCATTACTGAATGTAATATCTTTTTGTAGGGACAAAATTTGTGGTATCTGCTCATTGGTGGCATCTAAAATATGCTGGGTACTGATGTCACACTCAGCGGAGGTCACAAATTCCTATCTTGATAAATATATCAATTCTGTTGTAGAAATTACTTGCTCAGGTAACTCTTTTAATTTTTCTGTCTCATTGTTTAATAATTCAAGCACCGGTATAAGTCTAGGCTCATTTGTACCAGAACAACATGTGGTTTTTCCTATTTCAATCCTTGTTGTCATTTGGAGTCATAAGGCTTCTTTTCCTAACTAATGGCATTTTGGGTTTCAAATTTTCTTTTCTTTTCTTTTCTTTTTAAAGAAAATGGCATTCACTAAAAAGATGGTATCATAACTAGGTGTTAAATCTTCTTCTTTGATTAGGAATTGCTTTGCTAAATGAATTTTTTTTGTTGTTGTTGCAGTTCTGTCAGAAGAAATGCTGCACTCTTTTACAGAGAATAATCTCCTAGGAAGTATCACTTCACTACTCGAGGATTTTCTTATTTTTAAGCGAGTTCTTGTTTTCAAAAATGGAGATCTATGCTCTACCATGTCAACTACAAGTCAGTTCATTTCAAGTTGCATCATGTTTGCCTTGATTTGTACGAAAACAAACCAATTAGATCTCATTCGTGGCGCTGCCTATAAAATTCTTCTCAAGGGGAAAAGTGACATTTCCCGTGCCTTGATATCTACCCATATTATTGCAACCATTTGCGGAAAGAGACTTTTTGGCAATAAGGAAGAGAGACTCCTTCAGAATGTGTTATGCTCGGTTGTGTGCCACATTGAGAAGGGTTGTACTAAGGATCTAGGGTTGGCACCATGCCAGCAGTGCCCATTTAAAATGGATGCAGCTGGTGCTGAGGGGTTTGTGGACTCATTGTTGGATGAATTAGAAGCTTGTTCTCTACTGAAGAATCAAGAATCACATTTTGTGTGTGGTCAGCATTGTAGTACATTTGTAGCTGGGAGAAATGGTCTGTGCTATTTCACAGAGATTATTTCTTTGCTTGAGCTGGTTGGGAGTCATATGGTATGTTTTTATTTTGCAGATTCAGTCTTAGGAAAAATGGGTTATACCATCTTTATGGGGAATTATATAATTGTGATATTTAGCTGATGTGCTATGGTTCTTAACCAATGATCTCATATTATTAGGCATGGGAGTGTGCATACAAGAAGGTTATTCATCGTCTCTGGAAAATACTAGAGTCATGTGGTCCTGAAGAGGCAGCCTCTGTTATGGTGCTAATTGGTCATTTGTCAAGGTAACCTTTTGTCACTCATTGAAACCAAGACGTTAATGTCGGTACCCATCTTTTCCAAAATTTCAAGATTTCATTTTTCTAGATTGAACATGTTCAGCAGTGATACAAATGGTGGTACTTGTTTGACCACAGATCCGGTCTATCAAGGATTAATAGACCCCTTACTAACTATAATTTTCTTCATAACAGGTATATTTTGGATGAAGGGGGCTACAAACAGATCCAGGCATTAGAGCTGAGAGAGAAGCTGTCAAATTTTATCCAAACAAAAGAAAACATGGGACTTGCTCTCCAATTTGCATGTATGGGTGCATTGCTTAATCTCATTCCATTGAATTTCAAGCAAATATTGATGGAAGAGGGTGATCTTTTGTCTGATAAAAGTCAATTCAGACCTGAAATTTCTCAAATAAAAAAATGGTTTTCTGGGTTGAATAAAGATCAAAAAGTTGCATTTCAAAGCCTTCTTATGTTTTTTTGTACAAATGATATAGTTTCTTGAGAAGCTGGTCATGTGGCGGAGAGATTGTCAATATTTGATTTTTTGCTTTTTCTTCTTTTTCTTTGGTAGAAATTATTTTTCTTGATATTGATGACCTCTATATACATTTTTGCTTGCTAATTGATCATATCATTGCCGGTAATTATTTTTGCTTCCACGACAAGAGGACGATTACAGTCAAAAAAATCATCAGAGCAAAGTTGTTATAATGCAGTATTATATAACGTGCTATGGGAATTGAGGTGCGGGATGTCAATGGGTCGGGTTCGGGTCGGATCATATTATTTTATTAATATTTTTAATTCGATCCGAACCCGATCTGATTAAATTCGGGTCAAAAATTTTTAATTCATACCTGTCTCGATCGGGTCACGGGTCGATTCGACCTGATCCGTGTAAAATAATTAAATATTGATTAATTATTTTTATAAATTTTTATAAATTTTAAGTAATTAAATATTAATTAATTTAAAATTAATCTTAATTTAGGGGTGTCAATGGATCGGGTCGGGTCATATTATTTTATTATTATTTTTGATCCGATCCGAACCCGACCCGATTAAATTCGGGTCAAAAAATCTTAACCCATACCCGACCTGATCGGGTCACGGGTCGATCTGACCCGACTCGTGTAAAATAATTAAATATTTATTAATTATTTTTATAAATTTTAAGTAATTAAATATTAATTAATTTATAATTAATCTTAATTTAGGGGTGTTAATATCTAATAGAGTTAGTTGATACTGCGATTAGGAGACGCGTTAATATTTTATGTGTTCAGGAGACTAAATGGACGGGTCAGAAGGCTAAGGATGTGGAGAATACATGCTTTAAATTGTGGTACACGGGAAAAGAACGAAGTAGAAATGGTGTAGGCATCTTAATTGATAAGAGCCCAAGAATGAAGTTGTCGCAGATTAGGAGACAAGGGGACATGATCATCATGATCAAATTGATTTTTGAAGATTTGGTCTTGAACGTCATCGATGCGTATGCCCCACAAGTAGGTTTGAGCGATGATGTCAAGAGACGATTCTCGGGAAGACTTAGAGGACATGGTTAGAGGAGTGTCTAGCAGTGAAAAACTCTTCATTGGAGGTGATTTTAATGGTCATGTTGGCACAGTTAGAGGGGGTTTGAGAGGGTACATGGGGGTTTTGGATATGGCGAACAGAATCAAGAGGGAGAAGACATCTTGAACTTCGCTATAACTTATGACCTCATGGTAGCGAACACCTTCTTTAGAAAGAAAAAATCGCATTTAATTACTTTCAGCAGTGGCCAACACTCGAGTCAGATCGATTTTGTCCTGACTAGAAGGGAGGAAAGACCAAACTGCATGGATTGTAAAGTTATACCTGGCGAGTGTGTTGTCACACAACACAAACTTTTGGTGGCTGATTTTTATTTTCAGGTATGCGTTCGGCGAGATAGAGGTATGAAAATAACAAAAACGAGGTGGTGGAAGCTCAAAGGGGACGTTTCTCAGGTGTTTAAGAATAGAGTTATTGCAGAATGATCGTGGAACGAAGCTGAGGATGCGGATAATATGTGAAAGAAGATGACGACTCATATTCGGAAGGTGGCTATAGAGGTGTTTGGAGTAACTAGAGGAAATAAACGTGAACCTAAAGACACTTGGTGGTGGAATGATGAAGTACAAAAGGCTATCAATGAGAAGAAAGAATGTTACAAACGTTTACATCACAACAAGAGTGATGAAAACATACAGAAGTACAAAGAAGCTAGAAGAAACGCAAAAAAAACTGTGAGCGAAGCAATGAGTCAGGCATACACGGAGTTGTATCGGAAATTAGATACGAAAGAGGGCTAAAATGATGTCTACAAGATGACTAAACTTCGAGAAAGGAAGACAAGAGACTTTTAAATGTATTAAGGATGAGGCTGATAGACTTTTGGTGAAAGATGAGGAGATTAAGAACAGATGGAAAGCACACTTCGACAAGCTATTCAACGACGAGAGTGAGAAAATCGCGATCGAGTTGGACGACTCAATTGACACCAATAGGCGATTTGTTCGGAGAATTCAAGAGTCTGAGGTAAAAGAAACTTTAAAAAAGATGAAAACATGTAAGGCGTTAGGACCGGATGACATCCCGATTGAGGTATGAAGCTGACTTGGAGATATAGCAATAGTGTGGCTCACTAAACTATTTAATACCATTTTTCGGTCCAATAAGATGCCTGATGAGTGAAGAAGAAGTATATTAGTACCAATCTTCAAGAATAAAGGAGATATTCAAAGTTGTACTAATTACAGAGGAATTAAGCTCATGAGTCATACCATGAAGCTTTGGGAGAGAATGATCGAGCACCGTTTAAGAAAACTGACAACTGTCTCTAAAAATCAGTTTGGTTTTATGCTTGGGAGGTCTACTATGGAGGCGATTTTCTTGATAAGACAACTTATGGAAAGACATCGATCAAAAGGAAACTAGTCCCAACAAAGTACGTTACCCTTATTAAGGATATGTACACAAATGCTGTGACTTGTGTCAGAGCATGTGACGGCGAGTCCGATACATTTCCTATTAAGATAGGATTACATCAAGGGTCGGCATTGAGTTCATATATTTTCACCTTAGTGATGTATGAGATCACAAAGGACATACAAGAAGATATTCCTTGGTGTATGCTCTTTGCTGATGATGTGGTGCTGATTGATGAGAGCAGAATTGGAGTCAATCAAAAACTAGAGTTGTAAAGACAAACTTTAGAATCGAAAGGTTTTAGACTTAGTAGGACAAAAACTGAATATATGAGGTGTCAGTTCAGCGGGGAAAACTTAGATGACGGAGATGTTAGTTTGGATGGACGAGTAGTACCCATGAATGACACATTTTGGTATTTGGGATCGATGTTGTAGAGTGAAGGAGAGATCGATGAAGATGTTAGTCATAGAATAAGAGCTAAATGGGTAAAATGGAGACAAGCATCTGGTGTCCTTTGTGACAAGAAGGTCCCAAACAAACTAAAAGGCAAGTTCTACAGGACGGTGATTAGATCCGCGATGTTGTATGGCGCAGAATGTTGGGCTACAAAAGGACAACACATCCGTAAGATGAGTGTAGCTAAAATGCGGATGTTGCGCTGGATATGTGGCCACACAAGGAAAGATCGAATCAGAAATGATGATATTAGGGACAAACTTGGGGTAGCACCAATTCAAGAGAAGCTAGTCCAACATCGTTTGCGATGGTTTGGTCATATCCAACGAAGGTCTCCTGAAGCATCAGTACGCAACGATATTTTAAGTCGTCCTGAAAATACAAGACGAGGAAGAGGTCGACCGAGATTGACATGGGAGGAAGCAATAAAAAGAGATTTGAAGGAATGAAATATATACCCAAAGAGCTTGGTTTGGATAGGAGTGCGTGGAAGATAGCGATTTATGTACCTGAACCATGATTTAGGAGTTAGAGTCTAATAGTAGAGTTATAGACTTCATATTCTTAGATTTTTTAGGATTTTAGGATTTAGAATTTAGAAATAGATTTCAGAAATGGAGATTTAGATAGGATCTTTGGATTTAGAATTTAGAATTAGGTTTTAAAATAGGATTTTAGGATATAGAAATAGATTTTATAATAGAGGTTTATTGTACTATTATTATTGTTATTATTGTTACTATTATTAGCAGATTATCATTATCATCTTTATTTATATATTATTATTATTATTATTATTTATTTATTTATTCTTCCATCATATTCATTTTTATCACTGATATTTGAGATCTTTGATCTTATGTTTTCCGATTGGGTTTCATTTCTAGCCTACCCCAATTTATTTGGGATTAAAGGCTTTGTTGTTATTGTTGTTATAATTAATCTTAATTAGTATATAATTAGTGTAGATTTAAGCTTTAATTAGTACTAAATCATAAAATTACGTCAAAAATCATAATTAATCGGGTCGGTTGATCCGAACCCGACCCGATCCGATTCGGGTCAAAAAAATTAAACCCATATCCGACCCATTTATCTTCGGGTCATGTCGGGTCGAGTCGGGTTAACCCGTCGGGTCGGGTCGATAATTGACACCCCTATCTTAATTAGTATATAATTAGTGTAGAATTAAGCTTTAATTAGTACTAAATCATAAAAATACTTCAAAAATCATAATTAATCGGGTCGGGTCGGGTTGACCCGAACCCGACCCGATCCGATTCGGGTCAGGTTGACCCGAACCCGATCCGATCCGATTCGGGTCAAAAAAATTAAACACATACCCGATCCATTTATTTTCGGATCATGTCAGGTCGGATCGGGTTCGGATCGAGTCAGGTTAACCCATCGGGTCGGATCGATAAATGACACCCCTATGCTACACTTACATAAAGGTAAGTATACCATAATAAATAATGTGTCTGTGATGACGCGAATTTTGTTATTGCTTATTTTGTGACCTGAAACATTCTTCTTGTATAGAAAAAATAACGACGAAAAAAGAAAGTATTTCCACAAACAGCACATTTTTTTTACTAACAAGGGAACTCTTTTCATTTTAATGTATTATTAACAAGAGAGTTTAAAGTAATAGCAAAAGTGCCAAAGTAAATGTAATCCAACACAAAATATCAGTTACTAACAACTTGGAAGCCTCTGCCAAGTAATAATAATAATAATAATTTTGTCAAGTTTTATTAATTTTCAAATTAAGGTGTAATGAAAACTAACACCATTAACCAAATAATACAAGAAAATGCAAAATATATAACTTCCCTTCTATCTTTCAGCTCCCTTCCTCTTTCCTTCCCATTCACTTTATATTATCCAAACAAAGTTGAGGAAACTTCAGAGTTTACACCCTTTTTCTCCCAGTAGTAGGGCTGCAAACTAGTCAAGTTTGAGCGAGTTGGGCTGAGCTCAAACACGGCTCATGAAAATTCGAGTCGAGTCGAGTTCGTGAAACGCTTCGAACTGAAAAGTCTAGCTCAAGCTCAGCTCGTTACTATTCGAGCTAGCTCACGAGCTGGCTCATGAGATAATGCATGTACGTTGACTCAATTTGATATTTATATTTAGTATATCTACAAACTGTAAATTCGGTATATCTACAAAAATGATACATGAGTTAGTACAAAATTAGTATATATTAATAAATTATATTTTTAATAAAAATTTTGCTGCACTAATTTGAATGGATGAACCAGTAAAAAAAACTATCGAATCAGATATATGAGTCGAGTCACGAGCGAGTACGAGAAGTTGTTAAACCGTTGAGATAGTGAGATGATGAGAGATAGATTATTGGATTAGAATTTAGCAGAATAAATATATAAACTATTATTATTCAAGCCGAATCGAGCCACGAGTCGAGCCAACTCCAACTCAAACTCGGCTCATTTAACTATCGAGTCAGATTAGCTTGAGTCCAAATCGAGTCCGAGCTTTTTTGTGCAGCTCTACCTAGTAAAGTTCACCATACTTTTTTTTTCATTTGTGGAAATCCTAGAATGTAATATACGGAGTTTGAGGGGAGGGGAGGGGAAAATGCTGGGATTATTTGATTGATGGTTTGTTATGCTGGGATTCGCGTAAAAGCCTCAGGACAACAAAATAAACAAATAAATGTACACGATTCAATGTGCATTGGCAGCATTGCAGGCAACGTGGAATTCGTATCCTCTGATACTTTACATGATAAAGCACTGAACTTACTTTATAAATAACTCATTACGAATCTTAATTTTACTCCGACAATGTATCCAATAAATAAAATCTGACTACTTTACTTTAAAAAAACTGTTTATTTTAGAAAGATATACATTTAGGGATGATAATTTAGTCCACTACCCGATGAATCCGATCAGATCCATTTCGGTCCGACGCTAACTCGTCAGACCCGATCAGTTAATGGATAGCACCTGGCCGGAACAGATATAAATTTGGAGTTTGACCTGTCCATCTGACCCGGAGTAGTTATATATATAGAGAGAGGTCTGCTACGGTTAGTCATGAAGTACAAAACGTTTTTGTACTTCGTATCATATCTTTCATTTCTAAATTTAAAACACCGATCCGATCATTCAAAGTGTTCTTTATATTAAAATATATTTGAAGATCAAATTTTATATTTTTTTAGAATTTTTTTCTATTTTTTGAGGATTAGAAAATCGTTCTTATTAAAAATTATAAACTCAATATATTTTCATTCCCTAAAAAAATAGAAAAAAAATCTAAAAAAAATATAAAATTTGGTCTCCAAACATATTTCAATATGGAGAACATTTGTAATGGTCGAATCGATGTTTTGAATTCGAAAATAGAAAATATGACTTGAAGTACAAAAATATTTTGTACTTCGCGACTAACCGTAGCATAACTCTCTCTCTATATATATATACATATATAATCTTAGTATAACACTAATATCATTTAAATTAGATTAAACATTTAGTTATGACATTATATATGAATATAAGCACAAATATTTTTGGAATGTCTAAATGTGAACAATATAATTCAACAAATATTTTGATATCTTTTAACTCGAAAATTCAATCAATACAAAATTAAAATCTCTAAAATCATGACAATTATATCTACATTTTCTATATTTTGAGCTCTTTCAAAAACATAATAAATTAATCTCAAAAGTTTATATTTCTGAAGATTTTCTGAAAAAATTTATACTTTTATATACCTTCTTAATTATAACTTTGAACCGAAAGATCTTATTAAAATGATGTAAAATTTTATAGATCCATTACAATATACTCTATAACTTTTGTATTTTAAAGTTTTTCAAATTTAAAATCTAAAATGTTTCAAAAATATAATTATCAATCGATTTTAAAAAACTACACTCAGATCAGACTATAAAAAATTAGCCCTTAGGCAAAACAAGCCAAAAAATTTTCAGTCCGAAAAATATAAACCAGATAGAATAAATATATAATTTTAACAAACGAATCGAATCACAAAATTAATATTTTATCCGTCTAAACGGTCAATTATCATCACTATATACACGACAACGTGGTCGTTGCCTGTCGGTGAATGTACTGGCCAGCACCCAGGCCCCCCAGCATTGCTCAAACAGTCACACTTGAGGATGAAAAAAAAAAAAAACCAAAAACACCCAGAAATCTGAATCCACCGCAGCGGAAGTTTTGACCCGTGATATTTTAAACAGCTAGAACGGAATGTAAAAAAATAACGTGATAGTATTATTAGCGGGTAAAAAGGCTCGCCGCTCTACGGCTCGAGTTTCGAGAAGACGAAAAATACGATCGCGATGGGACTCGAACCCACAATCTCCCGCTCCGGAGGCGAGCGCCTTATCCATTAGGCCACGCGATCTTGTTGTTATCTGGTAACATATTAAACTATAATACTTTAATATCACCCGCTCGAATAAACTAATTCTTGCACGACTGCTTGGAATTAAGTACCCTGGCTCAGCTCAAGCAACAATATGCTTGGAATAAAGTACCCTTTAGAGGTCAATTACAAGATACAAGAATGAAATTGAGAGAAAAGAGATAAGCAGATTTCTAATGAGAAGAAATTTTGGATTCATATCGGAAATTATTGGTTAATTGTTCAAAGGAAGTACAACAAAAAAAAAGATGAGAGTTTTGAGATAAAAGTTTCTTCTAATTCTTTAACAAGTTACCGTGCGCAATTTAGCTTCTATTTATAGAATAAAGATTTACTGAAGTAAATGAAATAGTAAAAGGTAAATTGTTCTTCTTCATTTCCTGGATGCCACACTATCTATCCAGTTGGGTTAGTAACTCTCAATGTACATTGGGCCTCTTGTTCCTCATTTAAGTCAGAGCCTAAATCTGACAAAGCTTGCAATAGCTCAATAGCCTCTACTTTCCCTGAATTGATCAAGTCAATTATATTTCTAACAGCTCTCAGCCCTTTCAGCATATTTTTTTTATAGTAAATAAAATAATTAAATATATGAAATTGATAAGATGGCCTCCAATTTTTAGATGCTTTATATAATAGTATAGGTTTTTAATAAGTTTTAATAATTTATTTAGTTTGTTTATTATGTTTAAATATTTATTTTTTAATTTAGCTTTTTTAATAGATTTTAATATATATATTTTTAATTTAGCTTCTTTTCAAATATTTATTTTGTTTAGCTTCTTTTAAAATATAATTATATAATTAAATTCATTAAGAGACAAATTGATTAGATAAGAATAAATATTATACACTCATTCAATAACTAATATAAAAAATATAATTATGCATCAAATAATAAAAAAAATATTTACTCAATAATACATACATACATCATGCTCATGTAATAATATAAAAAAATATATAATTTCTATGAAAAAATTAAATAAAGAAATAAAAAAATAAAAGTTAAAACTTTAAATATGTTTTTGAGCTTAAAAATGATTTTTTTTACTCTGAAAATGACGGTAACTGCGTAAGTTTTAGAAGAAGACCATATATTCAACTACCACAGTATAAACTACACGAGTTACCTTCCTCAATTGTCTCTCACAGAGACCATGTATTTACTCGCAAGTTTTAGGAGGAGTTTACTTCTCTCCTGCGAATTTAGCTTAATATGAGCACATCTTGTCATTCTCGGACAGATAGTCAAACAGAGTAATTAACCAATGTGTAGAAACTTATTTGCGCTGTATGCTATTGAAACAACCGAAGAAATGGACTCGCCGATTATCTTTTGGCACAATAGTGATATAATTCAACTTTCACAGTTTACTCCAAACCTCACTCTTTCGAACATTATATGACTATCCACCTCCTAGCATCACACTGGGATCTCCCCCTCGAAGTAATATTGAAGCTGTCAATTTCATCCTGAAAGATGATATTGTACTCTCCTTCAGTTGAAAATCAATCTTCTCCGTGCTCAAGACCTCATGAAGAAATTTGCCGATCAACACCGTACCGAACGACACTACAATGTTGGAGATTGAGTTTATCTGCGCCTTCAGCCTTGTCGTCAAATTTCATTATCCAATTCAAAGAATCACAAAACTCAATACTCAATTCTATGGGCCCTTTGAAATTGAAGAACAAATCGGTGTTGCCGGCGTACCGACTCTGCCTCCTTGCTGGTCGCGCCATCCACCCAGTTTTTTATGTCTCTCAATTCGAACAACACATTCATCGTGGTCAGGTGGTCTCTCCTCATCTCCCAATTACATTGTCGGAAGGCCAATTGTGAATTTATCCAAACAAGGTCCTCCACCGTCACGCGATCAAAAGGAACAATATAGCGGTACCTCGAATACTTCTTTCCTGGACCAATTTACCACCTGAGCACACTTCCTGGAAAGATTATGATGACATCACCTCTCGTTTTCCTCAATTTATTCTTGAGGACAAGAAGAATTTTGAGGAAGTGAGAGTATCAGATCATGGAATTCCCTCAATTGGTACTGATTTTGAGGATGGGACAAAAATACCCTCAATTGGTACTGATTTTGCTATTAAAAGAATTTCAATCAAAATTAAAAGAATTCAAATCAAAATTACAAGAACCCTAGTTGCTTTTGATAAGTTCTTGGTCAATTGCTTTTGGTATATTCTGGATTTTTATTTTTTCTCAGTTTCTCAGTTGTTCTTTTTCTCCTTTTGAATTTCATGCACCACTTGACTTTCTCAGGCGCAGATCATGGAATTCTTCCTGCAATTATCATCCCATAGCTTATATAATTAAAAATTTATAATCATTTTACTTCTCGATTCTGGTATTATAATAAACTGAGGTGAATGTCATATCTCTCTTTTGAATTTCAAGCATGTCGGATTTAAAGTCTTTGAAGTACGTACTGGTAATGAATTCTCTGTACCTAATCAGGTCAGATAATGAATTCTATGTACCTAAGAAATTCTGAATTGGGTTGTTTCATTGGAATTCTTTGAAGTACGTACTTGTACAGTTTTTCTGACGCAAGTCATGAAGCACTCTCAACACTAATCAGGCATATGCCAAAACAAGTGGAGATTTCACAAAAAATGTCCAGCTATTGCAATGGAGTATCCATATTAACACTCATATATACAGGCCTGTATATATGAGTGTTAATATGGATGGTTTCTCACTGAGAAAAGGTGGTCACTCTTCATGAGCGAGTTCAGAGTGGATAATATAGGTGTGAACGACAACGACAACAGGCATCTGGGTTGTGTTCTGGCAAAGACCGCTGAGATGGATCTTGAAAGGGGTATGGGAAGGGTGAAAATGAAAATATAAAAAATTATATACAAATACAGTTTTTTAATTAAAATACTATACAATTGTATATTTATGATAAAAAGCTAAATAAATTAATTTTGGATTGACATTTGAGGGGATTAAAAATCTAAAATGATATTTTACTAATTTAAAAGTTTTAAAATAGTATAAGACTAGTTTCCCTTTTTTATAAGGTTTCATCCGGAGCACAGTCATTTTTTTTCTCAAAAAACAAATTCACTGAGACTGATTTTGTTTTTTCTCGTGACAAGTGGGCCAGCTCAACCAGGCCTAAGTGTGAAATTCAAAGAAGTTTTAAACTTGTGTATGATTTAGAACTTCACATCTGTCGAAAGCTGCGCGATTCTCATCTGGGCCGTGGCTCAAATGAAGTAGAGGAGGCTCGTGATGCTTCTTTTTCCCCTCTAAATGATGATCATGTCATCTTTTTGTCTTGATGGTTTATAAATAAATTAATTGAGAAGGTATCATGATATACCGTGATCTACTTATCTGACAAAAAGAAATTACGTAGAAATTTATAAAATGATGTGTTTGATACGAAATAGGCAAATTACTTTACAATAAGTAATAAATATAGAGAAATTTAGTTTTATGTCAACTCAAAATTTTAAAATTAGCAAAATATCATCTCAAAATTTAAATTTTCTCTAATGTCATTCTAAAAATAATTTATTTAGTTATTTGTCATAATTATACACAGGGAGGAATACAGAATTTTGATCAAGGAGACAATTATCAGATTGTAATAGCTTATCGAGTTCAAATCCATTAACTAATTAGGTACTAAATTAAAAGATAGTAATTTAATATATATTCTTACCCAATAAAAAATATCAACTTAATATCCTTTTATATATTAAAATAATAATAAAATAAAACTTAAAGTAATAAAATAATTAAGTTGATTAAGAAAATTTTTCTATATGGAACTTCGTATTTTGAAATCCTTACATAATTATTTCATTATGTATTATATTAAATATTTTTTTCTCAATAGAAGTAATCAAACAATTTAGTGTAGGACAAAAAAAAATTTAGAGAGACAGAATTACCGAAAGTATTATTTAAAAACACTATTTTTCAAAATCTGCTCTTGATTATACACTTACTCTATTATTTTAATTTAAAAAATTCAGTATTTATATGTAATTTCATATTTCCATTTATACCCTTACTTATCCTTTATATGATCTGATTGAGTCGTTTCTCCCCCAACCTGTGCCGATTCTTTCTTCCCCAATTCGCCTGCTAAGAGGAAACAAAAGCCAATTACGATCTCATCATTCTAATTCCAACATAGAGAGCTATTACTGGCCCCCATAACTGAGGCATAGCATCAAGCAGTGATAACCCTACAACAGATACGCTTCTCCATGGGGGCTGACACCTTTCTGTGGAAACACGCTCCGAGAAGGGAGTATTGATAAACCTCAATTATACATTATATACAATTAAGATTTTATCTTAAAAACTATAAATTTTATATTAATTGTTAAAAATTTATTAATTTTTATGTCGAGTTCGAGATACTGTTGTATTTTATGTGTTTTAAGGTTTTCGGAGCAAAAGAGCATGATAGTGAAGAGCCCGAATGCAAATGAGATAAAGATTGCACATGGACAGCAAGTCACATTACATAATGATCATAAAATCTCATAGAATGATTGGGATTAAGAATTGATGTTGTAGAGCTCATTCTTAGCTTTCCAACGAACTTAAAATTAACCCAATCGGAGTTCGGATGAAAAAATATGGCCAAAATACAATCAGTGGCAGAATTCCAAAAGTGCGGTCCATAATTCTGGAACTCATCTTATGCCAGTTATGTTTCAACTTGTGACTAAAATTATGGTCCGCAATTCTAAAATTGTGGACCGCAATTATTGACGACTGGAGCGTGAATTTGTATTTTGAAAGCGATTATTAATTGGAATTAAGAGATTTTTACACTCATTTGTCTCAGTCATCTCTCAACTGACTGGAGAATAGATTCCAAGTAAGAAAGAAGATGAAAAACACCACTGGAGAATAATTTAAAGAAGGAGAACTCAAGAACCGGACGAGAAATCATAGATCTTCTTGGTATATTCTTTTCTTTACTATTTTTTCATGTTGTATTGTTGTTTAAATATGAATCTTTGTATAATTTTTGACATGATTTATGGCTAGACACCCTTCTAGGGGTTTAGGTGTAAACTCGATAACTCGAATGGTTTAATTGTACTCGTATGTTGATCTTTTAGTTCTTTTTGTTTGTGATTGTTGTGTTTGTCTAAATTGAATGCTTAGTTTTAATCAACTGCATGTTACCCTAGAAGTGAAAGTGAAAACCGAAAGGTAGAACTGAATCTTCTGACCCAAAACACTGATTTAGGTCGTAGGCTAAATACTTAATCGTGAAACTTATTACCTAAGGGAAAACTGAAAAAACCCTAAAAATTGTGTGAGGTACTAAAAGGCGAGTACAAAATTTAGGTTATGTCAAAGTGATTCTTTGATCTTAATGGGCTTAAACTTGTAAATTGGGGTACTTAATCGTGAAATCCGAATTGTTTAGGCACGGTACCAAATCACGGAAGTGTAAATTTGATAATAAAATCTAAATTGAATCCCCGACAAACACTAGAACATATTAAAAGATCAAATAGAGTGAATTAACTAAACGAGTGAGAGTGAAGCCGAAAACCCCTAAAATCCTTTATTTGATAAACTTTTTAGTAATTGTTGTTAGATTTATGTGCTTTCAGTTTAATTCAAAACACTCGTTCAATTGTCTAAATTAGTGAACCTTGTGAGAACCAGTAATTCATCATTGCCCTTGTGGTTCAACATCCCGATTATTAATTGACTAAGTCGTACGCTTGCGGCTGAAATTGAGTATAAATTAAAATATTTATTAACTTAACAGAATACACATCATGTCACACCCCAGAAATAATAAATCGGATTAGGGGTGTTAATCCCGCCACGTACGCACGACGAGACGTGCGTACGAAAGGCTAAATGAATAAAATAATATAAATCTCGAATAAACAAAACAATAATAAATATAAATACATGACCATACAAATCCCGAATGAACAAAGAGTATACAACGCCTACATAAAGGGCTAGCTCCATCGGAATGGGCGAAGAAATCTCTCAAATAAAAACCCAAAAGAAAGAAATAAAACGCAAAACCCGATGGATCCTATCCAACTACCCGCTCACGCAAATGCAAATAAGCATCTCTCATCATCGCGGGGATCGTCCCTAGCACTCGCTCCAAGAAAATCCCGAACTCGAAATACCCGGATCCCACAACCACCATGGAAACGTGAGTAATTTACAAAATTACTCAAGACGGATTTAGATCCACCTTAAGATTTTATCTTCTTTCCTAGACGGACCCAAATACCGATACTATATTTTAAATGCATTATATTAAATATATACATATAACAAGATTTTATGCACGTTTAAGAAAACTCCCGTATGAATGAGATGAAATGGCAAATAAACCCGAAATGAAAAATCAGTAGAAATACGTATATATATATATGATAAATATGTAATAGGTACGAGATTTAAAACACCCGTATAATATATCCCGGTTGCGGATCATCACCCATCCACAAGCGGGCACGTGATCGGGCCCCGGACTTGTGACTTACCTAAGCGGGCACGTATTCGGCCCAACTTACAAACTTAGGATTTTCGAGTAAGCGGGCGCCAATGCCCCGAATACCCCGGGAAAATTCGGCCTCCCGAGCGATAACGCCCTAGGAGAGTGACGCTAAAAGCACGTACTCGGTATTCTGAATCTGATGATCCACCTCACATAATAATAATAATAATAATAATAATAATATGAGCAAAGGGGATTTAAATATTTATGCTTTCAGTTGCCATATCGCCAAAGGATATAACTACCCGTGAATTGACAAATCGGAAACAAATGGGAGCCTACACTGTACCAACCAAGGGTCGAGGGCCGCATCCCGTAAAATAACAAAACGGAGTATATACAAATGGGAGCCTACACTGTACCCACTAGGGCCGAGAGACCGCATCCCGACTTTCTCTCGTACCAACTAAGGGC
Source organism: Schoenoplectus tabernaemontani (assembly GCA_037127355.1). Lineage (NCBI taxonomy): Eukaryota > Viridiplantae > Streptophyta > Magnoliopsida > Poales > Cyperaceae > Schoenoplectus > Schoenoplectus tabernaemontani. The sequence continues at coordinate 14,772,172 of CM073755.1, read as the reverse complement.
CAAAGGAGAAAGCCCTTCGGACAGTACTAGGATCCTAAATAAGCCGGATAAATAAAATAATATAATATCTCGAAGTAGATTCCAATCTTGAATATGGCCGCCCACACTAAAACTGAAAGACACGGTATCCTGATCGCTCAAATTTGGATAAACATTCTTATTTATATTAAGAATAATGATAATATAATATTGATCAAAAATTAAACACTCGACACAAACAACCCGAACCCGCCAATGACGGGGTCGGTGGATAACCCGACAGTAAAGATGCGCGCGTGCATATACGACACGGTGGGTCCCACGGCCTATGGGTCACCGTACGTAACCGCAGCGGTCTGGTTATGCAAGGCAACCTCAGACTGAGAATTACCCGGTCCGCCTCTCAACACTCCCATGCATTTAATGCATGATTAACTACCTGACTTAATTAATAATTAATGATAATAATAATATTTTCCTAATAATTATAATCTACAACTTGAATTATTTAATTCTATCTAATCCTATCTCGGGACTATTTCCCGGATCCTACTCCTACCCTATCTACATGAAATATGATATGATATGACATGCGAATGCGGGTATGTCTCGAATATGCTGGTCAATTTACCGGATGCAGATGACAGGTCAGATTCAGTCTCTAGTTATTTTTTTGACAAAAACACCGCAATTCAGATTTATTTTAAAAACATTTTATTTTCGGTTTGGGTTCCTAATTCTGAAGAAGGAAGATTAAATCCCAGGAAACCGTACCTGAGAGTGCTGGCTAGGATCACGGAGTCGCTCTACTCCGGAGGCAGAACACCGGCCTCGGGGTCGGTGTCCGCGTACGTCGGGTCGGGAATGACCTCGTACTCCGCGAGTGGATCCGAGTCGACTGTATCACCTATTTTTAATTTAAATTAGATATTTATTAGTTTTAACTTGATTTACTTAATATTTAATAATAAATTTAGATTGATAATTAATCTAAACTGTTGTTCGGGTTTTATCGTTTTTCCTTGAAAATTTCGGCAACATTTCTACTGCATCTATACGGTGTCGGAAATTTTAGTTGCCCGTATTCGAGATCCGTTAAATTGTGTGTATCGTTCGTGATCGCTTTTATACGTCCATTCTTTATTTTAAATTCGAGTTCATGGATTTAAGTATTTACATCAATTAATTTTAAAATAGAGAAATTGATTAATATATAATATATAATATATCCAATATTTTATTCTAATATTCTTTTACTTATTTAAAAATGAAAGATTTAATTAATAAATATTATCATTTTATATATATATTGTTTAATTAATAGGTATTTATATATATTAATATTAATTAATGTTATTTAATTATTAAGATAGAGAAATTGATTAATATATATTTTTATATGATAAATTATTTTTATACTTTATTTATTACTTTAAAATTCTTAATTATTTATTTTATCTTCTTTAACTACATTTTATTTCATAGGTTAGTGTTATCTTTCATAAATTAGAAAATATACTATAGAAAACTAGAATTTAAAATAAAAACGAAAAATCAAAAATAAAAATAAAATAACACTTATTTGAAAGAAATTTAAATTTAAAGTAAACTTAAATTTAAATTACACATTTTTATTTATTTTAAAACGTGTTGGTGTTTTAATGTTCGGGATCATACGCTGACTACCAAATCATTGGTGCCAATGCACCGATATCCCGAATCGGGGGCAGTCAGGGAATATAATCATTTCCCGATTTCTTTATGTTTACGTATTAATACATGGATACCGCCTAACCTCTCGGGGCGGCCTCCAATTAATTAATTTTCCATTTAATTTAATCACAATTAATTATCTTGAGACTTTTAAGTATTGGGCCTTAATTAATTATTTTAACTAATTAAACTTTGATAAATTTCAAATCCATTAGTCGGCCCAATAACATTTCTGAATATAAGGCCTAGTCTATAACATTCAATTTGGGCCTATCCTCCTTTAATATTTTAATTTGATTCCCTAAATCTTAAACTTAGGCCCAATTAATCATAACTCAATAGCCACATTTCAGAAGGCTCACTACAGATCAGGTTAGGCCACAACCCATCAAAATAAATCAGAGCCAAGCAACAGAATCAAACAAATCAATAGCGACAGAACCAAGTCTAAGCAAACACCCATCCCGGTACAAGCAAATGGGGGTACCAAAGACACACATACCGCACAGAGTAACAACAGCATACCAAAGACAAGATAACAACAAGCCACCCAAGTGAATTAACACAATAGCCAATAGGGACAACCAACAACAACCGATAAAGCACAAATCGAAACCCACAACAGAATCCTAAGCAAGTAACGCATGCACTCATAAATCAATTCATAATCAAAATCAAACTCAATTTGGATAAGCATTCACAAGTAACTAAATAGACCAGTCAACAGATCAGAGCAACCGGCAAATCCGAATCCAAAGACAGAGGTCGTGGAGCCAATTAAATACTAGAGGGCCTCACTTCACGGTACCAGTGGTACCAACAGTACAAGGTCCCCCTGGTCGTGGTTCGGCGACAATAGCAACAGTGGCAACAAGGTAAAACCCAAGGCAACAAAGGGGCGTAAAATCCAAGGCGCGCTTTCACGAAAACACTAATATACCGTAACCAACCCACCACAAGAGCGAGAGAGCCCTCCCCCAAATATAACCCAAAAAATCAAACAACCAAAGAAAAGAAATAAACCAACAAGGGGCTAGGGTTAATTATCAGTAAACAGCAGATTCGCTCAACAATCCATAAGTAAGAGGGGCAAAAATAAGAGACAATGAATCAATCAGCCACAACCACTGCATAAGGTAGGATTTTTAGGAGTTTACCAGTAATCAGCAAGAAGGGAGCAGAGCTAGGATCAAGAGGGCCCAAGGACTTGGCTACCACCTCTAATCGGATGACCACCACCTCGACCTCTGATGCGTTGCATTCATATGCACTTATTTGCCCCAACATGTACTCATATTCATCCTAAAATCATCATTTTAGTTGCATTTAGGCTTTTTCTCTGTCTTGTTCTTGTTTACTGCTCTACTTTGGTCTTATTTCAGGTATATGGAGCAGTTGGGACTATCACGAGCACATCAAGAGCTCCGTTTTGAGACATTTACCTCTCTCGCACTTTCCTCAGGCAAGCAAGACTTTGCTTGCTACCCGCAAGACTTTGCTTGCTACCCGCAAGAATTTGCTTGCTACCCGCAAGGCCAGATATGGAAACTCCAGACTTTCCTCTCGCGTTTTGAGCTATTTATAGTGATTTTTTGGGAGGTTCTAGGGTTGAGCCGTCTAGACCTGACATAGGAGAAGAGGACCTGACCCTTGCTTGGTGTCTCTCTTCACGGATTTCGAGAGATATCGCGAGGAGAAGACCACCTGCAAGGGCAGATTGCCGATTTTGGGTTTTTCCTGGTTCTTTTGACTATGAACCAATTCTTTTACCCTCTTTTCTTGTTGTTTGCTACTATGTGTGAGTAGTAAACGTATCTTAGGGTTAGGGAACAGATTGTTTGTCATGGATGATTGATTATAATTGATATTTGGTCGTGATTTTTATATTGGATTGATTTTATTCTCATCTTTTCCTATTAAAACTTGTTTATTACTTGGTAAGCCCGTGGATAAGGCCAATTCCAAAGTGTGGCATGAGTTATCAAATGATTTGCAACTCGATTAGGAACTGTCTTGGTTGATTTGGAATCCGAAAATACCCGAGGGACATTTCGTGTTTGATCGAGAGGTTAAACAAACCAATAGAACGAATCCAATTAAAATTAGGTATAAGAGATTATCCTAAGGGTTTACAACTCGTTAGCAAGTGTGTAATTACCAACAAACGAGAGTTGAGGTTATTAGAATAACGAATCGATAGTTAAGAACCAATTACGACTAAAAACCATTCTTCGGCATCGTTGCCATGTCGCAGTGAGAGCTTCATGGCCGCAAGAAACCATTCCAAAGGATGCAATTTCCCGAAACCCCGAGATCTTATTATTGATTGATTTAAACACTGTTCACTTTGTTATCTTTATTTGCTTACTACCCGTTAGTGTTAATTGCGTAGTTTAATTAAAACTTTACAAAACCCCCTTTTTTATACAAAAATACCAAAAAGACCTACCTTTAGGATCCGAATTGAACCGAGTCCGGTTTAGAGTTTATTTCCGTCCTGTGGATTCGATACCCGAACTTACTCAACGAAGTCGTACGCTTGCGATTAGTAGAGCATTTTCTAGGTTTAAAAGCCTATACGTATTCGTACCATCAACCTCCTTCTCTAACCCTCTTCCCCTTTTAAATTTCCAACGGTAGAGTGCTACTGTTCTTATCAGTTTTGTTTCTTTTTCTTTGTGTTTATCTCAGCACATGAGAGCGGGGTACCAGGGAAGAGGGCAGAGGGGCCAGAGGCCGGGCCTTATAGGAGAGAGGGGGACGAGCATCGGTCAATGGAATTGACGACAACGGAAAGTGGGCGACGGGACGATAAGGGCAAAGTGGGGTCGGAAAGGAAGTTGGCGACAAGCCGCAGAGAGGAGTAGAGAGGCTAGTACTCTCGTCGGAAAGAGAAAGAGAGAAAGCTCGGCGAGAGGCGGACGACGGACGAAAGAGAGACAAATGAAAAAAAATCGTAACAAAGTAGAGGACAAAGTGAGGAAGTAAAGGGGGTATTAATTGTGAGTCAGAGGGGAAATAAATGGAGCATTTAATGAGAGAGAGAGAGAGAGAGAGAGAGAGGTTATGGACGGTGGGTTTCTTTGTGGCAGCACTTATGTGGCCTTTGGTGTGACAATTATAATTCTGCAAATTTCTGGTGACTAATTTGGGTATTTATAAACTTGGTTACTGTAGTCAATTTTATTCATTTGTTTTAACCCAATAGGGTTAAATCATAATTTATTATCAATGTCCCGGTTATATTTATCTAACGAATTTAGATTCTTTAATTTAACTTAATTTTTTTACAATTCGTAGCATAAAATAATTAGAATAGATTATTATGATTTAGTTTTATTATTTATTTAATTATTTATATATATATATATTTCATTAATCATTGAGTTAAGTTATTCATTAAATTACGTTATATCAGTTTAATTTTTAACTTGATTATCATTATTTCTAAATTAATTTCGCGGTTTAACACATCAAGTATACGGCCAGCTCTGCATACCAACGGCTCTCTAATGCGAGCAAGATAATGTCACCTACAAAGTCCTTGTGGAAGGTTGAGGTAACCCCTTCAGTTTTTAGCAATAATAAGTTTTACTAAATGTGCGACCCTTTTTCGCGCCTCTCACCGCCCTGAAAAAGGAACTGGGCGATGAATTGCGGAAGAAGGACACGGAGATCCCTCTAAGTGTGCATTGGGGTATATTTATATGAATTTGGAATGCACATTTAAAGGTTTTTAGAGATTATGGGTCTTTAAGATTCCAATGGGCGCAAGCCCCTATTGTTAATTACCCTGGGCTTTGAACCCGAGGAACCTCTGATTAAGAAAGGAAAAATAAACAGAATAGTTAAACAATTTTAAGTGGTCGCTGTGAGAAAGGCGGAGAAGATATAAACTTTTTAAGGTAGTCTACACCTTGTGAACCTCAATTAATGGCAGTTCAGACCATGAGTCTCGATTAATGGCAACTCGGACCATGAGCCTCGATTAATGGCGGCTCGGACCATGTGAATATCGACGCAAGATGTGAAGCTTGAAGCGCTATGCCAGCTCAGCATCAATGACTGGTTATCAGAAAGACGGAGAAGATTTTTTATCGTCTTTAACTGATCTTCTAGATCATGAACATGAAGCGCTATGCCAGCTCATGGACCTAGGCATTCAAGTATCTCGATGATCCATGTAGAGATACCGAATGGTTCCCGAGATACGAGATATTGAGTTAAGGCTCCTTACCAACTCAAATATCAAGATCAAGGTGAATCTTCCAAGATACGGGATGTGAACGCAAGCGCTCTGCCCGCTCAACATCAAGATCCGGTGAATCAGAAAGATAGGGTTTGGTCCCTTTCTTGGTCTTTACTGATTTTCTAGACTATGAATCTGAAGCGTTATGCCAATTCATAAATCTGGGCATTCAAAGTCTTGATGATCCATATAGAGACTTGAATGATTTTCGAGATACGAGACTTGAATGATTTTTGTTTCGTGTTGAGTTTGATTTATTTTTTTAGTAGAATTTTTATTTTTATTAAACGAAAGTGATGATGTCTTTTGTTTTGTTTTATTTGGTTTTGTTCATTATTTTTAATTTTGAGTTTTGGAGGTTTATTTAATTTTTATGAAAGAGGTAATATTTTATTTCTGTTAATTATTTCATTTTATTTGTGTGTGTTAATTTTATTTATATTTATTAAATTTTTATTTAAAGTTTATTTGATTTAAAAAGTTGAATAGTTGTATTTTTTTTATTTACGCATTTATTTTTACTTTTTTTTTTGAATTTTATTTAATTTTGAAAGTTTAATTTAATGATCGGAGTTATATTTTTGTTTACTCTTTTATTTTATTTCATTTTATTTTTATTTATTGTATTTCAAGAAAATATGTGATTTATATATTTATATAATATTTTGTTACTTTTTTTCATTTATGTTCTTATGTTTTTATTTTAATTTATTGTTGTTATTATTATCTTCTTTTTTTTAGGGGAAACACTTTATTTTAACTTAATATAAATTACATATTTTGTATTTTAAAATATTCTTCTTATTTTACTTTATTATTTTATTGACATTTCATTTATTTACTTATCATCACTATTTTTTAGAGGAAGTATGTATGTAATATTAACAATTTTTTTAACAAACTACTTAATAATTGATGAAGGAAATATATATATCTTATATTATTTTTTTTTCTTCATACATATGTTTCAAAAAAATGAAATTTAAAACATTCCATTCTACTTCATTAAAAAAAAACGTTTTTACTACTTTTAATATTTATTTTAGCAAATGTTTTTCATTTATAGAATGGGACGGTGAACATCATTCCTCCTTTTCCCTTCGTCTTTGGGATATATCTCTGTTGGGCTAATTATATACCTTTGACATTAAGATGTTTTCATTTGGACCGATTTTGACGTTTTCCTATATTTTTGTTGCACCCTCTCTTTCTTTCTTTTTTTATTTTACTTGGGCCAAGGCAAATGCCAAATTCTTTCTTTACAGTCTACCATTTACAATTTTTTTTGCATTCAAATATCGGTCTTGAGGCTTGGATCGGAAGAATATAAACTTTGGTGTATGATTATTTTACAACGTTTGATAGAGTCAACATAGATAATATATGTATACAGTTTTAAATACCAACTAGATCATATAATCTACATGCGTGTCTGTATATGACATTTATATAAATCACAATTTATGCAAAACCTGATGTCAGCTAGTACCAACCTATACCAACATCATAATACACAATAATTTATATATTCAAATTACTTCAAAATCAACTTATCAATAGCATTAAATTGTATTGTCAAGTGTTGACCATAATACAGTTCAAAATTTAAACAAATGCATATACAGTCCATGAAATAATATACTTTTAAGTTACTTGAAAAAAATTACACAAATGTTATCCATCTATTTACAAAATTACATCTTTAAATTACAAAAAAATATATGAATGCAGCACCCAGATCACTGTTTATACACTTCAAGGGTTAAGAGCAATATTATTCAAGTTCTAAACCTGCGTAATTGTCAAGAGATTAGTGGCAGGGTGATGTCAGAAAAACTCACATTTGCGCATCAGCCCTCACATATTTACAGATTTCAATATGCGTGTTTGAACATCCTTCTACTGATGCCTTTACGGAGATGCTTTATGCATGCTTAATCTCGGTTTATTTACCCTCTTTGTGTTTGAACCCTTGGAAGCAAATACATGTGAGTATAACTAGTACCATTTAGTGCATTTTCATCCTAACTTTTCTGCTTTACCAATTGGGTTAACTTGAGCATAATTTCATCTCAGTATTATTTGATGATCAACACTGGAAATTTCTAAGCGCGTTTCTGATTTTTGAGATATTTTGAATTAGTGTCGTGCTAGCTAAAGCTTAACACAACTTCAATCAAAACGCGCTTAGAGCTTTCTCTTTACAAGAATTGAATTTATTCATTCTTGAGAGTCGATCAAGCTCAAATTAAACCAATTGCAAGTTTTAGAGTTGGCACTCACGGTTTTGTACTAACCGGCACCAACCTTGCAAACGGTTGAGTTTGGCACACACGGTTGTGTATTAACCGGCACCAAACTTTAAAATCTGGCACACACGGCTTGGTGTAGCCGGTACCAAATTCATTTTATTTGTTTGAACAAAATAGCACTTAAAGAGAAGGACAACATGATTATATAAATACCTCAAGCAGAGATTCTAACTAATTTTTTTATGCATTCAGTTTAATAATTAATACTTAGAAACAGATAATATGCAAAGAATTCAATGTTATTATTCTACTGGTGTTGTATAAATCTCTTTTTTTTTTATGCTTAAAATCGTAAATGAAGTGCTAAACAGAAGATCATCTTATTTTATCGATTATGAAAACTCATTTTTAATTTGAACTCTTTGCAATATGATTTAGTTATTCGAGGTGGAATGTGTATTATTCTGGCACTCGAAGAACTATACCAAATGCTTAGAGCAAAATAAACTCATTTCAGAAAAGCAAAACCAAATCAGATTTAAGTTTATAAATTAGATTTTTGTGAAATCTGCTCCCTGCGATTCGATTAGTCAAACGAGGTTAGATTTGTACTATCTTGGCACCCATGAGACATAATCAAATGCTTAGAGCATAAAAAGAAAAGGATTTTTTTTTGTTTATGCATATATGCAGATCCATTTTTTTTACTTTGGTTTAGAATGTAAAATACAAAAGGTATATGACATCAATTTCAGTAACAAGTAGAGATACTAATATGCATTCTTTTTAGAAAATATTATACTTAATTTTCCACAGCCCAAGAGGTCATATGAGATTGGATTTGTACTATCCTGTCAATCATAGAACACCATAGGCATATTTCAAATATTTATTAAAGAAAATGAGAAAATGATGATAAGGTAATATTTTTTTATATAGAACAGTAAAGAAGAAGGTTTATTCAAATGCTTTGCCATTTACTAATTATGAGAATGACTAATACTATGATATGAATGCTAAAGGATGCAAATTGTTCTATGCCTAGCTCTAATTTTTATTTTATATGCTTTTGCACAATGAATCTATTTTATGAATAAAATTGAGTAAATGAGTCTAAAATATCTTTTGACATGCAAAAGAAGGGAAACAGTACATGAGAGGGAGTATTTGACATGATTACTTAAAATATGCATTTTAGTTGGATTAATACATCATGTAAAAGAAATAGAAAACTTCATCTCAACCCTTTTGGTATTTGAATATGCTTGAGAGCATTATAGTTAAGGGGTTTCATCGATGAGTATGTAGACTCAATAGTCAGTTTACTACAGGCAATTATTTTGCTTTGTAGATCTTGATTAAGGAAAGAAAAAAAGATTCATGATAGTGAATGCTAGTCTAAACATGGTATGGCAGTAAACAAAGAAAGCACAATCTAAAAGCAAACTTGAACTTCAAATTCATTCATTTCAACAGAGAATTACAACTGCAGGATATAAAAAAAAAAAGAGACATTACTACCTAGGCTAATTCAGATTTGGGTTTTGTTTCTTTTTTGGTGGCTGAGGGGTTGCTCTGCTTTAATGGGGGCTGCTTGTATCTGGGGGAGGTAGGTGACCTATGATTTTTTTTGTAATTGGCCAGAAGAGTAATTTGAGGAGGCTGCTGGTATTAGGTTTTGCTATGTAGTTTTGCCAGCTTGGGGATAGCTTGTATCTGAGGGTACTTATATAGGCAGTAGGATTAGGTTTTTCGAATTAGGGTTTATTGCCTTTGGAATTACTGAAATGGGTCTAGGGTTAGGGTTTCCTGAGATATTTTCAGTTGAGGTGATAAGAACCCAGTTAATTACAAAAAAAAAAAAAATCCCCATATATCCTATCCATTGTCTGGCTGCCAACATGGCATTGGCCAGCACTTAGATAACACTACCCCAAATAAAAAAAAAAATAATCTTGAGTGAGGTGCTTACTGATCCATGCATTACCAGAGGAGGTGTCATTGGTGTGAGTGTCAACTGGTGAGGCGCGAGGCCGGGCCTCAATTCACGGGCCTTGGGAGTTGGGCCTTGACACCAGACTGCTCGGACTTCAACCACCGTGCCGCCTTAAACTCTTCTTTAGCCCATGCCTGACCATGGAGAACTGCTGGTCGGTTCGGAGGAGCACCGGGCTGCTCGATTTTTTTTGGGTCGGGTTTGATTAGCTCCGCCTCCCTTTCCCTTTCCTTCATTTTCCTCGATTTTATCCGACACTAGAGTTTTGGTTGTCTCTCAGTCCCCTCGATTTTGGTTGAAATTGGCGACAGGATCGGGTTTAGAGTCATCGGCTTTACCAGATTGCAAGGTTGCGGTTGATCAATTCCACCGATTTCACCGGATTTATGGGTGGATGCTTTGGTTGTCGAAAGAAATGGGAGAACGAAGGGGACCCTTTTTTTATTTTTGGTTCTGTCGGGATTGAAGAGAGACAATAGATAAGAGATGAGTCATTCTCTTTTTTTTTGTAAACTTGGTGCATAAAGAGCCATTTCAATGACAATGTATTGGCTCACGAGAGCCAAGTTCATATCCTTATTCTTTCCTTTTCTCCATCCGAAATGAAGTAAGTGTATAGAATTTAAAGTGAACCATGCATGCATTAATCAGACAAGTGGGTCCCACAAGCTTTGGTTCACGCATTAAAAGAACCCTTTTAAAATTAATTCGGATTTATATTAAAATTTTGGGTTCCGAATCTATTTTGAATGATCCCTTCATCCAAAATTCACCAAAATTTCACAAAAAATCTTATAAATCATGCCAAGACTTATGAAAATATTTATCCCCATTTTTGTCCCTTGATTAATCATCAATTAATTATTTTGGTGCCCTAATTAATTGATTTAATTTGATTAATTGATGATTTTCATATTTTTCCCGACTTATATAACTCCAAAAATGTCAATTGATATATGAAAATTCTCATAATTTCATGGAGAACCCAATTCTCTCATAAAATTTGAGTTTTGAAATTTTTGACTTTGACGAGGTTTTCGATTTGAATCTGCCGAGCTTTGGCAATTAATATTTTTTCTGAGAATTTCTAATTTTTTTCAATTTTATCCCCAACCCCTGGGTCTTTGGGCTTGATCTGGGCTATTTGGACCTCTGTCGGGTTTAATGGGCCTTTATGGGCTTTTCGGGAATACTGGGCCTCTCGGGCCTGACCCGATTCTTCAGATTTTCTTTGCACTATTCCTTGACTTTTTTAGGGGTAAATACTAAATTAATATTATTAAAAATAAGAGTGAGAAACGTAAAATTTCAAATATACGAATGGCGGTAGCGCGCGCGCGATGGCGCGTTTCATTATTTTTATGAAACGCGCCATCGCCGGTGGCGCGTTTGTTTCTTATATATACAAAACGCGCAGCGCCTCTCCATCTTACTTGCACGGGGTTTGAACGAAACGCGCCATTGGCAGTGGCGCGTTTCATAAAAATAATGAAACGCGCCACTATATATTTAAAATTTAACGTTTCTCACTCTTATTTTTAATAATATTAATTTCATAAAACTTATTATTACTAAAAAACTGTAACCCTTTTATGCGTGTATTTTGTTATTTGCTCCTAAACAATAGATTGCTCACCCACGAGGTTATGATGAGATGGAACATAGCTTTCAATCATTGCTCCGCACCAGTGCTCGAAACAGCCATGCATCTAATGTTCCAGAGCCCGCTATATAGGCTAAGGGAGTGTTTGGCACTCAATGGAATAGCAAAAAGTTGGAATAGAATAGCTATTCTGATGAATTAATTTATCAAACGAATTTTAGACTAAGTAGAAGAGTGCGGAATAGTGCTAATCCGGTATACCAACTTATAGGTGGAATACCGGATTAGCTCTCGTCGAATAGCGATTATTGTTTGATTATATTATATTATTATAATTATGATTAAGATTTAGTATTATTATATTATTATATTATATTTATGATTATAATTTATGATTATATTAATATTATGATTATTATTTTATTATTATTATTATCATTATATTATTATTATTAAATTATTATTATCATTATTGTTATTATATTATCGTTACCATTAGTATTATTATATTATTTATTATTATTATATTATTATATATTGATTATAGTTATGATTAATTTATTATTATATTATTATAATTATAATTATTTTAATTATTTTTATGATTATGATTATCTTTTTATTATTATATTATTATGATTATGATTATGGTTATATTATTATGATTATGACTATAATTATTATTATCATGATTATGATTATGATTATTATATTATGATTATATTATTAAAATTATGATTACTTATTATTATTATATTATTATATTATTATGATTGTAATTATAATTTTTTATTATTATATTACTATATTATGATTATGTTTATATTTTTATTATATTACTATTATAATATTATTATTTATTATGATTATTTTTTATTACTTTATTATTATTTTATTATGTTGTATTATATTATTATATGTTGATTATATTTATGATTAATTTATTATTATATTATTATAATTATAATTATTTATAATTATTTTTATGATTATGATTATATTTTTATTATTATATTATTATGATATGATTATGGTTATATTATTATGATTATGACTATAATTATTATTATCATGATTATGTTTATGATTATTATATTATGATTATATTATTAAAATTATGATTACTTATTATTAATATATTCTTATAATTATGATTGTAATTATAATTTTTTATTATTATATTATTATATTATGATTATGTTTATATTTTTATTATATTACTATTATAATATTATTATTTATTATGATTATTTTTTATTACATTATTATTATTATTATTATTATTATCATCATCATTTATTAGTATCATAATTATTCATATTTTAACTATTCGAGTAATAACTGCCAAACGATATTTTCGCTCTTCCGAATAGTCAAGAATACTACTCTTCTACCACTCTTCAAAAAAAAAAAAATACTATTCTATCACTCTTCCAAAATTATCACTCTTTCCAAAACTATTTCTTAATTTGTCAAACGGACCCTAAGGTTACGCAAAAGGCTCACTTACCGATGCCCTGTATTGTGTGATAGCCTGCTAGTTGATAACGGCTACTACGAGAGGAGGGGAGAAGATCAAATAATATTTTGATAAACTTTGATAGAATATTAAATAATATTTAAATTGCATAAAATTTAAAATACAATCAAATCTTTTTTAAGAATATATTTATATTATTAGTATTCAAAAGTACCTGACTTCTTTGAGTTGCTCAGTTGCATGATAGACACTGTATTTTATTTTTATTATTTATTTATTTGTGTTGACTTTTTTATTTCATTGTTATGGATTTTTTTGTTTTTATTAAATTAAGTAATGTGGCAGTTGTCACATCAGCATCTGCATGTTGTGTGATAATGATGGCAGATATGACGTTTAAAAAAATATATGGGCTTTTACAAATCTAATATCTTTCTGGGACGGAGTCATACTTGAGAATTGAGATCTGGATGAGATATTTACGTAGAGCATAGATTTATAATTATATTGTAGGCAGATGTATTTTTGGAATTTTGTTGTTAGAAGTATAGTTTTAGAGATATATTTACAAAATACTTTGTGAATTAAGGTGTATTTTTATAATTATATTAAATTTGGAGAATATTTTAATAATTTGTGTTAAAAGTACGGTATAATTTTAAAAAATAATTTTCGGGGCGGGACTGGTTTCTCTTTCTTCAAATGCCCTATCATCAGCTCTGGTATTGTTTTTTTTTTCGATTTTGGTTAACTAAAAATTATTTTATGAGGAGGGATTCGGTGTCATTAGCTTTAGTGGCATCCGATGCTATTAACTTATTTATTAATTTATATTTTTAAATTTGATATTTAAATTTTAAATTCAAATCGTTGATCTTATTCATTTTTATAATAGATGTATGTTCATAAAATTTTATAATTTTTAGAGATCATTTTATGTTAGATCAAATGACAACAAAATGAATGAATCTAATTAACTATAATCGATTTATTTTTATGCATTCATTTTGTTATAATTTGATTTAGTATAAAATGATATCTAAAAACTATGAAATTTAACGAACATACATCTATCAAAAAAAAGAACAAGATTAACGATTTGAATTTAAAATTTAAGTATCTGACTTTAAAATATAATTTAAAAGATAAATTGATGATATCAAATGTCACTAAAGTTAATGACACAAGATCCTTTCTCTTATTTTATTGCATGCAACTTAAACCAAGCCACCGGTTAATTGAGATAATAATGGATCCAGACTTTCTGCAGATATATACAACCTCAAAAACCCAAGACAAGGCACTCGAAAATAATAAATATCGGGCCGACAAGTTTCTTCATTTAAAAGAAAAAAGAAAAAGAAAATACTGCTTGAACCAAGCCTTTAACTGTTTATTTATTGCTAAAAATAGGATTTAATAATCATGATCATTAGTGTTCTTTATACTTATTTATTTATTCATATATAACTTTATAAATGTAAATTATTAAATGTATTCTACATCATCTCAATTATATGTATATAAAAATTATAAATTTTAATTTCGTTTAGTAGTCATTAAGTATAGAGGATTCGATCTGTACTTATGCTTTGTTCTATATGCTTAAGAATTAAGACATGCAAGTTGAGCCTTGTGCTCTTGGACTACCCCTAAATAAGTGTTAAATCATAAAATTTAGTTCATTAATTTATTAACGCGTGATGTATATATAAATAACATTGAAATACTAATAGGACTGTAAACGAGCTGATCCGAACTGTGTTGGGTCAATCTCATGCTCGACTCATTAGCTTAACAAGTTGAGCCGAGCTGGCTCATACTCATGCTCAGCTTATTAGCATCTAACGAGCCGAGTCAAGTCGAGCTGGCTTGTTAACTATTTCTGAGCTAAAAGTTTTGGCTTGAGATTGACTCATTAAGCTAATGATCTAACCGAAATAGCTTGTTAAGACTCGTTAAGATTCATTTAATAGTTAATGATATTTTATATCAAAATTTAGATAAAAAATAATAAAATAACTAATTATAATATATTTCATACAAATTTGATATAATAATTTAAGTACATGCCATATTATAGACTACTTATTACTAAAATTCATAATATAAATAATAAATAATAATAGTTTACCGAGCCGAGCTAGTTAAAGCTCAAATCGGCTCATTAACTTAATGAGTTTAATGAGCCGACTTGTTAACGACTCGATTCACTAACGAGCGAGCTAATAACGAGTCGATCCCGACCGAGTCATGAGTTTTTTTACTAGCCCCACATTGAAATTATATAATTTTTCGTGTTCATTTATAGGGGATGAAGTATAAAAATATTTCATTTTTTTATTTAAGAATATAAATAATAGATATATGATATTTAATTTTATGACACCAATGATCATGGTCATTTGATCCCTCCTCAAGATACATCACTAAATTACGTTGGCAGCATATGTAATTACGATTTGTCATTTAGTTAAAAAAAATATATTTTCATTAAAGGGAGGGATCCTTGATAATGACTATGTTGACAAACTTAACAATGATTTTTTAAATAAATTTGAAAAAATAAAAAATAAAAAATAAATATGTTCTTTTACTTGTAGATTGATAGAATTTTAAATTTTATGTAATTTCTTTATTGCTCGATGGTCCATCAAACACCGTTATATTAGAATCATTGCAAATTACATAAAATTCTGATGGTCTTTGATGTACTATCGAATGATAATAAAATTGTATGAAATTTAAAAAGCTATCGATCTATAAGTAAAGAACATATCTATATTTTTCATATTTATTTAAAAATTCATTGCGGAGATTGTAACCTATTACCAAGGAATCCCTCCCTTATTTAAATGGTTATGTATTAAATTCGGCTTAATTTAAAATTTGATTGGTCATTTGCTGGGCCGTTTTATCAAACCATTATTAGTTTCTCAGTTCCGAATAAATTTATTTGATGATATGTTGTAAAGGTTATCAAAATATTAGTTATGAAGAAATCTCATCCCTCGTGAAAAATGAGTTCTAAAAATATTATGAAAAAAATATACAAAATGTTTATAAATTAATTGTTGTACTTGTATATTAGTTATGTTTTAAATTTTATGTAATTCAGGTGTTGTTCGATCATTATCAAAAAAATTAAATTGGAATCATTTCAAAGTGTATAAGAAACTGATGATTTTTTATACAGCATGAAACTTAAAATACATCAAATTTAAGATATAATCAGTACTGTAGACATTGTTGAGTGATGCCTCTCTCTCTCTATATATATAGTAAAGATACCATGAGTTGTGGGGTATAAAATTTTAGGATATTTTGAATTTTCTAAGTCTCTTTTTAATTTTTGAAAATAATATACAAACATTGAATATTTTATTATTATTTTTAGAGCCGATTTTCAAAAATTAAAAAGAGTGACTTAGAAAACTCGAAACATCCCAAATTTTTGAATACCATAAGATTTCAATATGAAAAATTTAATGAGGGTGAATAATTCAAATTTGGAGATGATTTGATATATTTTTTTAGTTAAGTTCACGGTATATCCACTCTCTCTCTATATATATATGAAATCCCCTCCCAATGAGAAAATAGAAATTTCATTCCAACTGTAGAAAATTTTTATTGCTTTTCCTTGCTGGGGAAGGAAAATAAGTAAGGAAAAATGGACGCCGGACCTGATCCTCTTAAAATTGGAAATTTTGTAAACGTAATTTAGATTGTTTATACTTCTTAAAGAAAAAGGAATCGGCAATTATCCACATAAACATTTCACTGCCGAAAAAAGTTATGAGCTCGAGGAAATTTAAAATAAAAATAAATCCTCTCAAACGGTTGATTTAGTGTCGTTTAATTGGATTAGTGTCCGTTTCAACTTTCAACTAATGTGTTTGGATAGAAATATAGAATATTCCGCTCGACTCCACCGAACCAAGCATCTTTTCCTTTTTCACACTCTTCTTCTTCATCGCCGAGCTTTATTCCCTTTATACGAATATAGAACCACACATAATTTGGTAGTTTATGTTGTCGACACTTTTATGTGCTTGATGTGCACCTCTGAAATAGTAAGTTTTCAACACCCTTCAAACTTTTAAGTTTTAACAAGTTGCCTTCGAACAATTCAATTAGTAACAAAGACTTCCTGACAACTAACTAGTTATACAGTACCCTATATTTTAACATGAAATGATCAAAACACCCTTATATATTGACAACATAATAAATAAAATATTTATGTTTCATGAACCTTTAATTTATAAATATAACTATTTGCAAAATACAGGAGCCAATTAAATATTCACTATATATATATATATATTATATGAGGTTGAGTAATATGAAAATGTTTGCATTTCGAGTCAAAGCATTCATGGCTCAAATTCTGCCATAATATATCCAAATTTCAAAATTATCATTTTTATTAAATTCTATATATTAAAATATTAGGGTGTTTAGAGTTTTATAAGTATTTATTTTTAAAATGATGTACACAAAATCAACACTTTATTGTTTTTTAGAGTGATTTTTTAAATTTTAAAATAAATATTTAGAAAACTCTAGACACACAAAATTTTTGAATCCCCTTTGAAAAATTAAATAAGAAGATAAATTCAAATTTTAGACATGTTATGATAAAATTTGAGCCGCGTACACTTCAGAATGAAATGCAAATATTTTTATATTAGTCAACCACTCAACCTCTATATTATACTAAATATTTGCTATGTCTTTTCTAGGCAGATTTTAGATATTTTATAATTTTATTTTTATCATAAAAATAGTTGCATAAATAATTAAAATAAAAAACTGTTTATGAAATTATGAAATATTATTAGGTTATAAATTATTTTATTAATTTAAAATTAATTTTGATGATTAAAAGGTATTGCACAAATAAAAAATAAAAAATATTATTATCAATTTTAACTATTTATTAAATTGTATATTTCTCGTACATATAAGTAAAATATATAAAATAAAAATTATGCAAAAAATATTATATACTGTGGATACTTAATAAATTGATTATATTTTTCTAAAGGAAAATTATTGTAATCCCCACGTATCTATCCCCGCGATCAGTCCCCATACCATATATTTCCATTTTTAATGCAATCGGTTAAAACATTTTCCATTTTTAGATGCATATCTTAGATATGCGCTCTAAATTTCAAAAAGAAGGAAACGCTATTCAAAGTGTTTTGTCTCTTGGATAAAAAAAATTTCAGTCTCAAAACAATACATAAGAAGACGATATGGGTGATCTCTTTGAAAAACCTCTAACAAGTCTGTGACCATGGCTCATCTCTCTTGTTTTTGTTCAGTCTCTCCATTCAATCTTACATCATTCATCATGTCTATTTCATTTCTAACGGATATAATTTTATTGTTGTCCCCTTTCCCTCTGATCTATTATTTTATGGTTGTTCAGTGACATTTTTGTCAGAGAAAGTCTAAACAATCTTAATTCGGTTGATTACCTTTTTTTCATCGCTCTACGTAGAAAAATAATTATAGTTGTGAATTTTATTTTATTTGCTTCTTGTGTAGTCACAATTATGATCTATTAGTGTACCGACACTATTTTTTAATATGTTCTTTATGTAATTAACCATTGTCTCATGAAACAATATTTTTGACCATTGTAACGAAAATTCTTGTCTAATAACATTGCTTTTATTATAAAAGTTTTGTTGTAAACAATCTATATGTTTTTTTGATGTACTGACACTATCAATAACTAATTCAAAAAATATCAATAAGGCTATTTAGAATTATAAATAAATTTATGCCTCAAGTAATACTATGAAAAATACTAGTTATGAACATCTTATTGTAATAAAAATTAATAATGATCTAAATTAATACAAATAATGAAACTCCCAGTTATAAATAGTTCAAAATTAGAAACCTGCAACTGTAAGATTTTCAAAAGAGGACTTTTATATCAACTATTTTTATAATCAAATAAGAGAATATAAATAGTTTCTTATAAGTTATAACACACCTAAAATATCTTATTTGTCATAGACCTAGACACATGATATATCCAAAATTTTGAATATAAATTGCTTTACATTAGTGGTTATAATAATGTGTTTTTATATTTAATCTAAATAACTAATTAATTATGTATAAATAGTCCATATAGAAGGTATAAATAGTGTGGATGCACCAAAGGGCTCGTAAATGGCTCGTTAGACACATTACTTACTAAAAATAATATGCTAAAACACTAGCAATTATAATAATGTGTTCATATAATTCATATAAATAATTCATTCATGAATTATAAATAACCCAGATAATAAGTATAAATATCATCTGACTAAAGGACCAAGTCATGAGATTATTTTTTTAGCATATGACATCATGACATTTATTATAATATATTCACATAGTTAATGCAAATAGTTCATTTATGAAATATTAATAATTCACATAATTGATATAAATAACATCGGAACGAAGGATCAGATCGCAAAGCGCATCACTAATTATTGGTATAATTGACTATTGTATTGATGCATTGTAGTCAACTATAGTTATTTAATGATGTATTTTTATACTAACTATAACTGTAATTAGTATATATAGATAAGAGAATGGCACTATAAAAAACTTCATATCAAGTTTCATAATTCTTATTTAGTATATATTAATGATTATTTTGCTTGATGTAAATAATATCAACAATTAATAATTATCATCATCGGCTTAAAATTTATAACTGTGAGACCAATACTTAATAATCATTTAAAGACAACCATACTATCAATATTTGAATTAAATATTTTTAATGAAACCAACGTCATGATACAAAAGAAGTCAATTATAGAAAAAAAAATGGCTCAATATAAATAGCAAGCTTTTCATGTAAATAGCCGGTAAGATCAGCGACAATAGTTAACTTTTAAAAAAAAGTCCAAATCGCTGGTTAAGAAATGGAAATTCGCTGGTTGACGTGCCGATCGCGTGCAGTCAAATATTTGGGGATTTTGTATAGGGACAAATTATTGGGACTATTATCTCTAAATAGTTATTTTTTATTGTAAATTTTAAATTCATAAAACATAAATATTTCAATTATTATGTATAAGCATGCAAGGGTGTAATGATCATTTACGTTCACAAGTGAAAAAATATATGACAAATTAACTGTTTGGGGGTTTCTGTCATTGACTAGATAGTTCGCGGGTGGGGGGAGGATATATGATTGTCACAATTAGAAATTTGGAGGGCAACTTGTCAAAAAACTTGAAAGTTGGGGGTGTGGAGCCAAATTTTTTTCAACAAATGTCTTGAATGCATGTAAAATGAAATTATAAATTTGTGACCATAAAATATATATTTGGTAATTTGGTTATCACGTGCCTCTAAAGGATTATCTCGTAAAAATCGAATTAATTTTTAACTACGTTAAATAATTTATACTGTATAAAAACTATTTTATATTTTTCACAGAGTAGATTGGTACACATCGTAATTTACTATCTTTGTGCATTGAGTCATTGACTCGATAGATGAATTTTCACGTAATAGATAACACTTTGATTAAATGCAAACTTTCGTTTTGGCTTTAATTCAAACATTTTGTCCCTTTAAATTAACCATATATCTTACAATAAATAATCACGCACTTATTGATTATTATTATCTTTCTTGACTGGGCACATTTAAGAGTTCACTTTACTGCTACTTATTTAGCTGTCCACTCTTTTTTACTCGTTACAAATAATTATCCAATTATTAAGTAAAACTCTCTAATAATTAACGACAATGTATTAAAAAATTATCTGTATACATATATTAAACATAATTTTAATAAATAAACATGTATTTTTCATTTAATGGATGTACATTGTTTTAATAAATATAGGTGAACGTTTTCTTCTTTATTTCATTTTACATGAGATGAAGTGATGGACGGTGATAACTCGCTAGAAGTTGATCAAATTTTTGGGGTTAATTTCTTACGTGTCTCTCAATTCTTCTGTAATTTTTTTATTTCTCTCAACACAACACTCTTAATTATATTTTTTTTGAAAAAAAATATTATTAAATATTATTAATTTTGTAAAGACAAAAATGTCCTTCTCATTTGTTCTTCTTATTTTTCCGTCTCTTGACGTAAAATAGAAAACAAAACCCACCACTATCTATCGTCTTTTCATATTCCCAGTTGCTTGTCTTATTTCTTGTGTTTCCTCTCCCAACACTAGCAAATTAATTTTTAACCTTCTGTACTAGTTGAGGTCTTAGAATTAAAAGTTGGTCTGTTAGCGTCAGGATGGGGAAGACAGGAAATAAGACAATCAAATGGTAATATAAAAGGATGATAGATTGTGATGAGGTTTTATTTTCTATTTTACGTCAAGAGATGAGAAAGTAAGAATAAGAAATGAGAATGACATTTTGGTCTTAAATTTTTTATTAATAATTAATCATAAAATTCAAAGAAAATAATTATAATTACGTATATTATAATAATTAATTGAACAAATAAAAAAATAATAAGAGTTGGATGATAAAAATTGTTTTAAAGAATTGAGAGAGGAATAAAAAGTGAATAAGAATTGGACATGCAAGAAATTAATCCAAATTTTACGTGGAGGGATATTATTTGGTGCACCGTTTTATTCCGATTTTGATTCCACCCGTGGTTGGTGCATCGAGATCCGAACTCACGAAGCATTTCACTAAAATACATAATATCTCTACATTTGCTGGACAAGGCCTTCATACGCCGAACAAACCTCACGCGTCAAAGACCCAAAGGTGATTTCACGCGTTGTCTTGCTTCATCTTTGTCCGAGTTTCATCTAAAAGAATAAATTTCCAGCAGTAACATAATCTTAACTCATTTCTATAAGAAAAATATACTAAATTAAAGTATTTTGATTCGTCTATAGAATAAAAGCACTGCATGCCATATCAAAATATCAATACAAAATGTATTCATCAGTAACACAAATTATGATAGTAATGATTTGAACTTTGATAAAAGAGTTAGGATCTATTTATTTTTTCAGAAAAAAAGTTAGGATTTATTTATAATAGCTTATTTTGACAACATTGATGACATCTTTACATATTGTGACAAAAAAAAAATCAAAATAGAAAATATATTTGAACATGTTATTTTCCTCATAGGTTGGCTGTATATTATATTTTTTACGTAACTTAGATTTCTCTTGACATACGATCAAATATCACTAAGTACGAATTGCTGAAAAAATTATGCCACTTAATGAATGATAAAATTCGTATGAATTTTTCATATAAATGATGTGTAAAAAATACATATAATATTTTACCTGCTAAACCTAATATTATAAATTATTTTTTATTGTTTTTTATTTTCAAACAAATTTATTGTCACTGGATTGCACCTGCCATTGTCAAGAGCGGATGAAGATTTTGGCTAGAAGGGTCAGTGATCAGATTGTAATAATTTATCGAATTCAAACTTATTAACTAATTGAGTACTAAATAAAAAAATTAACAATTCAACATATATTTTTATCTAATAAAAACTATCAAAATAATATTCTTTACATATTAAAAATAATAAAATATAAAACTCAAAATAATAAATAATTAAATCGATAAAGAAAATTTTCTTTTATGAGACTTCATATTTTAGAACATTTGCATAATTCTTTCATCATCTATAATATTAAATAAAACTTTCTCAATGAAAGTGATCAAAATAATTTATTGGGAGAGTCAAAAATTAGATCAGGGTTAACAAACATTTAGTCCAAAATACTATTTTACAAAAGAGGGTCAAGGGTCAGCCCTCCCCTAGTATACTCTAGATCCGCCCATGTTATAATTTATTTTTATTACTAGTATTAGAACCTATTAATATATCATTTTCATTTTTACTAAAATAATAATAATTAACATCATCCAATAAACAGCAACAACTCCATATAAAAATTGATCGAGGAATAGTTATAAAAACATGAGTAAATTATACAGATCAAAGTCAAACGATCAAAAATCAAACCAACTCTATACTAACAAAACAGGTAAAAAATATGAATTAAATCGGACAGTTCAAATGGGTCTGAAAGTCGTGGATAAAATCTCTGCCGACTGGCGCTGTACTGGCTGTAGGCATGTAGCAGCTTCTGCGGCAGTTATTGTACGGACATCCTGGCGTGGCGTGAGTCCTGTTCCTCTGCTGCGGCGTGGAGTTGGATCACTTCGAGATCTGTGCTGACTCGAATCCCAACGGCGTGCGCTGCACGGTGCAGCGCAGCAGAGGATATGGATTCGGCGTGCATGTAGATTGGAGACGAAAGCAATTCCGACGGTCCTGTAGACCGGGTCTATGGGGCGTCGATGTAGCGGACAGTGGGGACAAGGGAGCGTCTTAATGAAGCCAAAACTCGATTATTTCACCTAAATTCCCCCTTCCCCCTTCCCCCCTCTCTATAGAGAGGGATAAATGAAATCGCGTATTTTCAATCGGAGAGCGTCGTTTTTTGCGTAATCCAGCTCGAAACCCGCAAACCGAACGCCAGTATCCAATTCTATCCCCAGATTTGTAATTATCCTTTAGGTTCTTCGATCTGCGCTTTGCCTCGTTTCAGATTTGGAGTTCAATTTATCTCCGATATCGCTTCTGAAGTCTGGGCCCTCGATTTCGTCTCCAGTTCGGAGCTGTTTATGTATTTGCTTTGATATCTCTACCTCTTGTTGTTCGATTTCTGTCTGTTGATAAGTTTGATCGGGTTCATCTCAGCTCGAGAAACCAAACCCTAGATTTCGGCAACCTATTTAGATCTCTGGCGAGCTTGTATTTTTCAGAACTAATTACTTCTTTTCAATTACAAGAACATCGAACTGATGGGTTCGATGAGGGGACTGGAAGAACCCGGTCTTTTCAATCCTTCCGCATCTTCTTCTTCAGGTGAGATCCGAAATTATTGCTCTCTCTATATTAAATTAGATTTTTTTTATAGTGGATTGCTAACAATATTGCATAAGTCGGGAGAAAATACCATGACTGGTAATATTTTTTTTTTGGGAATATTGCTGCCCTGGGAAATCTGAGCTAAGATTGCTTGTAATTTAACCTTGAGGAACCGTGTCCTTTAAAATCTAGCATGTTCGTGTTAGTGTCAAACTGTACCAGTCATCTGAAATCTATGCAGCAATTATCACTCTTGATTAAACCAGAACAACCAGAAATAATATTAATCAAAAGAATTAGAATTGCATTGCCCAAGATTAATCCATTGGCATAACACACAGATTTTTAATTTTCATGTATTCCTAATTTCAGATAATGCGTATTTTGATGCATCAAGATATGAATTCTTCGGAAAAGGGGTGGTGGAGGAGGTGGTATTGGGAGGATTAGAGGATGAAACTGAAGCTACTGATTCTGGGTTTGGTGTTCCGAACGAGGCCGATTATCGGTTCCCTTCACTTGGAGACAAAGATGAGGTTGTTTAACTTTCTTTTTTAATATACTTTGCTGCATTCTGTACATGCAAGAACTTTTTAAACTTTTACCCCCCCCCCCCCCTCCCGCTCAAAATTGAAGCTATCCTAGTCACCCTCAAAGCAAAACAACTCACTGAACAACAGTATTGAAAGGTCTTAGTCCAAAGAAGTCCATGCAAAAGATGGAAACAGGCTTCTAATTTTTATATATGAATTATGATTGAAAACTGTGGTTGGTGTGGAATTAAATGCTTTGTTACTTTCATGAACCATGGTTACATGTAGTGTGTTACCAATACTAATGTCTTCATTGTGTCAGTGTGATTTGGCTGTGTCAATGTGAGGGTTTTCACCGAGTCTGGATTATTTAGTGTTAAAACATTACAGAAGGCAAGTGTTTGTGTTAAGATATTGAGCCACGTGCATTTGCTTTTGGTTGCTGATTTAAAATATTGTATATTTTACAGGTGGATGTACCAAACTCTTTGCAAGAGATTGATGACCTTACTAGTACTTTTGCAAAGGTTAACACTGCCCTCCTCATGCACCCTCTGACACTCCTTGCGCTCTTTTCTATCTTTCATGTCCAAGTTACATTTTGCACTGTATTGTTTTCGCTTGTTTTCCTTGAACACTGGCAAACATCCGAGAAAAGAAATACTAATTATCCAGAATTACTTTTAGGTTAAAATGTTTCTTGAAGTTAACTCATAGATGTAGTTTGTACCAGTTATATATAATCACTGTACTTTCCTGTTTTTACATCATCTAATCTAAGCTTTTAATGGAGTTTGTGTACAAAATATTGTGGGATGTCTGTTTTCTAAATAGTTTGAAAATATTTTGTTAGAAACACTTTCTCCATTTCTGGTTATTTGGGAGAGAATGATGACTGAATCTTTTACGTTTTCTTATTTGATGACAGTTGAACAAACTGTAAGTGGGAACAGGAATGCTGGTGTCATTGGTGACCGACGCTCTGTTTCTATGGAAAGTAAGTGACCTTCTGTACTTCCTAGTTTTTCTTAGATATATTCCACTTAACTCGTGTCATTTTCTTATGGAGGATCTTTTTCACATCATTGCACAAGAAATTGTGTACCAAACAGATCTTAAATCAAAGAATTCAAATTCAATTTAGTCCAACCTACAAAAGGAAACATCACAAAATTTTGTACCAAACAGATCTTAAATCAAAGAATTCAAATTCAATTTAGTCCAACCTACAAAAGGAAACATCACAAAATTTGATAGGGTCGATATTTATGGTGCTATATTACCTAAAAAACATATAGCAAGTAGAAGTTCTGGACCTTCCAACATCACAAGGTGCTAGTTTGTTACCAGAAAATTCAGTAAATCTGTAAAATGGGAAATATACAGCAGAGTTAGTACATGCTATACAGGCCTCACAGTATGACATCTTGCTATTTGATTTTCATGGACTTCCTTGCTGTAGATGTTTATTATTTCCCTTCTTCCCTAAACTTAAAAAGTAATGTTCTTTGACAAATTAAGAACTTACAATTATTTTCAGGTTCTTCAACCACTGACTGGACTGCCGAGACAGAATTTCAGAACTGGATTGACCCGCAAATCTTAGATGGAGGCAACTTACAAGACAACAAGCGATGGTGGTCCCAACCTGACCCATCATCATGTGACTCAAAACCATTACAGCGGACCACCTCCTACCCATTACAGCCCTTGGCACATCATCACTCCGTCGAGCCTATTCCCATCCCTAAAACCTGTTCAAGTTCCTCTTATCCTTACCCAACCCAACTCACACGCCATTCGAGTATCCCATCTCTGAACTCCGGGCCTCACTTCCCCCCATCTTGTTCCTCACCCTATAGTGGGTCCCACCTCTCATTAACTGGGTATCCTCATGGGTTACCATTTGGAACCAACATACCTTACTCTCCTTCCAACCTGTACCACCCTAATTTACGTGACCCAATGCAATCTCTGTTGTTCTCACAGAAACAGATGCTAAACCAGTTGCAAATGCAGGCTCCAGTTTACCCATCTCACCTGGCTAGTATAATGCCAGAACTGCGAGAACCGAGGTTGAGACCATCTCCCAGGGGCAAACATCACCACCATATACGCCATTCTAATTCCAGTCAAAATTCTGAAACCAACAGCCAGAAAGCTGACAATGTGACCCGTCTTCAACTGAGGTCCAAATACATGTCAGCTGAAGAAATAGAAAGCATTCTAAAAATGCAACATGCTGGGACCCACAATAATGATCCATACATCGATGACTATTACCACCAAGCTTGCATTGCAAAACGGTCAACAGGATCGTACAACAGACAACGTTTCTGTCCAATCACAATCAAGGATTCATCTTCCTCTAAATCCCGTTCATCAAACAGTGAAGCTCACGGACACCTACAGATTGACTCCCTTGGTCGAGTCTCTTTCTCTTCAATACGCCGGCTGAGACCTCTCCTGGAGCCTGACCAGCCTGAAAGTGAGCTACATGGTCAGAAGTTTCCCAAACCCTTGGAGAAGGAGGTTCCTCTTGCTGCAAGAATTACAATTGAAGATGGTTTCTCTCTGTTACTTGAAGTTGATGACATAGATAGGCTTCTACAAAACAATCCACCACAAGATGGCGGATTCCAGCTGAGGAGGAGGCGTCAGGTTCTTTTAGAAGGTCTTGCAGCGTCACTTGAGTTAGTGGACCCACTAAGCCCGGCAAAACCAGGTAACCCAGCAGGCCTTTCCCCAAAAGATGACCTTGTTTTCCTCCGTCTTGTCTCCCTTCCAAAAGGCCGGAAGCTTCTTTCCCGATATCTGCAACAACTCATACCGGGGAGTGAGCTTGCACGTCTTGTGTGCATGGCCATTTGTCGGCACTTGCGATACTTGTTTGGTGGATTACCTTCAGATACAGCTGCAGCTGAGACGATAGCTAAACTCGCAAAAACAGTCTCGTTGGCAGTTCACCACATGGAGTTGAATTCTTTGAGTGCCTGTCTTGCTGCAGTTGTCTGTTCATCCGAACAGCCGCCTCTACGCCCTATTGGAAGCTCAGCTGGTGATGGTGCCTCAGTTATAATAAAATCAGTGCTTGAGAGGGCAACTGATTTGTTGACAAACCCACATACATCCTCTATTTGTAACATGCAAAACCGGGCCTTCTGGCAAGCCTCCTTTGATGCCTTTTTTAAGCTTCTGACAAAGTATTGTGTGGGGAAATATGAGAGTATAGTGCAGATGTTGCTTTTGCATGGTAATGGAACTGCAGTAATCGGTTCAGACATGGCTCAGGCAATTAGTAAGGAGATGCCAATGGAGTTATTGCGCGCCAGTGTTCTTCATACCAACGAACAGCAAAGGCAAATGCTGTCGGATTTTGCTCAGAGAGCCATGCCGGTAACAGGTTTCAGGCCTGATGGCAACAGCCATGCAACCTCTGAATTGGTGCCGAGTTGACTTTTATATGATGAACTTGTGCCCGACTGTAGGTCTTGAGGTGTATGGATTTGAAGACATTTTTTCCATTGTGCTAATCTGTGTTTCATGAAATATGTCAAAGTTTGTGTAACTTAAGAACATGGGTTGAGTTTTTGTTTTGGGGGGATGTTTTGTTCTAGTTTAGATGGAATGACGTTTGATAAATGGGGTTTCCTGACAGAATATAGTGGAGAAGTTATTAGTGGTGTTGTACGGGTTTCTGTGGTTTTTGAGAAGCCAGGTGCAAAGTGTTGAAGTTCTTAGGTGTGGAAGGTTAGTTTCTTATATGACTTGTTTCAGTTATCTTATAATGTCTGAACTTTGTTACCTTTTGTGGAACTTATTCTATGAAAAATCATTACTGGTGCAGTGGAAATTGTAAATTTGATGAATGTGCACTCTCATTTTGTCCTCTTTGTATTCCAATCTGAGAATTTGGTAGGTGCATCGACTGGAACAAAAGTTCTTCATTGCACACAGTTGCGTAACTATTTCCTGCTGATTGTGTGTGTGTGTGTGTGTGTTTTTTACTATATGAGGGATTGAAAGGTAACGTTTTCATATTTTGCGCTCCCGGACTCGTTTTCGGCGGTACCGAAGGCGTCGGGTCCCATTTTCATGTTTTGTGCGCCCAGACTCGTTTTCGGCGATACCGAGGGCGTCGGTTCCATTTTCATGTTTTGCGCTCCCGGACTCGTTTTCGGCGGTGCCGAGGGCGTCGGGTCCCGTTTTCATGTTTTGCGCGCCGACTTGTTTTCGACGGTACCAAGGGCGTCGGTCCCGTTTTCATGTTTTGCGCTCCCCGACTCGTTTTCGGCGGTACCGAGGGCGTCGGTCCCGTTTTCATGTTTTGCGCTCCCGACTCGTTTTCGGCGGCACGAGGGCGTCGGTCCGTTTTCATGTTTTGCGCTCCCGACTCATTTTCTGCGCGCACGAGGGCGTCGGTCCCGTTTTCATGTTTTGCGCTCCCGGACTCATTTTCGCGCGATCGAGGGCGTCGGTCCCGTTTTCATGTTTTGCGCGCCCGACTCGTTTTCGGCGCACCGTGGGCGTCGGGTCCCGTTTTCATGTTTTGCGCGTCGACTCGTTTTCGACGCACCGAGGGCGTCGGTCCCGTTTTCATGTTTTGCGCTCCCGACTCGTTTTCGGCGCACCGAGGGCGTCGGTCCCGTTTTCATGTTTTGCGCTCCCGACTCGTTTTCGGGGTACCGAGGGCGTCGGTCCCGTTTTCATGTTTTGCGCGCTCGACTCATTTTCGCGATACCGAGGGCGTCGGTCCCGTTTTCATGTTTTGCGCTCCCGACTCATTTTCGCGTGCGATCGAGGGCGTCGGTCCGTTTTCATGTTTTGCGCGCCGACTCGTTTTCGGGCGGTACACGTGGGCGTCGGTCCCGTTTTCATGTTTTGCGCGCTCCGACTCGTTTTCGGCGGTATCGAGGGCGTCGGTCCCGTTTTCATGTTTTGCGCTCCCGACTCGTTTTCGGCGGCACGAGGGCGTCGGTCCCGTTTTCATGTTTTGCGCTCCCGACTCGTTTCGGCGCAGCGAGGGGGCGTCGGTCCCGTTTTCATGTTTTGCGCTCCCGGACTCGTTTTCGCGGTACCGAGTGCGTCGGTCCCGTTTTCATGTTTTGCGCGCCGTACTCGTTTTCGCGCACCGAGGGGGCGTCGGGTCCCGTTTTCATGTTTTGCGCGCTCCGACTCGTTTTCGGCGCACGAGGGCGTCGGTCCCGTTTTCATGTTTTTAGCTCCCGACTCATTTTCGGCGCACCGAGGGCGTCGGTCCCGTTTTCATGTTTTGCGCTCCCGACTCATTTTCGCACGAGGGCGTCGGTCCCGTTTTCATGTTTTGCGCGCCGACTCGTTTTCGGCGACCGAGGGCGTCGGTCCCGTTTTCATGTTTTGCGCGCTCCGACTCGTTTTCTGGCGTACGAGGGCGTCGGTCCCGTTTTCATGTTTTGCGCTCCCCGACTCGTTTTCGGCGCACGAGGGCGTCGGTCCCGTTTTCATGTTTTGCGCGCTCGTACTCATTTTCGGCGGCACGAGGGCGTCGGTCCCGTTTTCATGTTTTGCGCGCCCCGACTCGTTTTCGCGGCACCGTGGGCGTCGGACCCGTTTTCATGTTTTGCGCGCTCGACTCGTTTTCGGCGGCACGAGGGCGTCGGTCCCGTTTTCATGTTTTGCGCTCCCGACTCATTTTCGGCGGCACCGAGGGCGTCGTCCCGTTTTCATGTTTTGCGCGCCCGACTCGTTTTCGGCGCACGTGGGCGTCGGTCCCGTTTTCATGTTTTGCGCGCTCCGACTCGTTTTCGCGACGAGGGCGTCGGTCCCGTTTTCATGTTTTGCGCTCCCGACTCATTTTCTCGCGCACGAGGGCGTCGGGACCCGTTTCATGTTTTGCGCTCCCGACTCGTTTTCGGCGGTGCACGGGTCGTCGGTCCCGTTTTCATGTTTTGCGCTCCCGACTCGCTTTCGGCGCACCGAGGGCGTCGGGTCCCGTTTTCATGTTTTGCGCGCTCCGACTCGTTTTCGGCGCACGAGGGCGTCGGGTCCCGTTTTCATGTTTTGCGCGCCCGACTCGTTTTCGGCGGTACGAGGGCGTCGGTCCCGTTTTCATGTTTTGCGCTCCCGACTCATTTTCGGCGGCCGAGGGCGTCGGTCCCGTTTTCATGTTTTGCGCGCCCGACTCGTTTTCGGCGCATACCGTGGGCGTCGGTCCCGTTTTCATGTTTTGCGCTCCCCGACTCGTTTTCTGCGCACCGAGGGCGTCGGTCCCGTTTTCATGTTTTGCGCGCCCGACTCGTTTTCTGGCGCACCGAGGGCGTCGGTCCCGTTTTCATGTTTTGCGCGCCCGACTCGTTTTCGCGCACCGAGGGCGTCGGTCCCATTTTCATGTTTTGCGCGCCCGACTCGCTTTCGGCGCGCCGAGGGCGTCGGTCCCGTTTTCATGTTTTGCGCTCCCGACTCGTTTTCGCGGCACCGAGGGCGTCGGTCCCGTTTTCATGTTTTGCGCTCCCGACTCGTTTTCGCGGCACCGAGGGCGTCGGTCCCGTTTTCATGTTTTGCGCGCCGACTCGTTTTCGCTGCGGCACCGAGGGCGTCGGTCCCGTTTTCATGTTTTGCGCGCCCGACTCGTTTTCGCGCACCGAGGGCGTCGGTCCCGTTTTCATGTTTTGCGCTCCCGACTCATTTTCGGCGGTACCGAGGGCGTCGGTCCCGTTTTCATGTTTTGCGCGCCCGACTCATTTTCGGCGCACGCGAGGGCGTCGGTCCCGTTTTCATGTTTTGCGCGCCCGACTCGTTTTCGGCGGCACCGAGGGCGTCGGTCCCGTTTTCATGTTTTGCGCGCTCCGACTCATTTTCGGCGCGCACGAGGGCGTCGGTCCCGTTTTCATGTTTTGCGCTCCCCGACTCGTTTTCGGCGGCACCGAGGGCGTCGGTCCCGTTTTCATGTTTTGCGCTCCCGACTCGTTTTCGCGCACCGAGGGCGTCGGGTCCCGTTTTCATGTTTTGCGCTCCCGACTCATTTTTCGGCGCACCGAGGGGCGTCGGTCCCGTTTTCATGTTTTGCGCTCCCGACTCATTTTCGGCGGCATACCACGAGGGCGTCGGTCCCGTTTTCATGTTTTGCGCGCTCCGACTCGTTTTCGCGTGCACGAGGGCGTCGGTCCCGTTTTCATGTTTTGCGCGCCCGACTCGTTTTCTGGCGCGCACCGAGGGCGTCGGTCCCGTTTTCATGTTTTGCGCGCCCCGACTCGTTTTCGGCGCGCACCGAGGGCGTCGGTCCCGTTTTCATGTTTTGCGCGCCCGACTCGTTTTCGCGCGGCACGAGGGCGTCGGTCCCGTTTTCATGTTTTGCGCTCCCGACTCATTTTCGGCGCGGTACCGAGGGCGTCGGTCCCGTTTTCATGTTTTGCGCTCCCCGACTCGTTTTCGGCGGTACCGAGGGCGTCGGTCCCGTTTTCATGTTTTGCGCGCCCAGACTCATTTTCGGCGGTACCGAGGGCGTCGGGTCCCGTTTTCATGTTTTGCGCTCCCGACTCATTTTCGCGCACCGAGGGCGTCGGTCCCGTTTTCATGTTTTGCGCGCCCGACTCGTTTTCGGCGTACCGAGGGCGTCGGTCCCGTTTTCATGTTTTGCGCGCCCGACTCGTTTTTCGGCGGCATCGAGGGCGTCGGTCCCGTTTTCATGTTTTGCGCTCCCGACTCGTTTCGGCGCACCGAGGGCGTCGGTCCCGTTTTCATGTTTTGCGCTCCCGACTCGTTTTCGGCGCGCACGAGGGCGTCGGTCCCGTTTTCATGTTTTGCGCTCCCGACTCGTTTTCGCGGTACCGAGGGCGTCGGTCCCGTTTTCATGTTTTGCGCGCTCGTACTCGTTTTCGCGCACCGTGGGCATCGGGTCCCGTTTTCATGTTTTGCGCGCCCGACTCGTTTTCGCGCGTACACGAGGGCGTCGGTCCCGTTTTCATGTTTTGCGCTCCCGACTCATTTTTGGCGGCACGAGGGCGTCGGTCCCGTTTTCATGTTTTGCGCTCCCGACTCATTTTCGGCGGCATACGAGGGCGTCGGTCCCGTTTTCATGTTTTGCGCGCCCGACTCGTTTTCGGCGCACCGAGGGCGTCGGTCCCGTTTTCATGTTTTGCGCGCTCCGACTCGTTTTCGCGGCATCGAGGGCGTCGGTCCCGTTTTCATGTTTTGCGCTCCCGACTCGTTTTCGCGGTACCGAGGGCGTCGGTCCCGTTTTCATGTTTTGCGCGCCGACTCATTTTCTGCGCACCGTGGGCGTCGGTCCCGTTTTCATGTTTTGCGCTCCGACTCGTTTTCGGCGCGCACCGAGGGCGTCGGTCCCGTTTTCATGTTTTGCGCGCCCGACTCGTTTTCGGCGGCACGAGGGCGTCGGTCCCGTTTTCATGTTTTGCGCTCCCGACTCATTTTCGGCGCGCACGAGGGCGTCGGTCCCGTTTTCATGTTTTGCGCGCCCGACTCGTTTTCGGCGTACCGAGGGCGTCGGTCCCGTTTTCATGTTTTGCGCGCCCGACTCATTTTTTCGGCGGCATCGAGGGCGTCGGTCCCGTTTTCATGTTTTGCGCTCCCGACTCGTTTCACGCACCGAGGGCGTCGGTCCCGTTTTCATGTTTTGCGCTCCCGACTTTTTTCGCGCGCATCGAGGGCGTCGGTCCCGTTTTCATGTTTTGCGCGCTCCGACTCGTTTTCGGCGCACGAGGGCGTCGGTCCCGTTTTCATGTTTTGCGCGCCCGACTCGTTTTCGGCGGCACGAGGGCGTCGGTCCCGTTTTCATGTTTTGCGCTCCCGACTCATTTTCTGCACGCACCGAGGGCGTCGGTCCCGTTTTCATGTTTTGCGCGCCCGACTCGTTTTCGCGGCACCGAGGGCGTCGGGTCCCGTTTTCATGTTTTGCGCTCCCGACTCGTTTTCGCGCGCATCGAGGCGTCGGTCCCGTTTTCATGTTTTGCGCGCCCGACTCATTTTCGGCGCATACCGAGGGCGTCGGTCCCGTTTTCATGTTTTGCGCTCCCGACTCGTTTTCGCGCGCATCGAGGGCGTCGGTCCCGTTTTCATGTTTTGCGCGCCCGACTCGTTTTCGACGCGCATCGAGGGCGTCGGTCCCGTTTTCATGTTTTGCGCGCCCGACTCATTTTCGGCGGCACCGAGGGCGTCGGTCCCGTTTTCATGTTTTGCGCTCCCGACTCGTTTTCGCGGCACCGAGGGCGTCGGTCCCGTTTTCATGTTTTGCGCTCCCGACTCATTTTCGCGCACGAGGGCGTCGGTCCCGTTTTCATGTTTTGCGCGCCCGACTCGTTTTCGGCGCACGAGGGCGTCGGTCCCGTTTTCATGTTTTGCGCGCTCCCGACTCGTTTTCGCGCACCGAGGGCGTCGGTCCCGTTTTCATGTTTTGCGCTCCCGACTCGTTTTCGGCGGTACCGAGGGCGTCGGGTCCCGTTTTCATGTTTTGCGCTCCCGACTCGTTTTCGGGGGCACCGAGGGCGTCGGTCCCGTTTTCATGTTTTGCGCGCCCGACTCATTTTCGCGGCACGAGGGCGTCGGTCCCGTTTTCATGTTTTGCGCTCCCGACTCATTTTCGGCGCACGAGGGCGTCGGTCCCGTTTTCATGTTTTGCGCGCCCGACTCGTTTTCGCGTACGCACGGGCGTCGGTCCCGTTTTCATGTTTTGCGCGCTCCGACTCGTTTTCGGCGCACGAGGGCGTCGGTCCCGTTTTCATGTTTTGCGCTCCCGACTCATTTTCGCGCGCACCGAGGGCGTCGGGTCCCGTTTTCATGTTTTGCGCTCCCGACTCGTTTTCGGCGTGCGACGAGGGCGTCGGTCCCGTTTTCATGTTTTGCGCGCCCGACTCGTTTTCGGCGGTACCGAGGGCGTCGGTCCCGTTTTCATGTTTTGCGCGCTCCCCGACTCATTTTCGGCGCACGAGGGCGTCGGTCCCGTTTTCATGTTTTGCGCGCCCGACTCGTTTCGCGGCACCGGGCGCTCGGTCCCGTTTTCATGTTTTGCGCGCTCCCGACTCATTTTCGCGCACGAGGGCGTCGGGTCCCGTTTTCATGTTTTGCGCGCCCGACTCGTTTTCGCGCGTACCGAGGGCGTCGGTCCCGTTTTCATGTTTTGCGCGCCCGACTCGTTTTCGGCGGCACGAGGGCGTCGGTCCCGTTTTCATGTTTTGCGCTCCCGACTCGTTTTCGGCGGCACGAGGGCGTCGGTCCCGTTTTCATGTTTTGCGCGCCCGACTCGTTTTCGGCGGCACCGGGGCGTCGGTCCCGTTTTCATGTTTTGCGCGCCCGACTCGTTTTCGCGTACCGAGGGCGTCGGTCCCGTTTTCATGTTTTGCGCGCCCGACTCGTTTTCGGCGCATACCGAGGGCGTCGGTCCCGTTTTCATGTTTTGCGCGCCCGACTCGTTTTCGGTTTTGCCGCACCGAGGCGCGTCCCGTTTTCATGTTTTGCGCGCCCCGACTCGTTTTCGCGGTACCGAGGGCGTCGGTCCCGTTTTCATGTTTTGCGCTCCCGACTCGTTTTCGGCGGCACGAGGGCGTCGGTCCCGTTTTCATGTTTTGCGCTCCCGACTCGTTTTCGCGCGTACGAGGGCGTCGGTCCCGTTTTCATGTTTTGCGCGCCCGACTCGTTTTCGGCGCACCGTGGGCGTCGGTCCCGTTTTCATGTTTTGCGCGCTCGACTCGTTTTCGGCGGCACGAGGGCGTCGGTCCCGTTTTCATGTTTTGCGCTCCCGACTCATTTTTGGCGCGCACGAGGGCGTCGGTCCCGTTTTCATGTTTTGCGCGCCCCACTCATTTTCTGGCGCACCGAGGGCGTCGGTCCCGTTTTCATGTTTTGCGCGCGCCCGACTCGTTTTCGCGCACGAGGGCGTCGGTCCCGTTTTCATGTTTTGCGCGCTCGACTCATTTTCGGCGGCACGAGGGCGTCGGTCCCGTTTTCATGTTTTGCGCTCCGACTCGACTCGTTTTCGCGCACCGAGGGCGTCGGTCCCGTTTTCATGTTTTGCGCTCCCGACTCATTTTCTGCGCACGAGGGCGTCGGGTCCCGTTTTCATGTTTTGCGTCCGTTTCATGTTTTGCGCGCCCGACTCGTTTTCGGCGGCCGAGGGGCGTCGGTCCCGTTTTCATGTTTTGCGCTCCCGACTCATTTTCGCGCGCACCGAGGGCGTCGGTCCCGTTTTCATGTTTTGCGCTCCCGACTCGTTTTCGCGTACCGAGGGCGTCGGTCCCGTTTTCATGTTTTGCGCTCCGACTCATTTTCGCGCATCGAGGGCGTCGGTCCCGTTTTCATGTTTTGCGCGCCCGACTCGTTTTCGGCGCACCGAGGGCGTCGGTCCCGTTTTCATGTTTTGCGCGCCCGACTCATTTTCGCGGCACCGAGGGCGTCGGTCCCGTTTTCATGTTTTGCGCTCCCGACTCGTTTTCGGCGGCACCGAGGGCGTCGGTCCCGTTTTCATGTTTTGCGCTCCCCGACTCATTTTTCGCGGTACGAGGGCGTCGGTCCCGTTTTCATGTTTTGCGCGCCGACTCATTTTCGCGCACGAGGGCGTCGGTCCCGTTTTCATGTTTTGCGCTCCCGACTCATTTTCGCGCACCGAGGCGCGTCGGTCCCGTTTTCATGTTTTGCGCGCCCGACTCGTTTTCGCGTACGAGGGCGTCCGGTCCCGTTTTCATGTTTTGCGCGCCCGACTCGTTTTCTGCGCACGACGAGGGCGTCGGTCCCGTTTTCATGTTTTGCGCTCCCGACTCGTTTTCGGCGGCCGAGGGAGGGCGTCGGTCCCGTTTTCATGTTTTGCGCTCCCGACTCGTTTTCGCGGCACGCGGGCGTCGGTCCCGTTTTCATGTTTTGCGCTCCCGACTCATTTTCGCGCGCATCGAGGGCGTCGGTCCCGTTTTCATGTTTTGCGCGCCCGACTCGTTTTCGGCGGCACGAGGGCGTCGGTCCCGTTTTCATGTTTTGCGCGCTCCGACTCGTTTTCGCGGTACCGAGGGCGTCGGTCCCGTTTTCATGTTTTTAGCGCTCCCGACTCATTTTCTGCGCGACGAGGGCGTCGGTCCCGTTTTCATGTTTTGCGCTCCCGACTCGTTTTCGGCGCACCGAGGGCGTCGGTCCCGTTTTCATGTTTTGCGCGCTCCCGACTCGTTTTCGCGGCATCGAGGGCGTCGGTCCCGTTTTCATGTTTTGCGCGCCCGACTCGTTTTCGCGCACGAGGGCGTCGGTCCCGTTTTCATGTTTTGCGCTCCCGACTCGTTTTCGGCGGCACCGAGGGGCGTCGGTCCCGTTTTCATGTTTTGCGCGCCCGACTCATTTTCTGGCGCGCACGAGGGCGTCGGTCCCCCGTTTTCATGTTTTGCGCCCGACTCATTTTCGCGGCACGAGGGCGTCGGTCCCGTTTTCATGTTTTGCGCGCCCGACTCGTTTTCGCGCACGAGGGCGTCGGTCCCGTTTTCATGTTTTGCGCTCCCGACTCATTTTCGCGCACGAGGGCGTCGGTCCCGTTTTCATGTTTTGCGCGCCCGACTCGTTTTCGCGCACCGTGGGCGTCGGGTCCCGTTTTCATGTTTTGCGCGCGTCCGACTCGTTTTCGCGGCACGAGAGGGGCGTCGGTCCCGTTTTCATGTTTTGCGCTCCCGACTCATTTTCGCGGCACCGAGGGCGTCGTCGGTCCCGTTTTCATGTTTTGCGCTCCCGACTCGCTTTCGCGGCATCGAGGGCGTCGGTCCCGTTTTCATGTTTTGCGCGCTCCCGACTCGTTTTCGGCGCGTGCACGAGGGCGTCGGTCCCGTTTTCATGTTTTGCGCGCTCCGACTCGTTTTCGCGCACCGAGGGCGTCGGTCCCGTTTTTTCATGTTTTGCGCGCGCGACTCGACTCGTTTTCGCGCACCGAGGGCGTCGGTCCCGTTTTCATGTTTTGCGCTCCCGACTCATTTTCGGCGGCACCGAGGGCGTCGGTCCCGTTTTCATGTTTTGCGCGCCCGACTCGTTTTCGCGCACCGAGGGCGTCGGTCCCGTTTTCATGTTTTGCGCTCCCGACTCGTTTTCGCGGCACGAGGGCGTCGGTCCCGTTTTCATGTTTTGCGCGCCCGACTCGTTTTCTGCGTACCGAGGGCGTCGGTCCCGTTTTCATGTTTTGCGCTCCCGACTCGTTTTCGGCGGCACCGAGGGCGTCGGTCCCGTTTTCATGTTTTGCGCGCCCGACTCATTTTCGACGCGCACCGAGGGCGTCGTGTCCCGTTTTCATGTTTTGCGCGCCCGACTCGTTTTCGGCGCACCGAGGGCGTCGGTCCCGTTTTCATGTTTTGCGCGCCCCGACTCGTTTCGGCGCACCGAGGGCGTCGGTCCCGTTTTCATGTTTTGCGCTCCCGACTCATTTTCGCGCACCGAGGGCGTCGGTCCCGTTTTCATGTTTTGCGCGCCCCGGCGCTCCCGTTTTCATGTTTTGCGCGCCCGCTCGTTTTCGTGGGCGTCGGTCCCGTTTTCATGTTTTGCGCGCCCGACTCGTTTTCGCGCACCGAGGGCGTCGGTCCCGTTTTCATGTTTTGCGCTCCCGACTCGTTTTCGGCGCATCGAGGGCGTCGGTCCCGTTTTCATGTTTTGCGCTCCCCGACTCGTTTTCGGCGCCGAGGGCGTCGGTCCCGTTTTCATGTTTTGCGCGCCCGACTCATTTTCGGCGCACCGAGGGCGTCGGTCCCGTTTTCATGTTTTGCGCGCCCGACTCATTTTCGGCGCACCGAGGGCGTCGGTCCCGTTTTCATGTTTTGCGCGCCCGACTCGTTTTCGCGCGTACGAGGGCGTCGGTCCCGTTTTCATGTTTTGCGCGCCCGACTCGTTTTCGCGCGGCCGGGCGTCGGGCGGTCCCGTTTTCATGTTTTGCGCTCCCGACTCGTTTTCGCGCGCACGAGGGCGTCGGTCCCGTTTTCATGTTTTGCGCGCCGACTCGTTTTCGCGCACCGAGGGCGTCGGTCCCGTTTTCATGTTTTGCGCTCCCCGACTCGTTTTCGGCGGCACCGAGGGCGTCGGTCCCGTTTTCATGTTTTGCGCGCTCCCGACTCATTTTCGCGCACGAGGGCGTCGGTCCCGTTTTCATGTTTTGCGCTCCCCGACTCATTTTCGCGCACCGAGGGCGTCGGTCCCGTTTTCATGTTTTGCGCGCCCGACTCGTTTTCGGCGCACCGAGGGCGTCGGTCCCGTTTTCATGTTTTGCGCGCCCGACTCGTTTTTCATCGCGTACCGAGGGCGTCGGTCCCGTTTTCATGTTTTGCGCTCCCGACTCGTTTTCGCGCACCGAGGGCGTCGGTCCCGTTTTCATGTTTTGCGCTCCCGACTCGCCCGTTTCGCGCACCGAGGGCGTCGGTCGGTCCCGTTTTCATGTTTTGCGCGCCCGACTCGTTTTCGGGCGCACCGAGGGCGTCGGTCCCGTTTTCATGTTTTGCGCGCCCGACTCGTTTTCGGCGCACCGAGGGCGTCGGTCCCGTTTTCATGTTTTGCGCTCCCGACTCATTTTGGCGGCACCGAGGGCGTCGGGTCCCGTTTTCATGTTTTGCGCGCCCGACTCATTTTCGCGCACCGGGCGTCGGTCCCGTTTTCATGTTTTGCGCGCCCGACTCGTTTTCGCGCATACGAGGGCGTCGGTCCCGTTTTCATGTTTTGCGCGCCCGACTCATTTTCGCGCGCACCGAGGGCGTCGGTCCCGTTTTCATGTTTTGCGCTCCCGACTCGTTTTCGGCGCACGAGGGCGTCGGTCCCGTTTTCATGTTTTGCGCGCCCGACTCGTTTTCGCGCACCGAGGGCGTCGGTCCCGTTTTCATGTTTTGCGCGCCCGACTCGTTTTCTGGCGCACCGAGGGCGTCGGCCCGTTTTCATGTTTTGCGCGCTCCCGACTCATTTTCGCGGCACCGAGGGCGTCGGTCCCGTTTTCATGTTTTGCGCGCCCGACTCGCTTTCGGCGTACCGAGGGCGTCGGTCCCGTTTTCATGTTTTGCGCGCCCGACTCGTTTTCGCGGCACCGAGGGCGTCGGGTCCCGTTTTCATGTTTTGCGCGCCCCGACTCGCTTTCTGCGCGCATCGAGGGCGTCGGTCCCGTTTTCATGTTTTGCGCGCCCGACTCGTTTTCGCGCACCGAGGGCGTCGGGTCCCGTTTTCATGTTTTGCGCTCCCGACTCATTTTCGCGCACCGAGGGCGTCGGTCCCGTTTTCATGTTTTGCGCTCCCGACTCGTTTTCGGCGGTACCGAGGGCGTCGGTCCCGTTTTCATGTTTTGCGCGCCCGACTCATTTTCGCGCACCGAGGGCGTCGGTCCCGTTTTCATGTTTTGCGCTCCCGACTCATTTTCGGCGCACCGAGGGCGTCGTCCCGTTTTCATGTTTTGCGCGCCCGACTCGTTTTCGCGCACCGAGGGCGTCGGTCCCGTTTTCATGTTTTGCGCGCTCCCGACTCGTTTTCGGCGCACCGAGGGCGTCGGTCCCGTTTTCATGTTTTGCGCGCCCCGACTCGTTTTCGCGCATCGAGGGCGTCGGTCCCGTTTTCATGTTTTGCGCGCCCCGACTCGTTTTCGGCGCACCGAGGGCGTCGGTCCCGTTTTCATGTTTTGCGCTCCCGACTCATTTTCGCGCGCACCGAGGGCGTCGGTCCCGTTTTCATGTTTTGCGCTCCCGACTCGTTTTGGCGCATCGAGGTTTTTTCGTCGGTCCCGTTTTCATGTTTTGCGCGCTCCCGACTCGACTCATTTTCGCGGCACCGAGGGCGTCGGGCGTCCCGTTTTCATGTTTTGCGCGCTCCCGACTCGCTTTCGCGCGCACGAGGGCGTCGGTCCCGTTTTCATGTTTTGCGCTCCCGACTCATTTTCGGCGCACCGGGCGTCGGTCCCGTTTTCATGTTTTGCGCTCCCGACTCGTTTTCGGCGCACGAGGGCGCGTCGGTCCCGTTTTCATGTTTTGCGCGCCCGACTCGTTTTCTGGCGCACCGAGGGCGTCGGTCCCGTTTTCATGTTTTGCGCTCCCGACTCATTTTCGCGGCGTACCGAGGGCGTCGGTCCCGTTTTCATGTTTTGCGCGCCCGACTCATTTTCGCGGCACCGAGGGCGTCGGTCCCGTTTTCATGTTTTGCGCGCCCGACTCGCGGACGCTTTCGCGGCACCGCGGGCGTCGGGTCCCGTTTTCATGTTTTGCGCGCCCGACTCGCTTTCGCGCGCACGAGGGCGTCGGTCCCGTTTTCATGTTTTGCGCTCCCCGACTCATTTTCGCGCGCACCGAGGGCGTCGGTCCCGTTTTCATGTTTTGCGCGCCCGACTCGTTTTCGCGCGTACCGAGGGCGTCGGTCCCGTTTTCATGTTTTGCGCGCCCGACTCATTTTCGCGCGCGCACGAGGGCGTCGGTCCCGTTTTCATGTTTTGCGCTCCCGACTCGTTTTCGGCGGCACGAGGGCGTCGGTCCCGTTTTCATGTTTTGCGCTCCCGACTCATTTTCGCGCACCGAGGGCGTCGGTCCCGTTTTCATGTTTTGCGCGCCCGACTCGTTTTCTGCGGCGCACCGAGGGCGTCGGTCCCGTTTTCATGTTTTGCGCGCCCGACTCGTTTTCGCGGCACGAGGGCGTCGGTCCCGTTTTCATGTTTTGCGCTCCCGACTCATTTTCTGGCGCATACGAGGGCGTCGGTCCCGTTTTCATGTTTTGCGCGCCCGACTCATTTTCGGCGGCACGAGGGCGTCGGTCCCGTTTTCATGTTTTGCGCGCCCGACTCGTTTTCGGCGGCATCGAGGGCGTCGGTCCCGTTTTCATGTTTTGCGCGCCCGACTCATTTTCGCGCGGCCGACGAGGGCGTCGGTCCCGTTTTCATGTTTTGCGCGCCCGACTCGTTTTTTCGCGCACCGAGGGCGTCGGTCCCGTTTTCATGTTTTGCGCGCCCGACTCATTTTCGGCGCGCACCGAGGGCGTCGGTCCCGTTTTCATGTTTTGCGCGCCCGACTCATTTTCTGGCGCACCGAGGGCGTCGGTCCCGTTTTCATGTTTTGCGCTCCCGACTCATTTTCTGGCGCCCGAGGCGTCGGTCTCGTTTTCATGTTTTTGCGCGCACTCGAGGCATCGAGGGCGTCGGTCCCGTTTTCATGTTTTGCGCTCCCGACTCATTTTCGCGCGTACCGAGGGCGTCGGTCCCGTTTTCATGTTTTGCGCGCCCGACTCGTTTTCGCGCGCACGAGGGCGTCGGTCCCGTTTTCATGTTTTGCGCGCTCCGACTCGTTTTCATGTTTTGCGCGCTCACGCGAGGGCGTCGGTCCCGTTTTCATGTTTTGCGCTCCCGACTCGTTTTCGGCGCGCATACCGAGGGCGTCGGTCCCGTTTTCATGTTTTGCGCGCCCGACTCGTTTTCTGCGCACGAGGGGCGTCGGTCCCGTTTTCATGTTTTGCGCGCCCGACTCGTTTTCGCGCACGAGGGCGTCGGTCCCGTTTTCATGTTTTGCGCTCCCGACTCATTTTCGGCGCACACCGAGGGCGTCGGTCCCGTTTTCATGTTTTGCGCTCCCGACTCGTTTTCGCGCGCACGAGGGCGTCGGTCCCGTTTTCATGTTTTGCGCGCCCGACTCGTTTTCGCGCACGAGGGCGTCGGTCCCGTTTTCATGTTTTGCGCGCCCGACTCGTTTCGCGGCACCGAGGGCGTCGGTCCCGTTTTCATGTTTTGCGCTCCCGACTCGTTTTCGCGCGCACGAGGGCGTCGGTCCCGTTTTCATGTTTTGCGCTCCCGACTCGTTTTCGCTACGCGCACCGAGGGCGTCGGTCCCGTTTTCATGTTTTGCGCGCCCGACTCGTTTTCGCGCACCGAGGGCGTCGTCGGTCCCGTTTTCATGTTTTGCGCGCTCCCGACTCGTTTTCGCGCACCGAGGGCGTCGGTCCCGTTTTCATGTTTTGCGCTCCCGACTCATTTTCGGCGCACCGAGGGCGTCGGTCCCGTTTTCATGTTTTGCGCTCCCGACTCGTTTCGCGCGTACCGAGGGCGTCGGTCCCGTTTTCATGTTTTGCGCGCCCGACTCGTTTTCGGCGCACCGAGGGCGTCGGTCCCGTTTTCATGTTTTGCGCGCCCGACTCGTTTTCGGCGCACCGGGGCGTCGGTCCCGTTTTCATGTTTTGCGCTCCCGACTCGTTTTCGCGCACCGAGGGCGTCGGTCCCGTTTTCATGTTTTGCGCGCCCGACTCATTTTCGGCGCACGAGGGCGTCGGTCCCGTTTTCATGTTTTGCGCGCCCCGACTCGTTTTCGCGCGGCACGAGGGCGCGTCGGTCCCGTTTTCATGTTTTGCGCTCCCGACTCATTTTCGGCGCACCGAGGGCGTCGGTCCCGTTTTCATGTTTTGCGCGCTCCCGACTCGTTTTCTGCGGCACCGAGGGCGTCGGTCCCGTTTTCATGTTTTGCGCGCTCCCGACTCGTTTTCGCGCGCACCGAGGGCGTCGGTCCCGTTTTCATGTTTTGCGCTCCCGACTCGTTTTCGGCGGCACCGAGGGCGTCGGTCCCGTTTTCATGTTTTGCGCGCCCGACTCATTTTCGCGCACGAGGGCGTCGGTCCCGTTTTCATGTTTTGCGCTCCCGACTCGTTTTCGGCGTACCGAGGGCGTCGGTCCCGTTTTCATGTTTTGCGCGCTCCCGACTCGTTTTCGCGCGTACGAGGGCGTCGGGTCCCGTTTTCATGTTTTGCGCGCCCCGACTCATTTTCGCGCACACGAGAGGCGTCGGTCCCGTTTTCATGTTTTGCGCTCCCGACTCGTTTTCGCGCACCGAGGGCGTCGGTCCCGTTTTCATGTTTTGCGCGCCCGACTCGTTTTTCGCGGCACGAGGGCGTCGGTCCCGTTTTCATGTTTTGCGCTCCCGACTCGTTTTCGCGCACGAGGGCGTCGGGTCCCGTTTTCATGTTTTGCGCTCCCGACTCGTTTTCGCGGCACCGAGGGCGTCGGTCCC
Organism: Schoenoplectus tabernaemontani; assembly: GCA_037127355.1. Lineage (NCBI taxonomy): Eukaryota > Viridiplantae > Streptophyta > Magnoliopsida > Poales > Cyperaceae > Schoenoplectus > Schoenoplectus tabernaemontani. The sequence continues at coordinate 14,728,490 of CM073755.1, read as the reverse complement.
GTTTTCATGTTTTGCGCGCCGACTCGTTTTCGGCGGCACGAGGGCGTCGGTCCCGTTTTCATGTTTTGCGCTCCCGACTCATTTTCTGGCGCACGAGGGCGTCGGTCCCGTTTTCATGTTTTGCGCGCTCCCGACTCGTTTTCGCGGCACCGAGGGCGTCGGTCCCGTTTTCATGTTTTGCGCGCTCCCGACTCATTTTCGCGCACCGAGGGCGTCGGGTCCCGTTTTCATGTTTTGCGCGCTCCCGACTCGTTTTCGCGCACCGAGGGCGTCGGTCCCGTTTTCATGTTTTGCGCGCGCCCGACTCATTTTCGGCGCACCGAGGGCGTCGGTCCCGTTTTCATGTTTTGCGCTCCCGACTCGTTTTCGGCGCACGAGGGCGTCGGTCCCGTTTTCATGTTTTGCGCGCTCCCGACTCGTTTTCGCGCGTACGAGGGCGTCGGTCCCGTTTTCATGTTTTGCGCTCCCGACTCATTTTCGGCGCACGAGGGCGCGTCGGTCCCGTTTTCATGTTTTGCGCGCCCGACTCATTTTCGGCGCACACGAGGGCGTCGGTCCCGTTTTCATGTTTTGCGCGCCCGACTCATTTTCGGCGCACGAGGGCGTCGGGTCCCGTTTTCATGTTTTGCGCGCCCGACTCGTTTTCGGCGCACCGAGGGCGTCGGTCCCGTTTTCATGTTTTGCGCGCCCGACTCGTTTTCGGCGCACCGAGGGCGTCGGTCCCGTTTTCATGTTTTGCGCTCCCGACTCGTTTTCGCGCGCACGAGGGCGTCGGTCCCGTTTTCATGTTTTGCGCTCCGACTCTTTCATTTTCGCGTACCGAGGGCGTCGGTCCCGTTTTTTGCATGTTTTGCGCGCTCCCGACTCATGTTTTGGCTGCGCCGACTCGAGGGCATCGGTCCCGTTTTCATGTTTTGCGCGCCCGACTCGTTTTCGCGCGACCGAGGGCGTCGTCGGTCCCGTTTTCATGTTTTGCGCTCCCGACTCATTTTCGGCGGCACCGAGGGCGTCGGTCCCGTTTTCATGTTTTGCGCTCCCGACTCATTTTCGGTCCCGCGGCGCGGCCGAGGCGGGCGTCGGTCCCGTTTTCATGTTTTGCGCGCCCGACTCGTTTTCGGGCGGCACCGGGGCGTCGGTCCCGTTTTCATGTTTTGCGCGCCCGACTCATTTTCGCGCACCGAGGGCGTCGGTCCCGTTTTCATGTTTTGCGCTCCCCGACTCGTTTTCGCGCGCACCGAGGGCGTCGGTCCCGTTTTCATGTTTTGCGCTCCCGACTCATTTTCGCGGCATACCGAGGGCGTCGGTCCCGTTTTCATGTTTTGCGCGCCCCGACTCATTTTCGCGCGCGACCGAGGGCGTCGGGTCCCGTTTTCATGTTTTGCGCGCCCGACTCGTTTTCGGCGCATACATCGAGGGCGTCGGTCCCGTTTTCATGTTTTGCGCGCCCGACTCATTTTCGCGCACCGAGGGCGTCGGTCCCGTTTTCATGTTTTGCGCGCCCCGACTCATTTTCGGCGGCACCGAGGGCGTCGGTCCCGTTTTCATGTTTTGCGCGCCCGACTCATTTTCGCGCGCACCGAGGGCGTCGGTCCCGTTTTCATGTTTTGCGCTCCCGACTCATTTTCGCGCACCGAGGGCGTCGGTCCCGTTTTCATGTTTTGCGCTCCCGACTCGTTTTCGGCGGCACCGAGGGCGTCGGTCCCGTTTTCATGTTTTGCGCTCCCGACTCATTTTCGCGGCACGAGGGCGTCGGTCCCGTTTTCATGTTTTGCGCGCCCCGTCTCGTTTCGCGCACGAGGCGTCGGTCCCGTTTTCATGTTTTGCGCGCTCCGACTCGTTTTCGCGGCACCGAGGGCGTCGGTCCCGTTTTCATGTTTTGCGCTCCCGACTCGTTTTCGGCGCATCCGAGGGCGTCGGTCCCGTTTTCATGTTTTGCGCTCCCGACTCGTTTTCGGCGGCACCGAGGGCGTCGGTCCCGTTTTCATGTTTTGCGCTCCCGACTCGTTTTCGGCGCACCGAGGGCGTCGGTCCCGTTTTCATGTTTTGCGCGCCCCGACTCGTTTTCGCGCATCGAGGGCGTCGGTCCCGTTTTCATGTTTTGCGCGCCCGACTCATTTTCGCGCACCGAGGGCGTCGGTCCCGTTTTCATGTTTTGCGCTCCCGACTCATTTTCGCGGCATCGAGGGCGTCGGTCCCGTTTTCATGTTTTGCGCGCCCGACTCATTTTCGCGGCACCGAGGGCGTCGGTCCCGTTTTCATGTTTTGCGCGCCCCGACTCGTTTTCGGCGCACCGAGGGCGTCGGTCCCGTTTTCATGTTTTGCGCTCCCGACTCGTTTTCGCGCGCACCGAGGGCGTCGGTCCCGTTTTCATGTTTTGCGCGCCCCCGACTCATTTTCGGCGCACCGAGGGCGTCGGTCCCGTTTTCATGTTTTGCGCGCCCGACTCGTTTTCGCGCACGAGGGCGTCGGTCCCGTTTTCATGTTTTGCGCGCCCGACTCGTTTTCGCGCACCGAGGGCGTCGGTCCCGTTTTCATGTTTTGCGCTCCCGACTCGTTTTCGCGGTACCGAGGGCGTCGGTCCCGTTTTCATGTTTTGCGCTCCCGACTCGCTTTCGGCACCGAGGGCGTCGGTCCCGTTTTCATGTTTTGCGCGCCCGACTCATTTTCGGCGGCACCGAGGGCGTCGGTCCCGTTTTCATGTTTTGCGCTCCCGACTCATTTTCGCGCGTACCGAGGGCGTCGGTCCCGTTTTCATGTTTTGCGCGCCCGACTCGTTTTCGCGTACATCGAGGGCGTCGGTCCCGTTTTCATGTTTTGCGCGCCCGACTCGTTTTCGCGCACGAGGGCGTCGGTCCCGTTTTCATGTTTTGCGCTCCCGACTCGTTTTCGCGTACCGAGGGCGTCGGTCCCGTTTTCATGTTTTGCGCGCCCGACTCGTTTTCGCGCGTACCGAGGGCGTCGGTCCCGTTTTCATGTTTTGCGCGCCCGACTCGTTTTCGGCGGCACCGAGGGCGTCGGTCCCGTTTTCATGTTTTGCGCGCCCGACTCATTTTCGCGCGCACGAGGGCGTCGGTCCCGTTTTCATGTTTTGCGCTCCCCGACTCATTTTCGCGCACCGAGGGCGTCGGTCCCGTTTTCATGTTTTGCGCGCCCGACTCATTTTCGGCGCGCGTACGAGGGCGTCGGTCCCGTTTTCATGTTTTGCGCGCCCGACTCGTTTTCGGCGCGCACCGAGGGCGTCGGTCCCGTTTTCATGTTTTGCGCTCCCGACTCATTTTCGCGCGCACGAGGGCGTCGGTCCCGTTTTCATGTTTTGCGCTCCCGACTCGTTTTCGGCGCGCACCGAGGGCGTCGGTCCCGTTTTCATGTTTTGCGCGCCCGACTCGTTTTCGGCGGCACGAGGGCGTCGGTCCCGTTTTCATGTTTTGCGCGCTCCGACTCGTTTTCGCGCACGAGGGCGTCGGTCCCGTTTCATGTTTTGCGCTCCCGACTCATTTTCGCGCACGAGGGCGTCGGTCCCGTTTTCATGTTTTGCGCTCCCGACTCATTTTCGCTTTGCGCGGTACCGAGGGCGTCGGTCCCGTTTTCATGTTTTGCGCGCCCGACTCGTTTTCGCGCACGAGGGCGTCGGTCCCGTTTTCATGTTTTGCGCGCCCCGACTCATTTTCGGCGGCACGAGGGCGTCGGTCCCGTTTTCATGTTTTGCGCTCCCGACTCGTTTTCTACGGTACGAGGGCGTCGGTCCCGTTTTCATGTTTTGCGCGCCCCGACTCGTCATTTTCTGCGCACGAGGGCGTCGGTCCCGTTTTCATGTTTTGCGCGCCGACTCGTTTTCGCGGCACCGAGGGCGTCGGTCCCGTTTTCATGTTTTGCGCGCCCGACTCATTTTCGGCGCATCGAGGGCGTCGGTCCCGTTTTCATGTTTTGCGCGCCCGACTCGCTTTCGCGCACCGAGGGCGTCGGTCCCGTTTTCATGTTTTGCGCGCCCGACTCATTTTCGGCGGCACCGAGGGCGTCGGTCCCGTTTTCATGCGCCCCTCGTTTTGCGCCCGTTTTCATGTTTTGCGCTCGTTTTCGCGCACCGAGGGCGTCGGTCCCGTTTTCATGTTTTGCGCTCGCGACTCGTTTTCGGCGTACCGAGGGCGTCGGTCCCGTTTTCATGTTTTGCGCTCCCGACTCATTTTCGGCGGCACCGAGGGCGTCGGTCCCGTTTTCATGTTTTGCGCGCTCCCGACTCGTTTTCGCGGCACCGAGGGCGTCGGTCCCGTTTTCATGTTTTGCGCGCCCGACTCATTTTCTCGCGCACGAGGGCGTCGGTCCCGTTTTCATGTTTTGCGCTCCCGACTCATTTTCGCGGCACCGAGGGCGTCGGTCCCGTTTTCATGTTTTGCGCGCCCGACTCGTTTTCGGCGCACCGAGGGCGTCGGTCCCGTTTTCATGTTTTGCGCGCCCGACTCATTTTCGCGGCACGAGAGGCGTCGGTCCCGTTTTCATGTTTTGCGCGCCCGACTCGTTTTCGGCGGCACCGAGGGCGTCGGTCCCGTTTTCATGTTTTGCGCTCCCGACTCGTTTTCTGCGCACCGAGGGCGTCGGTCCCGTTTTCATGTTTTGCATGTTTTGCGCTCCGTCGACTCGTTTTCGTTTTGCGCCGACCGAGGGCGTCGGGGGCGTCGTCCCGTTTTCATGTTTTGCGCGCCCGACTCGTTTTCGCGCACGAGGGCGTCGGTCCCGTTTTCATGTTTTGCGCGCCCGACTCGTTTTCGCGGCACGAGGGCGTCGGTCCCGTTTTCATGTTTTTAGCTCCCGACTCATTTTCGGCGTACCGAGGGCGTCGGTCCCGTTTTCATGTTTTGCGCTCCCGACTCATTTTCGGCGCACCGAGGGCGTCGGTCCCGTTTTCATGTTTTGCGCGCCCCGACTCGTTTTCGGCGTACCGAGGGCGTCGGTCCCGTTTTCATGTTTTGCGCGCCCGACTCGTTTTCGCGCGCACGAGGGCGTCGGTCCCGTTTTCATGTTTTGCGCTCCCGACTCCCGTTTTTCGGCGGCACCGAGGGCGTCGGTCCCGTTTTCATGTTTTGCGCGCTCCCGACTCATTTTCGCGTGCACGAGGGCGTCGGTCCCGTTTTCATGTTTTGCGCTCCCGACTCGTTTTCGGCGGCATGCGAGGCGTCGGTCCCGTTTTCATGTTTTGCGCGCCCGACTCGTTTTCTGCGCGTACCGAGGGCGTCGGTTTTCATGTTTTTTGCGCCCGACTCATTTTCGCGCGGCCGAGGGCGTCGGTCCCGTTTTCATGTTTTGCGCTCCCGACTCATTTTCGCGGCACCGAGGGCGTCGGTCCCGTTTTCATGTTTTGCGCGCCCGACTCGTTTTCGGCGTACATCGAGGGCGTCGGTCCCGTTTTCATGTTTTGCGCGCCCGACTCGTTTTCGGCGCACATCGAGGGCGTCGGTCCCGTTTTCATGTTTTGCGCTCCCGACTCATTTTCGGCGGCACGAGGGCGTCGGTCCCGTTTTCATGTTTTGCGCTCCCGACTCGTTTTCGCGCCGAGGGCGTCGGTCCCGTTTTCATGTTTTGCGCGCTCCGACTCGTTTTCGGCGGCACCGAGGGCGTCGGTCCCGTTTTCATGTTTTGCGCGCCCGACTCGTTTTCGGCGCACGAGGGCGTCGGTCCCGTTTTCATGTTTTTAGCTCCCGACTCATTTTCGCGCGCACGAGGGCGTCGGTCCCGTTTTCATGTTTTGCGCTCCCGACTCGTTTCGCGCACCGAGGGCGTCGGTCCCGTTTTCATGTTTTGCGCGCCCGACTCGCTTTCGCGCACGAGGGCGTCGGTCCCGTTTTCATGTTTTGCGCGCCCGACTCATTTTCGCGCGCACGAGGGCGTCGGTCCCGTTTTCATGTTTTGCGCTCCCGACTCGTTTTCGGCGGCATCGAGGGCGCGGCGTCGGTCCCGTTTTCATGTTTTGCGCTCCCGACTCATTTTCGACGGGCACCGAGGGCGTCGGTCCCGTTTTCATGTTTTGCGCTCCCGACTCGCTTTTCGCGCACCGACGAGGGCGTCGGTCCCGTTTTCATGTTTTGCGCTCCCGACTCGTTCGGCGCGCACCGAGGGCGTCGGTCCCGTTTTCATGTTTTGCGCGCCCGACTCATTTTCGGCGGTACCGAGGGCGTCGGTCCCGTTTTCATGTTTTGCGCGCCCGACTCGTTTTCGCGCACCGAGGGCGTCGGTCCCGTTTTCATGTTTTGCGCGCCCGACTCATTTTCGCGCATACGAGGGCGTCGGTCCCGTTTTCATGTTTTGCGCTCCCGACTCATTTTCGCGCGTACCGTTTTGGGCGTCGGTCCCGTTTTCATGTTTTGCGCTCCCGACTCGTTTTCTGGCGCGCACCGAGGGCGTCGGTCCCGTTTTCATGTTTTGCGCGCCCGACTCTTTTCGCACGAGGGCGTCGGTCCCGTTTTCATGTTTTGCGCGCCCCGACTCGATTTCTCGGGCGTACGAGGCGTCGGTCCCGTTTTCATGTTTTGCGCGCCCGACTCATTTTCGCGCACCGAGGGCGTCGGTCCCGTTTTCATGTTTTGCGCTCCCGACTCATTTTCGCGCACGAGGGCGTCGGTCCCGTTTTCATGTTTTGCGCGCCCGACTCGTTTTCGCGTACCGAGGGCGTCGGTCCCGTTTTCATGTTTTGCGCGCCCGACTCATTTTCGGCGGCACCGAGGGCGTCGGTCCCGTTTTCATGTTTTGCGCTCCCGACTCGTTTTCGCGCGCGCCGGGCGCGTCGGTCCCGTTTTCATGTTTTGCGCTCCCGACTCGCTTTCGCGCATCGAGGGCGTCGGGTCCCGTTTTCATGTTTTGCGCGCCCGACTCGTTTTCGCGGCGCCGAGGGCGTCGGTCCCGTTTTCATGTTTTGCGCGCCCGACTCGTTTTCGCGGCATACGAGGGCGTCGGTCCCGTTTTCATGTTTTGCGCTCCCGACTCATTTTCGGCGGCACCGAGGGCGTCGGTCCCGTTTTCATGTTTTGCGCTCCCGACTCATTTTCTGCGTACCGAGGGCGTCGGTCCCCGTTTTCATGTTTTGCGCGCTCCCGACTCGTTTTCGCGTACGAGGGCGTCGGTCCCGTTTTCATGTTTTGCGCGCCCCGACTCATTTTCGGCGGCACCGAGGGCGTCGGTCCCGTTTTCATGTTTTGCGCTCCCGACTCATTTTCGGCGTACCGAGGGCGTCGGTCCCGTTTTCATGTTTTGCGCGCTCCCGACTCATTTTCGCGGCACCGAGGGCGTCGGTCCCGTTTTCATGTTTTGCGCGCCCGACTCATTTTCGGCGCACCGAGGGCGTCGGTCCCGTTTTCATGTTTTGCGCGCCCGACTCGTTTTCGCGGCACCGAGGGCGTCGGTCCCGTTTTCATGTTTTGCGCTCCCGACTCGTTTTCGCGCGAGGGCGTCGGCGTTTTCGGTCCCCCGTTTTCATGTTTTGCGCGCTCCGCGACTCATTTTCGCGCACGAGGGCGTCGGTCCCGTTTTCATGTTTTGCGCTCCCCGACTCGTTTTCGGCGGCACGAGGGCGTCGGTCCCGTTTTCATGTTTTGCGCGCCGACTCATTTTCGGCGATGCGAGGGCGTCGGTCCCGTTTTCATGTTTTGCGCGCCCGACTCGTTTTCGGCGCACCGAGGGCGTCGGTCCCGTTTTCATGTTTTGCGCGCTCCCGACTCGTTTTCGGCGCACCGAGGGCGTCGGTCCCGTTTTCATGTTTTGCGCTCCCCGACTCATTTTCTGCGCGTACCGAGGGCGTCGGTCCCGTTTTCATGTTTTGCGCGCCCGACTCGTTTTCTCGCGCACCGAGGGCGTCGGTCCCGTTTTCATGTTTTGCGCGCTCCGACTCGTTTTCGGCGCACCGAGGGCGTCGGTCCCGTTTTCATGTTTTGCGCTTTGCGACTCCGACTTTTTCGGCGCACGAGGGCGTCGGTCCCGTTTTCATGTTTTGCGCTCCCGACTCGTTTTCGCGCACGTACGAGGGCGTCGGTCCCGTTTTCATGTTTTGCGCTCCCGACTCGTTTTCGCGTACTCGCGCACGAGGGCGTCGGTCCCGTTTTCATGTTTTGCGCGCCCCGACTCATTTTCGGCGGCACCGAGGGCGTCGGTCCCGTTTTCATGTTTTGCGCGCCCGACTCGTTTTCGCGCACGAGGGCGTCGGTCCCGTTTTCATGTTTTGCGCTCCCGACTCATTTTCGCGTACCGAGGGCGTCGGTCCCGTTTTCATGTTTTGCGCTCCCGACTCGTTTCGCGGCATCGAGGGCGTCGGTCCCGTTTTCATGTTTTGCGCGCCCGACTCGTTTTCGCGCGGCACCGAGGGCGTCGGTCCCCGTTTTCATGTTTTGCGCGCCCGACTCGTTTTCGGCGCACCGAGGGCGTCGGTCCCGTTTTCATGTTTTGCGCTCCCGACTCGTTTTCGGCGGCACCGAGGGCGTCGGTCCCGTTTTCATGTTTTGCGCTCCCGACTCGTTTTCTACGCGCGTACCGAGGGCGCGTCGGTCCCGTTTTCATGTTTTGCGCGCCCGACTCGTTTTCGCGCACCGAGGGCGTCGGTCCCGTTTTCATGTTTTGCGCGCTCCGACTCGTTTTTTGCGCGCATCGAGGGCGTCGGTCCCGTTTTCATGTTTTGCGCTCCCGACTCATTTTCGCGGCATCCGAGGGCGTCGGTCCCGTTTTCATGTTTTGCGCTCCCCGACTCATTTTCGCGCGCACCGAGGGCGTCGGTCCCGTTTTCATGTTTTGCGCGCCCGACTCATTTTCGGCGCACCGAGGGCGTCGGTCCCGTTTTCATGTTTTGCGCGCTCCCGACTCGTTTTCGGCGGCACGAGGGCGTCGGTCCCGTTTTCATGTTTTGCGCTCCCGACTCGTTTTCGCGCACCGAGGGCGTCGGGTCCCGTTTTCATGTTTTGCGCTCCCGACTCGTTTTCGCGTGCGAGGGCGTCGGTCCCGTTTTCATGTTTTGCGCGCCCCGACTCGTTTTCGCGCACCGAGGGCGTCGGGTCCCGTTTTCATGTTTTGCGCGCCCGACTCGTTTTCGGCGGCACCGAGGGCGTCGGTCCCGTTTTCATGTTTTGCGCTCCCGACTCATTTTCGGCGCACCGAGGGCGTCGGTCCCGTTTTCATGTTTTGCGCTCCCGACTCGTTTTTCGCGTTGCGCACCGAGGGCGTCGGTCCCGTTTTCATGTTTTGCGCGCCCGACTCGTTTTCGCGCACCGAGGGCGTCGGTCCCGTTTTCATGTTTTGCGCGCTCCGACTCGTTTTCGGCGGCACCGAGGGCGTCGGTCCCGTTTTCATGTTTTGCGCTCCCGACTCGCTTTCGGCGCACGAGGGCGTCGGTCCCGTTTTCATGTTTTGCGCTCCCGACTCATTTTCGCGTACGAGGGCGTCGGTCCCGTTTTCATGTTTTGCGCGCCCGACTCGTTTTCGCGCACCGAGGGCGTCGGTCCCGTTTTCATGTTTTGCGCGCCCGACTCGTTTTCGCGCGCATCGAGGGCGTCGGTCCCGTTTTCATGTTTTGCGCTCCCGACTCGTTTCTGGCGCACCGAGGGCGTCGGTCCCGTTTTCATGTTTTGCGCGCCCCGACTCATTTTCGGCGCACCGAGGGCGTCGGTCCCGTTTTCATGTTTTGCGCGCCCCGACTCGTTTTCGCGGCACGAGGGCGTCGGTCCCGTTTTCATGTTTTGCGCGCCCCGACTCGTTTTCGGCGCACCGAGGGCGTCGGTCCCGTTTTCATGTTTTGCGCTCCCGACTCGCTTTCTGGCGCGACCGAGGGCGTCGGTCCCGTTTTCATGTTTTGCGCGCCCCGACTCGTTTTCGCGCGACGAGGGCGTCGGTCCCGTTTTCATGTTTTGCGCGCCCGACTCGTTTTCGGCGCACGAGGGCGTCGGTCCCGTTTTCATGTTTTGCGCGCCCCCGACTCGTTTTCGTTTTGCGCTCGACTCGTTTCGCGCGTACCGAGGGCGTCGGTCCCGTTTTCATGTTTTGCGCGCCCGACTCATTTTCTGGCGGCACCGAGGGCGTCGGTCCCGTTTTCATGTTTTGCGCGCCCGACTCGTTTTCGCGCACGAGGGCGTCGGTCCCGTTTTCATGTTTTGCGCGCTCCGACTCATTTTCGCGCGCACCGAGGGCGTCGGTCCCGTTTTCATGTTTTGCGCTCCCCGACTCGTTTTCTGCGCACCGAGGGCGTCGGTCCCGTTTTCATGTTTTGCGCGCCCCGACTCATTTTCGCGGCAGGGCGTCGGTCCCGTTTTCATGTTTTGCGCGCCCGACTCGTTTTCGGCGCATCGTGAGGGCGCGGTCCCGTTTTCATGTTTTGCGCGCTCGACTCGTTTTCGCGGCACCGAGGGCGTCGGTCCCGTTTTCATGTTTTGCGCGCCCCGACTCATTTTTGCGCGCGCACGAGGGCGTCGGTCCCGTTTTCATGTTTTGCGCGCCCGACTCGTTTTCTGCGCGTACCGAGGGCGTCGGTCCCGTTTTCATGTTTTGCGCGCTCCGACTCGTTTTCGGCGGCATCGAGGGCGTCGGTCCCGTTTTCATGTTTTGCGCTCCCGACTCGTTTTCGCGCACCGAGGGCGTCGGTCCCGTTTTCATGTTTTGCGCTCCCGACTCGTTTTCGCGCATCGAGGGCGTCGGTCCCGTTTTCATGTTTTGCGCGCCCGACTCGTTTTCGCGCACCGAGGGCGTCGGTCCCGTTTTCATGTTTTGCGCGCCCGACTCGTTTTCGGCGGCACGAGGGCGTCGGTCCCGTTTTCATGTTTTGCGCTCCCGACTCATTTTCTGCGCGTACGAGGGCGTCGGTCCCGTTTTCATGTTTTGCGCTCCCGACTCATTTTCGCGCACGAGGCGTCGGTCCCGTTTTCAGCGCCCGGACTCATTTCTCGCGTCGGGCCCCCGTTTTCATGTTTTGCGCGCCCGACTCGTTTTCGGCGTACGACGGGCGTCGGTCCCGTTTTCATGTTTTGCGCGCCCGACTCTTTCGGCGCACCGAGGGCGTCGGGTCCCGTTTTCATGTTTTGCGCTCCCGACTCGTTTTCGCGCACCGAGGGCGTCGGTCCCGTTTTCATGTTTTGCGCGCCCGACTCGTTTTCGCGCACCGAGGGCGTCGGTCCCGTTTTCATGTTTTGCGCGCTCCGACTCGTTTTCGCGCGCACCGAGGGCGTCGGTCCCGTTTTCATGTTTTGCGCTCCCGACTCATTTTCGCGTGCATCGAGGGCGTCGGTCCCGTTTTCATGTTTTGCGCGCCCGACTCGTTTTTGCTGTGCACGAGGGCGTCGGTCCCGTTTTCATGTTTTGCGCGCCCGACTCATTTTCGGCGTGCACCGAGGGCGTCGGTCCCGTTTTCATGTTTTGCGCGCCCCCGACTCGTTTTCGCCGGCACCGAGGGCGTCGGTCCCGTTTTCATGTTTTGCGCTCCCGACTCATTTTCGCGCACGCGCGCACCGAGGCGTCGGGGTCCCGTTTTCATGTTTTGCGCGCCCGACTCGTTTTCGCGCGTACCGAGGGCGTCGGTCCCGTTTTCATGTTTTGCGCTCCCGACTCGTTTTCGGCGCACCGAGGGCGTCGGGTCCCGTTTTCATGTTTTGCGCTCCCGACTCATTTTCGCGCACGAGGGCGTCGGTCCCGTTTTCATGTTTTGCGCGCCCGACTCGCCATGTTTTACCGCGCGTCGACCCGTTTTCATGTTTTGCGCGCGACCGAGGGCGTCGGGCGTCGGTCCCGTTTTCATGTTTTGCGCGCCCGACTCGTTTTCGGCGTACGCACGGGGCGTCGGTCCCGTTTTCATGTTTTGCGCTCCCGACTCGTTTTCGGCGGCACCGAGGGCGTCGGTCCCGTTTTCATGTTTTGCGCTCCCGACTCGTTTTCGCGCACCGAGGGCGTCGGTCCCGTTTTCATGTTTTGCGCGCTCCGACTCGTTTTCGGCGCACCGAGGGCGTCGGTCCCGTTTTCATGTTTTGCGCGCCCGACTCGTTTTCGGCGGCACGAGGAGGGCGTCGGTCCCGTTTTCATGTTTTGCGCTCCCGACTCGTTTTCGGCGGCACCGAGGGCGTCGGTCCCGTTTTCATGTTTTGCGCTCCCGACTCGTTTCTGGCGGCACCGAGGGCGTCGGTCCCGTTTTCATGTTTTGCGCGCCCGACTCGTTTTCGCGCATCGAGGGCGTCGGTCCCGTTTTCATGTTTTGCGCGCTCCGACTCGTTTTCGCGTGCACGAGGGCGTCGGTCCCGTTTTCATGTTTTGCGCTCCCGACTCGTTTCGCGGCATCGGCAGGAGGGCGTCGGTCCCGTTTTCATGTTTTGCGCTCCCGACTCGTTTTCGCGCGCACGAGGGCGTCGGTCCCGTTTTCATGTTTTGCGCGCCCGACTCGTTTTCGCGGCACGAGGGCGTCGGGTCCCGTTTTCATGTTTTGCGCGCTCCGACTCGTTTTCGCGCGGGCACCGGGGCGTCGGTCCCGTTTTCATGTTTTGCGCGCCCGACTCGTTTTCGCGGTACACGAGGGCGTCGGGTCCCGTTTTCATGTTTTGCGCTCCCGACTCATTTTCGGCGCATCGAGGGCGTCGGGGTCCCGTTTTCATGTTTTGCGCGCCCGACTCGTTTTCTCGGCGCACGAGGGCGTCGGGTCCCGTTTTCATGTTTTGCGCGCCCGACTCGTTTTCGCGCGCACCGAGGGCGTCGGTCCCGTTTTCATGTTTTGCGCTCCCCCGACTCGTTTTCGGCGGCACCGAGGGCGTCGGTCCCGTTTTCATGTTTTGCGCGCTCCCGACTCATTTTCGGCGGCACCGAGGGCGTCGGTCCCGTTTTCATGTTTTGCGCGCCCGACTCGTTTTTTGCGCGGCGGCACGAGGGCGTCGGTCCCGTTTTCATGTTTTGCGCGCCCGACTCGTTTTCGGCGCACCGAGGGCGTCGGTCCCGTTTTCATGTTTTGCGCTCCCGACTCATTTTCGGCGGTACCGAGGGCGTCGGTCCCGTTTTCATGTTTTGCGCGCCCGACTCGTTTTCGCGGCACGAGGGCGTCGGTCCCGTTTTCATGTTTTGCGCGCTCCCGACTCGTTTTCGCGCAGACCGAGGGCGTCGGTCCCGTTTTCATGTTTTGCGCGCCCGACTCATTTTCGGCGGCATCGAGGGCGTCGGTCCCGTTTTCATGTTTTGCGCTCCCGACTCGTTTTCGGCGCGTGCCGAGGGCGTCGGGTCCCGTTTTCATGTTTTGCGCTCCCGACTCGTTTTCGGCGCACCGAGGGCGTCGGTCCCGTTTTCATGTTTTGCGCGCCCGACTCGTTTTCGGCGGCACCGAGGGCGTCGGTCCCGTTTTCATGTTTTGCGCGCCCGACTCGTTTTCGCGCGCACCGAGGGCGTCGGTCCCCCGTTTTCATGTTTTGCGCTCCCGACTCATTTTCGGCGTACCGAGGGCGTCGGTCCCGTTTTCATGTTTTGCGCGCCCGACTCGTTTTCGGCGCACCGAGGGCGTCGGGTCCCGTTTTCATGTTTTGCGCTCCCGACTCGTTTTCTGCGCACGAGGCGTCGGGTCCCGTTTTCATGTTTTGCGCGCCCGACTCGTTTTCGGCGATACGAGGGCGTCGGTCCCGTTTTCATGTTTTGCGCGCCCGACTCGTTTTCTGGCGCGTACCGAGGGCGTCGGTCCCGTTTTCATGTTTTGCGCGCCCGACTCGTTTTCGCGCACCGAGGGGCGTCGGTCCCGTTTTCATGTTTTGCGCTCCCGACTCGTTTTCGCGCGTACCGAGGGCGTCGGTCCCGTTTTCATGTTTTGCGCGCCCCGACTCGTTTTCGGCGTTTTCATGGCACCGAGGGCGTCGGTCCCGTTTTCATGTTTTTGCTCCCGACTCGTTTTCGGCGGGCACCGAGGGCGTCGGTCCCGTTTTCATGTTTTGCGCTCCCGACTCATTTTCGCGCATCGAGGGCGTCGGTCCCGTTTTCATGTTTTGCGCGCCCGACTCGTTTTCGCGGCGGCCGAGGGCGTCGGTCCCGTTTTCATGTTTTGCGCGCCCGACTCGTTTTCGCGCATCGAGGGCGTCGGTCCCGTTTTCATGTTTTGCGCGCCCGACTCGTTTTCGGCGGTACGAGGGCGTCGGTCCCGTTTTCATGTTTTGCGCGCCCCGACTCGTTTTCTCGGCGCGAGGGCGTCGGTCCCGTTTTCATGTTTTGCGCGCCCGACTCGTTTCGGCGTACCGAGGGCGTCGGTCCCGTTTTCATGTTTTGCGCGCTCCCGACTCGTTTTCGGCGCACCGAGGGCGTCGGTCCCGTTTTCATGTTTTGCGCGCCCCGACTCATTTTCGCGCACCGAGGGCGTCGGTCCCGTTTTCATGTTTTGCGCGCCCGACTCGTTTTCGCGCATACCGAGGGCGTCGGTCCCGTTTTCATGTTTTGCGCGCCCGACTCGTTTTCGGCGGTACCGAGGGCGTCGGTCCCGTTTTCATGTTTTGCGCCCCGACTCGTTTTCGGCGGCACGAGGGCGTCGGTCCCGTTTTCATGTTTTGCGCTCCCGACTCATTTTCGCGCGTTTTGCCGAGGCGTCGGTCCCGTTTTCATGTTTTGCGCGCCCCCGACTCGTTTTCGGCGGTACCGAGGGCGTCGGTCCCGTTTCATGTTTTGCGCGCCCGACTCGTTTTCTCATGCGTGCCGCGGGCGTCGGTCCCGTTTTCATGTTTTGCGCGCCCGACTCGTTTCGCGCACCGAGGGCGTCGGTCCCGTTTTCATGTTTTGCGCGCCCCGACTCATTTTCGGCGGCATCGAGGGCGTCGGTCCCGTTTTCATGTTTTGCGCGCCCGACTCGTTTCGCGCGCACCGAGGGCGTCGGTCCCGTTTTCATGTTTTGCGCTCCCGACTCGTTTTTCGCGCGACCGAGGGCGTCGGTCCCGTTTTCATGTTTTGCGCTCCCGACTCGTTTTCGCGTGCACGAGGGGGCGTCGGTCCCGTTTTCATGTTTTGCGCGCCCGACTCGTTTTCGGCGGCACCGAGGGCGTCGGTCCCGTTTTCATGTTTTGCGCGCTCCCGACTCGTTTTCGCGGTACCGAGGGCGTCGGTCCCGTTTTCATGTTTTGCGCTCCCGACTCGTTTTCGGCGGCACGAGGGCGTCGGTCCCGTTTTCATGTTTTGCGCTCCCGACTCATTTTCGGCGCATCGAGGGCGTCGGTCCCGTTTTCATGTTTTGCGCGCCCGACTCGTTTTCGCGCACTCGTTTTCATGTTTTGCGCTCCCCGACACGTGGGGCGTCGGGTCCCGTTTTCATGTTTTGCGCTCCCGACTCGTTTTCGGCGGTGCAGAGGGCGTCGGTCCCGTTTTCATGTTTTGCGCGCCCGACTCGCTTTCGGCGCACGAGGGCGTCGGTCCCGTTTTCATGTTTTGCGCCCCGACTCGTTTTCGGCGGCACGAGGGCGTCGGGTCCCGTTTTCATGTTTTGCGCGCCCGACTCGTTTTCGGCGGCACGAGGGCGTCGGTCCCGTTTTCATGTTTTGCGCTCCCCGACTCGTTTTCGGCGGTACGAGGGCGTCGGTCCCGTTTTCATGTTTTGCGCCCCGACTCGTTTTCGGCGGTGCACGTGGGCGTCGGTCCCGTTTTCATGTTTTGCGCGCGCGGACTCGTTTTCGCGGCATTTTCTGCGAGGGCGTCGGGTCCCGTTTTCATGTTTTGCGCTCCCGACTCGTTTTCGGCGCGTGCACGAGGGCGTCGGGTCCCGTTTTCATGTTTTGCGTTCCCGACTCATTTCGGCGGTGCACGAGGGCGTCGGTCCCGTTTTCATGTTTTGCGCGCCCCGACTCGTTTTCGGCGGCACCGAGGGCGTCGGTCCCGTTTCATGTTTTGCGCTCCCGACTCGTTTTCAGCGGTGCCGAGGGCGTCGGGTCCCGTTTTCATGTTTTGCGCTCCCGACTCGTTTTCGCGCACCGAGGGCGTCGGTCCCGTTTTCATGTTTTGCGCTCTCGGACTCATTTTCGGCGGTGAGGGCGTCGGTTCCCGTTTTCATGTTTTGCGCGCCCGACTCGTTTTCGGCGGTACCGAGGGCGTCGGGTCCCGTTTTCATGTTTTTTGCGCTCCCGGACTCGTTTTCGGCGGTGCGAGGGCGTCGGGTCCCGTTTTCATGTTTTGCGCTCCCGACTCATTTTCGGCGCACCGAGGGCGTCGGTCCCGTTTTCATGTTTTGCGCGCCCGACTCGTTTTCGGCGGTGCGAGGGCGTCGGGTCCCGTTTTCATGTTTTGCGCTCCCGGACTCTCGTTCGCGTCGTCGTCGAGGCGCGTCCCGTTTTCATGTTTTGCGCTCCCGACTCGTTTTCTGGCGTACCGAGGGCGTCGGGTCCCGTTTTCATGTTTTGCGCTGCCGACTCATTTTCGGGCGGTGCCGAGGGCGTCGGTCCCGTTTTCATGTTTTGCGCTCCGGACTCGTTTTCGCGCGGTGCGAGGCGTCGGGTCCCGTTTTCATGTTTTGCGCGCCCGGACTCGTTTTCGGCGATACCGAGGGCGTCGGTCCCGTTTTCATGTTTTGCGCGCTCGGACTCGTTTTCGGCGATACCGAGGGCGTCGGGTCCCGTTTTCATGTTTTGCGCTCCCGACTCATTTTCGGCGGTACCGAGGGCGTCGGTCCCGTTTTCATGTTTTGCGCGCCGGACTCGTTTTTTGGCGTACCGAGGCACGAGGGCGTCGGGTCCCGTTTTCATGTTTTGCGCGCTCCCGACTCGTTTTCGGCGATCGAGGGCGTCGGGTCCCGTTTTCATGTTTTGCGCGCCCGGACTCATTTTCGGCGGCATGCGAGGGCGTCGGGTCCCGTTTTCATGTTTTGCGCTCCCGACTCGTTTTCGCGGTCGTACCGGGGCGTCGTGTCCCGTTTTCATGTTTTGCGCTCCCGACTCGTTTTCGGCGTACGAGGCGTCGGTCCCGTTTTCATGTTTTGCGCGCTCCCGACTCGTTTTCGGCGTACGAGGGCGTCGGGTCCCGTTTTCATGTTTTGCGCGCCCGGACTCGTTTTCGGCGGTATCGAGGGCGTCGGTCCCGTTTTCATGTTTTGCGCTCCCGACTCATTTTCGGCGGCGCACCGAGGGCGTCGGTCCCGTTTTCATGTTTTGCGCCCCCGACTCGTTTTCGGCGATACGCGTTTTGCGGCGTCGGTCCCGTTTTCATGTTTTGCGCTCCCGGACTCATTTTTGCGCAGTACCGAGGGCGTCGGTCCCGTTTTCATGTTTTGCGCGCCCGGACTCGTTTTCGGCGATACCGAGGGCGTCGGGTCCCGTTTTCATGTTTTGCGCTCCCGGACTCGTTTTCGGCGGTGCCGAGGGCGTCGGGTCCCGTTTTCATGTTTTGCGCGCGCCCGACTCGTTTTCGGCGGTACCGAGGGCGTCGGTCCCGTTTTCATGTTTTGCGCTCCCGACTCATTTTCGGCGTGCACGAGGGCGTCGGTCCCGTTTTCATGTTTTGCGCGCCCCCGACTCGTTTCGGCGCATCGTGGGCGTCGGGTCCCGTTTTCATGTTTTGCGCGCTCGGACTCGTTTTCGACGCGCACCGAGGGCGTCGGTCCCGTTTTCATGTTTTGCGCTCCCGACTCGTTTTCGGCGCGTGCCGAGGGCGTCGGGTCCCGTTTTCATGTTTTGCGCTCCCGACTCGTTTTCGCGGTACCGAGGGCGTCGGTCCCGTTTTCATGTTTTGCGCGCCGGACTCATTTTCGGCGGTACGAGGGCGTCGGTCCCGTTTTCATGTTTTGCGCTCCCGGACTCGTTTTCGGCGGTGCGAGGGCGTCGGGTCCCGTTTTCATGTTTTGCGCGCCCCGGACTCGTTTTCGGCGGTGCGAGGGCGTCGGTCCCGTTTTCATGTTTTGCGCGCGGTCCGACTCATTTTCGCGCCGTACTCGAGGGCGTCGGTCCCGTTTTCATGTTTTGCGCTCCCGACTCGTTTTCGGCGGTACCGAGGGCGTCGGGTCCCGTTTTCATGTTTTGCGCTCCCGGACTCGTTTTCGGCGGTGCCGAGGGCGTCGGTCCCGTTTTCATGTTTTGCGCGCCCGACTCGTTTTCGGCGGTACCGTGGGCGTCGGGTCCCGTTTTCATGTTTTGCGCGCTCCGACTCGTTTTCGGCGGTACCGAGGGCGTCGGGTCCCGTTTTCATGTTTTGCGCTCTCGGACTCATTTTTGGCGGTACCGAGGGCGTCGGGTCCCGTTTTCATGTTTTGCGCTCCCGGACTCATTTTCGGCGGTACCGAGGCGTCGGTTCCCGTTTTCATGTTTTGCGCGCCGACTCGTTTTCGCGATCCGTGGGCGTCGGGTCCCGTTTTCATGTTTTGCGCGCTCCGACTCGTTTTCGGCGGTACCGAGGGCGTCGGTCCCGTTTTCATGTTTTGCGCTCCCGACTCGTTTTCGGCGGTGCCGAGGGCGTCGGGTCCCGTTTTCATGTTTTGCGCGCTCGGACTCATTTTCGGCGGTACCGTGGGCGTCGAGTCCCGTTTTCATGTTTTGCGCTCCCGACTCGTTTTCGCGTACGTCGTCGGTTTTTCATGTTTTGCGCGCCGACTCGTTTTCGGCGGTGCGAGGGCGTCGGGTCCCGTTTTCATGTTTTGCGCTCCCGACTCGTTTTCGGCGGTGCCGAGGGCGTCGTGGGTCCCGTTTTCATGTTTTGCGCGCCGGACTCGTTTTCGGCGGTACCGAGGGCGTCGGGTCCCGTTTTCATGTTTTGCGCTCCCGGACTCGTTTTCGCGGTGTACCGAGGGCGTCGGTCCCGTTTTCATGTTTTGCGCTCCGGACTCGTTTTCGGCGGTACGAGGGCGTCGGTCCCGTTTTCATGTTTTGCGCGCCCGGACTCGTTTTCGGCGGTAACGAGGGCGTCGGGTCCCGTTTTCATGTTTTGCGCGCCGGACTCGTTTTCATGTTTTGCGATCACGAGGGGCGTCGGTCCCGTTTTCATGTTTTGCGCGCCCGGACTCGTTTTCGGCGTTGCGAGGGCGTCGTGTCCCGTTTTCATGTTTTGCGCGCCCGGACTCGTTTTCGGCGGTATCGTGGGCGTCGGGTCCCGTTTTCATGTTTTGCGCGCTCGGACTCGTTTTCGGCGGTACCGAGGGCGTCGGGTCCCGTTTTCATGTTTTGCGCTCCCCGACTCGTTTTCGGCGCGATGCGGGGCGTCGGTCCCGTTTTCATGTTTTGCGCTCCCGACTCGTTTTCGGCGTTCGAGGGCGTCGGTCCCGTTTTCATGTTTTGCGCGCCCGACTCGTTTTCGCGGTGCACGAGGGCGTCGGTCCCGTTTTCATGTTATGCGCGCCCGGACTCGATTTCGGCGGTACCGTGGGCGTCGGGTCCCGTTTTCATGTTTTGCGCGCCCGGACTCGTTTTTCGACGGTGCCGAGGTCGTCGGGTCCCGATTTCATGTTTTGCGCCCGACTCGTTTTTTTCGGCGGTACGAGGGCGTCGGGTCCCGTTTTCATGTTTTGCGCTCCCGACTCGTTTTGGCGGCGGTGCGAGGGCGTCGGTCCCGTTTTCATGTTTTGCGCGCCCCGACTCGTTTCGGCGGTGCGAGGGCGTCGGGTCCCGTTTTCATGTTTTGCGCTCCCGACTCGTTTCGGCGGTACGAAGGGCGTCGGGTCCCGTTTTCATGTTTTGCGCGCCGGACTCGTTTTCGGCGGTGCGAGGGCGTCGGGTCCCGTTTTCATGTTTTGCGCTCCCGGACTCGTTTTCGGCGGTACCGAGGGCGTCGGGTCCCGTTTTCATGTTTTGCGCGCCCGACTCGTTTTCGGCGGTACGTGGGGGCGTCGGGTCCCGTTTTCATGTTTTGCGCGCCGGACTCGTTTTCGGCGTGCGAGGGCGTCGGGTCCGTTTTCATGTTTTGCGCTCCCGACTCGTTTTCGGCGATGCACGAGGGCGTCGGGTCCCGTTTTCATGTTTTGCGCTCCCGGACTCGTTTTCGGCGATGCGAGGGGTCGGGTCCCGTTTTCATGTTTTGCGCGCCCGACTCGTTTTCGGGCGGTGCGTGGGCGTCGGGTCCCGTTTTCATGTTTTGCGCTCCCGACTCGTTTTTAGCGGTGCCGGGGCGTCGGGTCCCGTTTTCATGTTTTGCGCGCTCGGACTCATTTTCGGCGGTGCGACCGGGGTCGGGTTCCCGTTTTCATGTTTTGCGCGCGGACTCGTTTTCGGCGGTACGCGTGGGCGTCGGGTCCCGTTTTCATGTTTTGCGCTCCCGACTCGTTTTCGGCGGTGCGAGGGCGTCGGGTCCCGTTTTCATGTTTTGCGCTCCGGACTCGTTTTCGGCGGTACGAGGGCGTCGGTCCCGTTTTCATGTTTTGCGCGCCGGACTCGTTTTCGCGGTGCGGGGGCGTCGGGTCCGTTTTCATGTTTTGCGCTCCGGACTCGTTTCGGGCGTGCGAGGGCGTCGGGTCCCGTTTTCATGTTTTGCGCGCTCGGACTCGTTTTCGGCGGTACCGCGGGGCGTCGGTCCCGTTTTCATGTTTTGCGCTCCGGACTCGTTTTCGGCGGTGCGGGGGCGTCGGGTCCCGTTTTCATGTTTTGCGCTCCGGACTCGTTTTCGTTTTGCGGTGCGGGGGGCGTCGGGTCCCGTTTTCATGTTTTGCGCTCCCGGACTCGTTTTCGGCGGTGCGAGGGCGTCGGGTCCCGTTTCATGTTTTGCGCGCCGGACTCGTTTTCGACGGTGCGAGGGCGTCGGGTCCGTTTTCATGTTTTGCGCTCCCCGGACTCGTTTTTGGCGGTGCGGGGGCGTCGGGTCCCGTTTTCATGTTTTGCGCTCCGGGACTCTCGTTTTTAGCGGTGCGGGGCGTCGGGTCTCGTTTCATGTTTTGCGCTCCCGGACTCGTTTTCGGCGGTGCGAGGGCGTCGGGTCCCGTTTTCATGTTTTGCGCGCCGGACTCATTTTGGGCGGTGCGAGGGCGTAGGTTCCGTTTTCATGTTTTGCGCGCCGGGACTCGTTTTCGGCGGTACCGTGGGCGTCGGGTCCCGTTTTCATGTTTTGCGCTCCGGGACTCGTTTTCGGCGGTGCCGAGGGCGTCGGGTCCGTTTTCATGTTTTGCGCGCCGGACTCGTTTTCGGCGGTGCGGGGCGTCGGGTCCCGTTTTCATGTTTTGCGCGCCGACTCGTTTTCGGCGGTTACGTGGGAGTCGGGTCCCGTTTTCATGTTTTTTGCGCGCCCCGGACTCGTTTTCGACGGTGCAGGGGCGTCGGGTCCCGTTTTCATGTTTTGCGCTCCCGACTCGTTTTCGGCGGTGCGGGGCGTCGGGTCCCGTTTTCATGTTTTGCGCTCCGGACTCGTTTTCGGCGGTGCGAGGGCGTCGGGTCCCGTTTTCATGTTTTGCGCGCTCGGACTCGTTTTCGGCGGTACACGGGGGCGTCGGGTCCCGTTTTCATGTTTTGCGCTCCCGGACTCGTTTTCGGCGGTGCAGGGCGTCGGGTCCCGTTTTCATGTTTTGCGCTCCCGGACTCGTTTTCGGCGGTGCGGTGGGCGTCGTCGGTCCGTTTTCATGTTTTGCGCGCCGGACTCGTTTTCGGCGGTGCGTGGGCGTCGGGTCCCGTTTTCATGTTTTGCGCTCCGGACTCGTTTTCGGCGGTACGAGGGCGTCGGTCCGTTTTCATGTTTTGCGCGCCGGACTCGTTTTCGGCGGTGCGAGGTGCCGGGTCGTTTTCATGGCGCGCCGGACTCGTTTTCGGCGTGCGGGTCCGTTTTCATGTTTTGCGCTCCGGACTCGTTTTTAGCGGCGGTGCGGGGGGCGTCGGGTCTCGTTTTCATGTTTTGCGCTCCCGGACTCGTTTTCGGCGGTGCGTGGGCGTCGGGTCCCGTTTTCATGTTTTGCGCGCCGGACTCGTTTTGGCGGTGCGGGGGCGTCGGTTCCCGTTTTCATGTTTTGCGCGCCGGACTCGTTTTCGGCGGTGCGTGGGCGTCGGGTCCGTTTTCATGTTTTGCGCTCCCGGACTCGTTTTCGGCGGTTCGCGGGCGTCGGGTCCGTTTTCATGTTTTGCGCTCCCGGACTCGTTTTCGGCGGTGCGAGGGGCGTCGGGTCCCGTTTTCATGTTTTGCGCGCCGGACTCGTTTTCGGCGGTGCGTGGCGTCGGGTCCGTTTTCATGTTTTGCGCTCCGGACTCGTTTTCGGCGGTGCGGGGCGTCGGGTCCCGTTTTCATGTTTTGCGCTCCGGACTCGTTTTCGGCGGTGCAGGCGTCGGCGTCGGGTTTTCGGTTCCGTCGGGTCCGTTTTCATGTTTTGCGCTCCGGACTCGTTTTCGGCGGTGCGAGGGGCGTCGGGTCCGTTTTCATGTTTTGCGCTCCGGACTCGTTTTCGGCGGTGCGGGGGCGTCGGTTCCGTTTTCATGTTTTGCGCTCCCGGACTCGTTTTCGGCGGTGCGAGGGCGTCGGGTCCGTTTTCATGTTTTGCGCTCCGGACTCGTTTTCGGCGGTGCGAGGGCGTCGGGTCCGTTTTCATGTTTTGCGCGCCGGACTCGTTTTCGGCGTTGCAGTGGGCGTCGGGTCCCGTTTTCATGTTTTGCGCTCCCGGACTCGTTTTCGGCGGTGCGTGGGCGTCGGGTCTCGTTTTCATGTTTTGCGCTCCCGGACTCGTTTTCGGCGGTGCGGGGCGTCGGGTCCGTTTTCATGTTTTGCGCGCCGGACTCGTTTTGGGCGGATCGCAGGGGCGTCGGTTCCGTTTTCATGTTTTGCGCGCCGGACTCGTTTTCGGCGGTGCGGGGGCGTCGGGTCCGTTTTCATGTTTTGCGCTCCGGACTCGTTTTCGGCGGTGCGGGGCGTCGGGTCCGTTTTCATGTTTTGCGCTCCGGGACTCGTTTTCGGCGGTGCAGGGGCGTCGGGTCCCGTTTTCATGTTTTGCGCGCCGGACTCGTTTTCGGCGGTGCGTGGGCGTCGGGTCCGTTTTCATGTTTTGCGCGCTCGGACTCGTTTCGGCGGTGCGAGGGGCGTCGGGTCCCGTTTTCATGTTTTGCGCTCCGGACTCGTTTTCGGCGGTGCGGGGCGTCGGGTCCCGTTTTCATGTTTTGCGCTCCGGACTCGTTTTCGGCGGTACGCGGGGCGTCGGGTCCGTTTTCATGTTTTGCGCTCCGGACTCGTTTTCGGCGGTGCAGGGGCGTCGGGTCCGTTTTCATGTTTTGCGCGCTCGGGACTCGTTTTCGGCGGTGCAGAGGGCGTCGGGTCCGTTTTCATGTTTTGCGCTCCGGACTCGTTTTCGGCGGTGCAGGGGGCGTCGGGTCCGTTTTCATGTTTTGCGCTCCCGGACTCGTTTTCGGCGGTGCGAGGGGCGTCGGGTCCCGTTTTCATGTTTTGCGCGCTCGGGACTCGTTTTCGGCGATGCGAGGCGTCGGGTCCGTTTTCATGTTTTGCGCTCCGGACTCGTTTTCGGCGGTGCGTGGGCGTCGGGTCCCGTTTTCATGTTTTGCGCTCCGGACTCGTTTTCGGCGGTGCAGGGGCGTCGGGTCCGTTTTCATGTTTTGCGCTCCCGGACTCGTTTTCGGCGGTACGGCGGGCGTCGGGTCCGTTTTCATGTTTTGCGCGCCGGACTCGTTTTCGGCGGTGCGGGGGCGTCGGGTCCGTTTTCATGTTTTGCGCTCCGGACTCGTTTTCGCGGTGCGTGGGCGTCGGGTCCGTTTTCATGTTTTGCGCTCCCGGACTCGTTTTCGGCGGTGCGGGGCGTCGGGTCCCGTTTTCATGTTTTGCGCGCCGGACTCGTTTTTGGGCGGTGCGGGGGCGTCGGTTCCGTTTTCATGTTTTGCGCGCCGGACTCGTTTTCGGCGGTGCGTGGGCGTCGGGTCCGTTTTCATGTTTTGCGCTCCCGGACTCGTTTTCGGCGGTGCGAGGGGCGTCGGGTCCCGTTTTCATGTTTTGCGCTCCGGACTCGTTTTCGGCGGTGCGGGGCGTCGGGTCCGTTTTCATGTTTTGCGCTGCCGGACTCGTTTTCGGCGATGCAGGGGCGTCGGGTCGGGTCCCGTTTTCATGTTTTGCGCTCCGGACTCGTTTTCGGCGGTGCGGGGCGTCGGGTCCGTTTTCATGTTTTGCGCTCCGGACTCGTTTTCGGCGGTACGTGGGCGTCGGGTCCGTTTTCATGTTTTGCGCTCCCGACTCGTTTTCGGCGGTGCAGGGGCGTCGGGTCCGTTTTCATGTTTTGCGCTCCGGACTCGTTTTCGGCGGTGCGGGGCGTCGGGTCCCGTTTTCATGTTTTGCGCGCCGGACTCGTTTTCGGCGGTGCAGAGGCGTCGGGTCCGTTTTCATGTTTTGCGCTCCGGACTCGTTTTCGGCGGTGCGGGGCGTCGGGTCCCGTTTTCATGTTTTGCGCGCTCCGGGACTCGTTTTCGGCGGTGCAGGGGGCGTCGGGTCCCGTTTTCATGTTTTGCGCTCCGGACTCGTTTTCGGCGGTGCGAGGGCGTCGGGTCCGTTTTCATGTTTTGCGCTCGCCGGGACTCGTTTTCGGCGGTGCAGGGGCGTCGGGTCCGTTTTCATGTTTTGCGCGCCGGACTCGTTTTCGGCGGTGCGCGGCGTGGGTCGGGTCGGGTTTTTTCATGTTTTGCGCTCCGGACTCGTTTTCGGCGGTGCGGGCGTCGGGTCCCGTTTTCATGTTTTGCGCTCCGGACTCGTTTTCGGCGGTGCAGTGGGCGTCGGGTCCGTTTTCATGTTTTGCGCGCCGGACTCGTTTTCGGCGGTGCGAGGGGCGTCGGGTCCGTTTTCATGTTTTGCGCGCCCGGGACTCGTTTTCGGCGGTGCGAGGGCGTCGGGTCCGTTTTCATGTTTTGCGCTCCGGACTCGTTTTCGGCGGTGCGAGGGCGTCGGGTCCGTTTTCATGTTTTGCGCTCCCGGACTCGTTTTCGGCGGTGCGGGGCGTCGGGTCCGTTTTCATGTTTTGCGCTCCGGAGACTCGTTTTCGGCGGTGCGAGGGCGTAGGTTCCGTTTTCATGTTTTGCGCGCCGGACTCGTTTTCGGCGGTGCGTGGGCGTCGGGTCCCGTTTCATGTTTTGCGCTCCGGTCTCGTTTTTAGCGATGCAGTGGGCGTCGGGTCTCGTTCTCATGTTTTGCGCTCCCGGACTCGGTTTTAGCGGTACCGAGGGCGTCGGGTCCCGTTTTCATGTTTTGCGCGCTCGGACTCATTTTGGGCGGTGCAGGGGCGTAGGTTCCGTTTTCATGTTTTGCGCGCCGGACTCGTTTTCGGCGGTGCGGTGGGCGTCGGGTCCGTTTTCATGTTTTGCGCTCCGGACTCGTTTTCGGCGGTGCGGGGCGTCGGGTCCGTTTTCATGTTTTGCGCTCCCGGACTCGTTTTCGGCGGTGCGGGGGCGTCGGGTCCGTTTTCATGTTTTGCGCGCCGGACTCGTTTTCGGCGATGCGGGGTCGGGTCCGTTTTCATGTTTTGCGCGCCGGACTCGTTTTCGGCGGTGCGGGGCGTCGGGTCCGTTTTCATGTTTTGCGCTCCGGACTCGTTTTCGGCGGTGCAGGGGCGTCGGGTCCGTTTTCATGTTTTGCGCTCCGGACTCGTTTTCGGCGGTGCAGGGGCGTCGGGTCCGTTTTCATGTTTTGCGCTCCGGACTCGTTTTCGGCGGTGCGGGTGGGCGTCGGGTCCGTTTTCATGTTTTGCGCTCCGGACTCGTTTTCGGCGGTGCGGGGGCGTCGGGTCCCGTTTTCATGTTTTGCGCTCCCGGACTCGTTTTCGGCGGTGCAGGGGCGTCGGGTCCGTTTTCATGTTTTGCGCGCCGGACTCGTTTTCGGCGGTGCAGGGGCGTCGGGTCCGTTTTCATGTTTTGCGCTCCGGACTCGTTTTCGGCGGTGCGGGGGCGTCGGGTCCGTTTTCATGTTTTGCGCGCCGGACTCGTTTTCGGCGGTGCGGTGGCGTCGGGTCCCGTTTTCATGTTTTGCGCTCCGGACTCGTTTTCGGCGGTGCGAGGGCGTCGGGTCCGTTTTCATGTTTTGCGCTCCGGACTCGTTTTCGGCGGTGCGGGGGCGTCGGGTCCCGTTTTCATGTTTTGCGCTCCCGGACTCGTTTTCGGCGGTGCGGGGGCGTCGGGTCCGTTTTTTTCATGTTTTGCGCTCCGGACTCGTTTTCGGCGGTGCGGGGCGTCGGGTCCGTTTTCATGTTTTGCGCTCCGGACTCGTTTTCGGCGGTGCAGGGGCGTCGGGTCCCGTTTTTCATGTTTTGCGCTCCGGACTCGTTTTCGGCGGTGCAGGGGCGTCGGGTCCGTTTTCATGTTTTGCGCTCCGGACTCGTTTTCGGCGGTGCAGGGGCGTCGGGTCCGTTTTCATGTTTTGCGCTCCGGACTCGTTTTTCGGCGGTGCGGGGGCGTCGGGTCCGTTTTCATGTTTTGCGCTCCGGACTCGTTTTCGGCGGTGCGGGGCGTCGGGTCCCGTTTTCATGTTTTGCGCTCCCGACTCGTTTTTCGGCGGTGCGGGGGCGTCGGGTCCGTTTTCATGTTTTGCGCTCCGGACTCGTTTTCGGCGGTGCGTGGGCGTCGTCGGTCCGTTTTCATGTTTTGCGCTCCGGACTCGTTTTCGGCGGTGCGGGGCGTCGGGTCCGTTTTCATGTTTTGCGCTCCGGACTCGTTTTCGGCGGTGCAGGGGGGCGTCGGGTCCGTTTTCATGTTT
The DNA here is from genome assembly GCA_037127355.1 of Schoenoplectus tabernaemontani. Classification (NCBI taxonomy): domain Eukaryota; kingdom Viridiplantae; phylum Streptophyta; class Magnoliopsida; order Poales; family Cyperaceae; genus Schoenoplectus; species Schoenoplectus tabernaemontani. The sequence continues at coordinate 14,701,931 of CM073755.1, read as the reverse complement.
TGCGCTCCCGGACTCGTTTTCGGCGGTGCGGGGGCGTCGGGTCCGTTTTCATGTTTTGCGCGCCGGACTCGTTTTCGGCGGTACGCGTGGGCGTCGGGTCCCGTTTTCATGTTTTGCGCTCCGGACTCGTTTTTAGCGGTGCGTGGGCGTCGGGTCTCGTTTTCATGTTTTGCGCGCTCCGGACTCGTTTTCGGCGGTGCGGGGCGTCGGGTCCGTTTTCATGTTTTGCGCGCTCCGGACTCGTTTTGGGCGGTGCGGGGCGTCGGGTCCGTTTTCATGTTTTGCGCTCCGGACTCGTTTTCGGCGGTGCGGGGCGTCGGGTCCCGTTTTCATGTTTTGCGCTCCGGACTCGTTTTCGGCGGTGCAGGGGCGTCGGGTCCGTTTTCATGTTTTGCGCTCCCGGACTCGTTTTCGGCGGTGCGGGGGCGTCGGGTCCGTTTTCATGTTTTGCGCTCCGGACTCGTTTTTAGCGGTGCAGGGGCGTCGGGTCTCGTTTTCATGTTTTGCGCTCCCAGGACTCGTTTTCGGCGGTGCAGGGCGTCGGGTCCGTTTTCATGTTTTGCGCTCCGGACTCGTTTTCGGCGGTGCGGGGGCGTCGGGTCCCGTTTTCATGTTTTGCGCTCCGGACTCGTTTTCGGCGGTGCAGGGGGCGTCGGGTCCGTTTTCATGTTTTGCGCTCCGGACTCGTTTTCGGCGGTGCGGGGCGTCGGGTCCGTTTTCATGTTTTGCGCTCCGGACTCGTTTTCGGCGGTGCGGGGGCGTCGGGTCCGTTTTCATGTTTTGCGCGCCGGACTCGTTTTCGGCGGTGCGTGGGGCGTCGGGTCCGTTTTCATGTTTTGCGCTCCCGGACTCGTTTTCGGCGGTGCGGGGGCGTCGGGTCCGTTTTCATGTTTTGCGCTCCGGACTCGTTTTCGGCGGTGCGGGGCGTCGGGTCCGTTTTCATGTTTTGCGCGCCGGACTCGTTTTCGGCGGTGCGTGGGCGTCGGGTCCGTTTTCATGTTTTGCGCTCCGGACTCGTTTTCGGCGGTGCAGGGGCGTCGGGTCCGTTTTCATGTTTTGCGCTCCGGACTCGTTTTCGGCGGTGCGGGGCGTCGGGTCCGTTTTCATGTTTTGCGCTCCGGACTCGTTTTCGGCGGTGCGGGGCGTCGGGTCCGTTTTCATGTTTTGCGCTCCGGACTCGTTTTCGGCGGTGCGGTGGGGGCGTCGGGTCCGTTTTCATGTTTTGCGCTCCGGACTCGTTTTCGGCGGTGCGGGGGCGTCGGGTCCGTTTTCATGTTTTGCGCTCCCGGACTCGTTTTCGGCGGTGCGGGGCGTCGGGTCCGTTTTCATGTTTTGCGCTCCGGACTCGTTTTCGGCGGTGCAGGGGGCGTCGGGTCCGTTTTCATGTTTTGCGCTCCGGACTCGTTTTCGGCGGTGCGGGGGCGTCGGGTCCGTTTTCATGTTTTGCGCGCCGGACTCGTTTTCGGCGGTGCGGGGGCGTCGGGTCCGTTTTCATGTTTTGCGCGCGCCGGACTCGTTTTCGGCGGCGGGGCGTCGGGTCCGTTTTCATGTTTTGCGCTCCGGACTCGTTTTCGCGGTGCAGGGGCGTCGGGTCCGTTTTCATGTTTTGCGCTCCGGACTCGTTTTCGGCGGTGCGGGGCGTCGGGTCCGTTTTCATGTTTTGCGCTCCGGACTCGTTTTCGGCGGTGCGGGGCGTCGGGTCCGTTTTCATGTTTTGCGCGCCGGACTCGTTTTCGGCGGTGCGTGGGCGTCGGGTCCGTTTTCATGTTTTGCGCTCCGGACTCGTTTTCGGCGGTGCGGGGGCGTCGGGTCCCGTTTTCATGTTTTGCGCTCCGGGACTCGTTTTTAGGCGGTGCGGGGGTCGGGTCCGTTTTCATGTTTTGCGCTCCGGACTCGTTTTCGGCGGTGCAGGGGCGTCGGTTCCGTTTTCATGTTTTGCGCGCCGGACTCGTTTTTAGGCGGTGCAGGGGGCGTCGGGTCCCGTTTTCATGTTTTGCGCTCCGGACTCGTTTTCGGCGGTGCGGGGGCGTCGGGTCCGTTTTCATGTTTTGCGCTCCGGACTCGTTTTCGGCGGTGCAGGGGCGTCGGGTCCGTTTTCATGTTTTGCGCGCCGGACTCGTTTTCGGCGGTGCGAGGGGCGTCGGGTCCGTTTTCATGTTTTGCGCGCCGGACTCGTTTTCGGCGGTGCGGGGGCGTCGGGTCCGTTTTCATGTTTTGCGCTCCCAGGACTCGTTTTCGGCGGTGCGGGGGCGTCGGGTCCGTTTTCATGTTTTGCGCTCCGGACTCGTTTTCGGCGGTGCGGGGCGTCGTGTCCGTTTTCATGTTTTGCGTGCCGGACTCGTTTTCGGCGGTGCGGGGCGTCGGGTCCGTTTTCATGTTTTGCGCTCCGGACTCGTTTTCGGCGGTGCAGGGGCGTCGGTTCCGTTTTCATGTTTTGCGCTCCGGACTCGTTTCGGCGGTGCAGTGGGCGTCGGGTCCGTTTTCATGTTTTGCGCTCCGGTCTCGTTTTTAGCGGTGCGGTGTGGGCGTCGGGTCTCGTTCTCATGTTTTGCGCTCCGGGACTCGGTTTTAGCGGTGCAGGGGCGTCGGGTCCGTTTTCATGTTTTGCGCGCTCGGACTCATTTTGGGCGGTGCAGGGGCGTAGGTTCCGTTTTCATGTTTTGCGCGCCGGACTCGTTTTCGGCGGTGCGTGGGCGTCGGGTCCGTTTTCATGTTTTGCGCTCCGGACTCGTTTTCGGCGGTGCGGGGCGTCGGGTCCGTTTTCATGTTTTGCGCTCCGGACTCGTTTTCGGCGGTGCAGGGGCGTCGTGTCCGTTTTCATGTTTTGCGCGCCGGACTCGTTTTCGGCGGTGCGTGGGCGTCGGGTCCGTTTTCATGTTTTGCGCGCTCGGACTCGTTTTCGACGGTGCGGGGCGTCGGGTCCGTTCCGTTTTCATGTTTTGCGCTCCCAGGCTCGTTTTCGGCGGTGCAGGGGCGTCGGGTCCCGTTTTCATGTTTTGCGCTCCGGACTCGTTTTCGGCGGTGCAGTGGGCGTCGGGTCCGTTTTCATGTTTTGCGCTCCGGACTCGTTTTCGGCGGTGCGGGGCGTCGGGTCCCGTTTTCATGTTTTGCGCTCCGGACTCGTTTTCGGCGGTGCGGGGGCGTCGGGTCCGTTTTCATGTTTTGCGCGCCGGACTCGTTTTCGGCGGTGCGGGGCGTCGGGTCCCGTTTTCATGTTTTGCGCGCTCGGACTCGTTTTCGGCGGTGCGGGGGCGTCGGGTCCGTTTTCATGTTTTGCGCTCCGGACTCGTTTTCGGCGGTGCAGAGGCGTCGGGTCCGTTTTCATGTTTTGCGCGCCGGACTCGTTTTCGGCGGTGCGTGGGGCGTCGGGTCCGTTTTCATGTTTTGCGCGCCGGACTCGTTTCGGCGGTGCGGGGGCGTCGGGTCCGTTTTCATGTTTTGCGCTCCGGACTCGTTTTCGGCGGTGCAGGGGCGTCGGTCCGTTTTCATGTTTTGCGCTCCGGACTCGTTTTCGGCGGTGCCGTGGGCGTCGGGTCCCGTTTCATGTTTTGCGCTCCGGTCTCGTTTTTAGCGGTGCGTGGGCGTCGGGTCTCGTTTTCATGTTTTGCGCTCCGGACTCGTTTTCGGCGGTGCAGGGCGTCGGGTCCGTTTTCATGTTTTGCGCTCCGGACTCGTTTTCGGCGGTGCAGGGGCGTCGGTTCCGTTTTCATGTTTTGCGCGCCGGACTCGTTTTCGGCGGTGCGTGGGGGCGTCGGGTCCGTTTTCATGTTTTGCGCTCCGGACTCGTTTTCGGCGGTGCGGGGCGTCGGGTCCGTTTTCATGTTTTGCGCTCCCGGACTCGTTTTCGGCGGTGCGGGGTCGTCGGGTCCGTTTTCATGTTTTGCGCGCCGGACTCGTTTTCGGCGGTGCGGGGGCGTCGGGTCCCGTTTTCATGTTTTGCGCGCCCGGACTCGTTTTCGGCGGTGCGGGGGCGTCGGGTCCGTTTTCATGTTTTGCGCTCCGGACTCGTTTTCGGCGGTGCAGGGGCGTCGGGTCCGTTTTCATGTTTTGCGCGCCGGACTCGTTTTCGGCGGTTCTTCGGGGCGTCGGGTCCGTTTTCATGTTTTGCGCGCCGGACTCGTTTTCGGCGGTGCAGGGGGCGTCGGGTCCGTTTTCATGTTTTGCGCTCCCAGGACTCGTTTCGGCGGTGCGGGGGCGTCGGTTCCGTTTTCATGTTTTGCGCTCCCGGACTCGTTTTCGGCGGTACCGTGGGCGTCGGGTCCCGATTTCATGTTTTGCGCTCCCGGTCTCGTTTTTAGCGGTACCGTGGGCGTCGGGTCTCGTTCTCATGTTTTGCGCTCCCGGACTCGGTTTTAGCGGTACCGAGGGCGTCGGGTCCCGTTTTCATGTTTTGCGCGCTCGGACTCATTTTGGGCGGTGCAGGGGCGTGGGTTCCGTTTTCATGTTTTGCGCGCCGGACTCGTTTTCGGCGGTGCGTGGGCGTCGGGTCCGTTTTCATGTTTTGCGCTCCCGGACTCGTTTTCGGCGGTGCGGGGGCGTCGGGTCCGTTTTCATGTTTTGCGCTCCGGACTCGTTTTCGGCGGTGCGTGGGCGTCGGGTCCGTTTTCATGTTTTGCGCTCCGGACTCGTTTTCGGGTACGGTGCGAGGGCGTCGGGTCCGTTTTCATGTTTTGCGCTCCGGACTCGTTTCGGCGGTGCGAGGGGCGTCGGGTCCGTTTTCATGTTTTGCGCTCCGGACTCGTTTTCGGCGGTGCGGGGGCGTCGGGTCCGTTTTCATGTTTTGCGCTCCCGGACTCGTTTTCGGCGGTGCAGGGGCGTCGGGTCCGTTTTCATGTTTTGCGCTCCGGACTCGTTTTCGGCGGTGCAGGGGCGTCGGGTCCGTTTTCATGTTTTGCGCTCCGGACTCGTTTTCGGCGGTGCGAGGGCGTCGGGTCCCGTTTTCATGTTTTCATGTTTTGCGCTCCGGGACTCGTTTTCGGCGGTGCGGGGCGTCGGTCGTCGTCCGTTTTCATGTTTTGCGCGCCGGACTCGTTTTCGGCGGTGCGTGGGCGTCGGGTCCGTTTTCATGTTTTGCGCTCCGGACTCGTTTTCGGCGGTGCGGGGCGTCGGGTCCGTTTTCATGTTTTGCGCTCCGGACTCGTTTTCGGCGGTGCAGGGGCGTCGGGTCCGTTTTCATGTTTTGCGCTCCGGACTCGTTTTCGGCGGTGCGTGGGCGTCGGGTCCGTTTTCATGTTTTGCGCGCCCGGACTCGTTTTCGGCGGTGCGGGGGCGTCGGGTCCGTTTTCATGTTTTGCGCTCCGGACTCGTTTTCGGCGGTGCGTGGGCGTCGGGTCCGTTTTCATGTTTTGCGCTCCGGACTCGTTTTCGGCGGTGCGAGGGCGTCGGGTCCGTTTTCATGTTTTGCGCTCCCGGACTCGTTTTCGGCGGTGCAGGGGGCGTCGGGTCCGTTTTCATGTTTTGCGCGCTCCGGACTCGTTTTCGGCGGTGCGGGGCGTCGGGTCCCGTTTTCATGTTTTGCGCTCCGGGACTCGTTTTCGGCGGTGCAGTGGGCGTCGGGTCCGTTTTCATGTTTTGCGCTCCGGACTCGTTTTCGGCGGTGCGGGGGCGTCGGGTCCGTTTTCATGTTTTGCGCTCGCGGACTCGTTTTCGGTCGGTTTTTCATGTTTTGCGGGGCGTCGGGTCGTCGTTTTTTCATGTTTTGCGCTCCGGACTCGTTTTCGGCGGTGCGCGGGGGCGTCGGGTCCCGTTTTCATGTTTTGCGCTCCGGACTCGTTTTCGGCGGTGCAGGGGCGTCGGTCCGTTTTCATGTTTTGCGCTCCCGGACTCGTTTCGGCGGTGCGTGGGTCGGGTCCCGTTTTCATGTTTTGCGCTCCCGGTCTCGTTTTTAGCGGTACCGTGGGCGTCGGGTCTCATTCTCATGTTTTGCGCTCCCGGACTCGTTTTCGGCGGTGCAGGGGCGTCGGGTCCGTTTTCATGTTTTGCGCGCCGGACTCATTTTGGGCGGTGCGGGGGCGTCGGTTCCGTTTTCATGTTTTGCGCGCCGGACTCGTTTCGGCGGTGCCGTGGGCGTCGGGTCCGTTTTCATGTTTTGCGCTCCGGACTCGTTTTCGGCGGTGCGGGGCGTCGGGTCCGTTTTCATGTTTTGCGCTCCGGACTCGTTTTCGGCGGTGCGCAGGGGCGTCGGGTCCCGTTTTCATGTTTTGCGCGCCGGGACTCGTTTTCGGCGGTGCCGAGGGCGTCGGGTCCCGTTTTCATGTTTTGCGCTCCCGGACTCGTTTTCGGCGGTGCGGGGCGTCGTCGGTCCGTTTTCATGTTTTGCGCTCCCGGACTCGTTTTCGGCGGTGCGGGGCGTCGGGTCCGTTTTCATGTTTTGCGCGCCGGACTCGTTTTCGGCGGTGCAGGGGCGTCGGGTCCGTTTTCATGTTTTGCGCTCCGGACTCGTTTTCGGCGGTGCGGGGCGTCGGGTCCGTTTTCATGTTTTGCGCTCCGGACTCGTTTTCGGCGATGCGGGGGCGTCGGGTCCGTTTTCATGTTTTGCGCTCCGGACTCGTTTTCGGCGGTGCAGGGGCGTCGGGTCCGTTTTCATGTTTTGCGCTCCCGGACTCGTTTTCGGCGGTGCGGGGCGTCGGGTCCGTTTTCATGTTTTGCGCTCCGGACTCGTTTTCGGCGGTGCGGGGCGTCGGGTCCGTTTTCATGTTTTGCGCGCCGGACTCGTTTTCGGCGGTGCGTGGGCGTCGGGTCCCGTTTTCATGTTTTGCGCTCCGGACTCGTTTTCGGCGGTGCGGGGCGTCGGGTCCCGTTTTCATGTTTTGCGCTCCCGACTCGTTTTCGGCGGTGCGGGGGCGTCGGGTCCGTTTTCATGTTTTTGCGCGCTCCGGACTCGTTTTCGGCGGTGCGTGGGCGTCGGGTCCCGTTTTCATGTTTTGCGCTCCCGGACTCGTTTTCGGCGGTGCAGGGCGTCGGGTCCGTTTTCATGTTTTGCGCTCCGGACTCGTTTTCGCGGTGCAGAGGCGTCGGGTTCCGTTTTCATGTTTTGCGCGCCGGACTCGTTTTCGGCGGTGCGGTGGGCGTCGGGTCCGTTTTCATGTTTTGCGCTCCGGACTCGTTTTCGGCGGTGCAGGGGCGTCGGGTCCGTTTTCATGTTTTGCGCGCCGGACTCGTTTTCGGCGGTGCGAGGGGGCGTCGGGTCCCGTTTTCATGTTTTGCGCGCCGGACTCGTTTTCGGCGGTGCGTGGGCGTCGGGTCCCGTTTTCATGTTTTGCGCTCCGGACTCGTTTTCGGCGGTGCGGGGGCGTCGGGTCCGTTTTCATGTTTTGCGCTCCGGACTCGTTTTCGGCGGTGCGAGGGGCGTCGGGTCCGTTTTCATGTTTTGCGTGCCGGACTCGTTTTCGGCGGTTCGTGGGCGTCGGGTCCGTTTTCATGTTTTGCGCGCCCGACTCGTTTTCGGCGGTGCGGGGCGTCGGGTCCGTTTTCATGTTTTGCGCTCCCAGACTCGTTTTCGGCGGTGCAGGGGGCGTCGGGTCCGTTTTCATGTTTTGCGCTCCGGTCTCGTTTTTAGCGGTGCGAGTGGGCGTCGGGTCTCATTCTCATGTTTTGCGCTCCCGGACTCGTTTTCGCGATGCGTGCAGGGCGTCGGGTCCGTTTTCATGTTTTGCGCGCCGGACTCATTTTGGGCGGTGCAGGGGGCGTAGGTTCCGTTTTCATGTTTTGCGCGCCGGACTCGTTTTCGGCGGTGCGTGGGCGTCGGGTCCGTTTTCATGTTTTGCGCTCCGGACTCGTTTTCGGCGGTGCGGGGCGTCGGGTCCGTTTTCATGTTTTGCGCGCCGGACTCGTTTTCGCGGTGCGAGGGCGTCGGGTCCGTTTTCATGTTTTGCGCGCTCGGACTCGTTTTCGGCGGTGCCGTGGGGCGTCGGGTCCGTTTTCATGTTTTGCGCGCCGGACTCGTTTTCGGCGGTAGGGGCGTCGGGTCCGTTTTCATGTTTTGCGCTCCGGACTCGTTTTCGGCGGTGCGGGGGTCGGGTCCGTTTTCATGTTTTGCGCGCCGGACTCGTTTTCGGCGGTGCAGGGGGCGTCGGGTCCGTTTTCATGTTTTGCGCTCCGGACTCGTTTTCGGCGGTGCGGGGGCGTCGGGTCCGTTTTCATGTTTTGCGCTCCGGACTCGTTTTCGGCGGTGCGGGGGCGTCGGGTCCCGTTTTCATGTTTTGCGCTCCGGACTCGTTTTCGGCGGTGCAGGGGCGTCGGGTCCGTTTTCATGTTTTGCGCTCCGGACTCGTTTTCGGCGGTGCGGGGCGTCGGGTCCCGTTTTCATGTTTTGCGCTCCGGACTCGTTTTCGGCGGTGCGGGGCGTCGGGTCCGTTTTCATGTTTTGCGCTCCGGACTCGTTTTCGGCGGTGCGGGGCGTCGGGTCCGTTTTCATGTTTTGCGCTCCCGGACTCGTTTTCGGCGGTGCGGGGGCGTCGGGTCCCGTTTTCATGTTTTGCGCGCCGGACTCGTTTTTAGCGGTGCGGGGGCGTCGGGTCCCGTTTTCATGTTTTGCGCTCCCGGACTCGTTTTCGGCGGTGCGGGGGCGTCGGGTCCGTTTTCATGTTTTGCGCTCCCGGACTCGTTTTCGGCGGTGCGGGGCGTCGGGTCCCGTTTTCATGTTTTGCGCTCCGGACTCGTTTTCGGCGGTGCGGGGGCGTCGGGTCCCGTTTTCATGTTTTGCGCTCCGGACTCGTTTTCGGCGGTGCGAGGGGCGTCGGGTCCGTTTTCATGTTTTGCGCGCCGGACTCGTTTTCGGCGGTGCGGGGGCGTCGGGTCCCGTTTTCATGTTTTGCGCTCCGGACTCGTTTTCGGCGGTGCGGGGCGTCGGGTCCGTTTTCATGTTTTGCGCTCCGGACTCGTTTTCGGCGGTGCAGGGGCGTCGGGTCCCGTTTTCATGTTTTGCGCTCCGGACTCGTTTTCGGCGGTGCAGGGGCGTCGGGTCCCGTTTTCATGTTTTGCGCTCCGGACTCGTTTTCGGCGGTGCAGGGGGCGTCGGGTCCGTTTTCATGTTTTGCGCGCTCCGGACTCGTTTTCGGCGGTGCGGGGCGTCGGGTCCGTTTTCATGTTTTGCGCTCCGGACTCGTTTTCGGCGGTGCGGGGGCGTCGGGTCCCGTTTTCATGTTTTGCGCGCCCGGACTCGTTTTCGGCGGTGCGTGGGCGTCGGGTCCGTTTTCATGTTTTGCGCGCCGGACTCGTTTTCGGCGATGCGGGGCGTCGGGTCCGTTTTCATGTTTTGCGCTCCCGGACTCGTTTTCGGCGGTGCGAGGGGCGTCGGGTCCGTTTTCATGTTTTGCGCTCCGGACTCGTTTTCGGGTGCGTGGGGCGTCGGGTCCGTTTTCATGTTTTGCGCTCCGGACTCGTTTTCGGCGGTGCAGGGGCGTCGGGTCCCGTTTTCATGTTTTGCGCTCCGGACTCGTTTTCGGCGGTGCGGGGGGTCGGTTCCGTTTTCATGTTTTGCGCGCCGGACTCGTTTCGGCGGTGCGGTGGGCGTCGGGTCCGTTTTCATGTTTTGCGCCGGACTCGTTTTTAGCGGTGCGTGGGCGTCGGGTCTCGTTTTCATGTTTTGCGCTCCGGACTCGTTTTTAGCGCGTGCAGGGGCGTCGGGTCCCGTTTTCATGTTTTGCGCGCCGGACTCATTTTGGGCGGTGCGGGGGCGTCGGTTCCGTTTTCATGTTTTGCGCGCCGGACTCGTTTTCGGCGGTGCGTGGGGCGTCGGGTCCCGTTTTCATGTTTTGCGCTCCGGACTCGTTTTCGGCGGTGCGGGGCGTCGGGTCCGTTTTCATGTTTTGCGCTCCGGACTCGTTTTCGGCGGTGCGTGGGCGTCGGGTCCGTTTTCATGTTTTGCGCGCCGGACTCGTTTTCGGCGGTGCGGGGCGTCGGGTCCGTTTTCATGTTTTGCGCGCTCGGACTCGTTTTCGGCGGTGCGGGCGTCGGGTCCGTTTTCATGTTTTGCGCTCCCGGACTCGTTTTCGGCGGTGCAGGGGGCGTCGGGTCCCGTTTTCATGTTTTGCGCTCCGGACTCGTTTTCGGCGGTGCGGGGCGTCGGGTCCCGTTTCATGTTTTGCGCGCCGGACTCGTTTTCGGCGGTACGAGGGCGTCGGGTCCCGTTTTCATGTTTTGCGCTCCGGACTCGTTTTCGGCGGTGCGGAGGCGTCGGGTCCGTTTTCATGTTTTGCGCGCCGGACTCGTTTTCGGCGGTGCGGGGCGTCGGGTCCCGTTTTCATGTTTTGCGCTCCGGGACTCGTTTTCGGCGGTACGCAGGGGCGTCGGGTCCGTTTTCATGTTTTGCGCGCCGGACTCGTTTTCGGCGGTGCAGGGGCGTCGGGTCCCGTTTTCATGTTTTGCGCGCCGGACTCGTTTTCGGCGGTGCAGGGGCGTCGGGTCCCGTTTTCATGTTTTGCGCTCCGGACTCGTTTTCGGCGGTGCGAGGGCGTCGGGTCCGTTTTCATGTTTTGCGCGCCGGACTCGTTTTCGCGGTGCAGGGGCGTCGGGTCCCGTTTTCATGTTTTGCGCTCCCGGACTCGTTTTCGGCGGTGCGGGGCGTCGGGTCCGTTTTCATGTTTTGCGCTCCGGACTCGTTTTCGGCGGTACCGTGCGGCGTCGGGTCCCGTTTTCATGTTTTGCGCTCCGGACTCGTTTTCGGCGGTGCGAGGGGCGTCGGGTCCGTTTTCATGTTTTGCGCTCCGGACTCGTTTTCGGCGGTGCGACGGGGCGTCGGGTCCCGTTTTCATGTTTTGCGCTCCGGACTCGTTTTCGGCGGTGCGGGGCGTCGGGTCCGTTTTCATGTTTTGCGCGCCGGACTCGTTTTCGGCGGTGCGAGGGGCGTCGGGTCCGTTTTCATGTTTTGCGCTCCGGGACTCGTTTTCGGCGGTGCGAGGGCGTCGGGTCCCGTTTTCATGTTTTGCGCGCCGGACTCGTTTTCGGCGGTATGCAGGGCGTCGGGTCCCGTTTTCATGTTTTGCGCGCCGGACTCGTTTTCGGCGGTGCAGGGGCGTCGGGTCCCGTTTTCATGTTTTGCGCTCCCGGACTCGTTTTCGGCGGTGCGTGGGCGTCGGGTCCGTTTTCATGTTTTGCGCTCTCGGACTCGTTTTCGGCGGTGCCGGGCGTCGGGTCCCGTTTTCATGTTTTGCGCTCCCGGACTCGTTTTCGGCGGTGCGGACGGCGTCGGGTCCCGTTTTCATGTTTTGCGCTGCCGGACTCGTTTGCGGCGGTGCGGACGGCGTCGGGTCCCGTTTTCATGTTTTGCGCGCCGGACTCGTTTTCGGCGGTGCAGGGCGTCGGGTCCGTTTTCATGTTTTGCGCTCCCAGACTCGATTTCGGCGGTGCGGGGCGTCGGGTCCCGTTTTCATGTTTTGCGCTCCGGTCTCGTTTTTAGCGGTACCGTGGGCGTCGGGTCTCATTCTCATGTTTTGCGCTCCGGACTCGTTTTCGGCGGTGCCGAGGGCGTCGGGTCCCGTTTTCATGTTTTGCGCGCCGGACTCATTTTGGGCGGTGCGAGGGGCGTAGGTTCCCGTTTTCATGTTTTGCGCGCCGGACTCGTTTTCGGCGGTACGTGGGCGTCGGGTCCGTTTTCATGTTTTGCGCTCCGGGACTCGTTTTCGGCGGTGCGGGGCGTCGGGTCCGTTTTCATGTTTTGCGCTCCGGACTCGTTTTCGGCGGTGCGAGGGGCGTCGGGTCCCGTTTTCATGTTTTGCGCGCCGGACTCGTTTTCGGCGGTGCGGGGCGTCGGGTCCGTTTTCATGTTTTGCGCGCCGGACTCGTTTTCGGCGTTTTCACGCTCCCGGGGCGTCGGGTCCCCGTTTTCATGTTTTGCGCTCCCGGACTCGTTTTCGGCGGTGCAGGGGCGTCGGGTCCCGTTTTCATGTTTTGCGCTCCCGGACTCGTTTTCGAGCGGTGCGGGGGCGTCGGGTCCCGTTTTCATGTTTTGCGCTCCCGACTCGTTTTCGGCGGTGCGCGTGCGTCGGGTCCGTTTTCATGTTTTGCGCTCCCGGACTCGTTTTCGGCGGTGCGGGGGCGTCGGGTCCGTTTTCATGTTTTGCGCTCCCGACTCGTTTTCGGCGGTGCGGGGGCGTCGGGTCCCGTTTTCATGTTTTGCGCTCCGGACTCGTTTTTTTCGGCGGTGCGTGGGTCGTCGTCCCGTTTTCATGTTTTGCGCTCCCGGACTCGTTTTCGACGATGCGGAGGGCGTCGGGTCCCGTTTTCATGTTTTGCGCTCCCGGACTCGTTTTCATGGCGGTGCAGGGGCGTCGGGTCCCGTTTTCATGTTTTGCGCGCCGGACTCGTTTTCGGCGGTGCGTGGGGCGTCGGGTCCCGTTTTCATGTTTTGCGCTCCCGGACTCGTTTTCGGCGGTGCGAGGGCGTCGGGTCCCGTTTTCATGTTTTGCGCTCCCGGACTCGTTTTCGGCGGTGCGAGGGCGTCGGGTCCGTTTTCATGTTTTGCGCGCCGGACTCGTTTTCGGCGGTACGCAGGGGGCGTCGGGTCCCGTTTTCATGTTTTGCGCGCCGGACTCGTTTTCGGCGGTGCACGGGGCGTCGGGTCCCGTTTTCAAGATTTGCGCTCCCGGACTCGTTTTCGGCGGTGCAGGGCGTCGGGTCCCGTTTTCATGTTTTGCGCCCGGACTCGTTTTCGGCGGTACCGTGGGCGTCGGGTCCCGTTTTCATGTTTTGCGCGCTCCGGACTCGTTTTCGACGGTACCGAGGGCGTCGGGTCCCGTTTTCATGTTTTGCGCTCCCGGACTCGTTTTCGGCGATACGGGGCGTCGGGTCCCGTTTTCATGTTTTGCGCTCCCGGACTCGTTTTCGGCGGTGCCGAGGGCGTCGGGTCCCGTTTTCATGTTTTGCGCTCCCGGACTCGTTTTCGGCGGTACGGAGGGCGTCGGGTCCCGTTTTCATGTTTTGCGCTCCCGGACTCGTTTTCGCGGTGCACGGGGCCCGTTTTCGTCGGGTCCGTTTTCATGTTTTGCGCGCCGGACTCGTTTTCGGCGGTGCAGAGGCGTCGGGTCCCGTTTTCATGTTTTGCGCTCCGGACTCGTTTTCGGCGGTACCGTTTCGGGTCCCGTTTCATGTTTTGCGCTCCCGGACTCGTTTTCGGCGGTGCGGGGCGTCGGGTCCCGTTTTCATGTTTTGCGCTCCCGGACTCGTTTTCGGCGGTGCGAGGGGCGTCGGGTCCCGTTTTCATGTTTTGCGCGCCGGACTCGTTTTCGGCGGTGCGAGGGCGTCGGGTCCCGTTTTCATGTTTTGCGCTCCCGGACTCGTTTTCGGCGGTGCGTGGGCGTCGGGTCCGTTTTCATGTTTTGCGCTCCCCGACTCGTTTTCGGCGGTGCAGGGGCGTCGGGTCCCGTTTTCATGTTTTGCGCGCCGGACTCGTTTTCGGCGGTACGAGGGCGTCGGGTCCCGTTTTCATGTTTTGCGCGCCGGACTCGTGTTCGGCGGTACCGGGGGCGTCGGGTCCCGTTTTCATGTTTTGCGCTCCGAGACTCGTTTTCGGCGGTGCCGAGTGCGTCGGGTCCCGTTTTCATGTTTTGCGCGCCCGGACTCGTTTTCGGCGGTACGAGGGCGTCGGGTCCCGTTTTCATGTTTTGCGCTCCGGACTCGTTTCGGCGGTGCGTGGGCGTCGGGTCCCGTTTTCATGTTTTGCGCTCCCGGACTCGTTTTTAGCGGTGCAGGGGCGTCGGTCCCGTTTTCATGTTTTGCGCCCCAGGACTCGTTTTTAGCGGTGCCGTGGGCGTCGGGTCCCGTTTTCATGTTTTGCGCGCCGGACTCGTTTTCGGCGGTGCCGTGGGCGTCGGGTCCCGTTTTCATGTTTTGCGCTCCCGACTCGTTTTCGGCGGTGCCGAGGGCGTCGGGTCCCGTTTTCATGTTTTGCGCTCCCGGACTCGTTTTCGGCGGTACGGGGCGTCGGGTCCCGTTTTCATGTTTTGCGCGCCGGACTCGTTTTCGGCGGTGCGTTTTAGGGCGTCGGGTCCCGTTTTCATGTTTTGCGCTCCCGGACTCGTTTTCGGCGGTGCGAGGGGCGTCGGGTCCCGTTTTCATGTTTTGCGCTCCGGACTCGTTTTCGCGGTGCGGGGCGTCGGGTCCCGTTTTCATGTTTTGCGCTCCGGACTCGTTTTCGGCGGTGCGAGGGCGTCGGGTCCCGTTTTCATGTTTTGCGCTCCGGACTCGTTTTCGGCGGTGCGAGGGCGTCGGGTCCCGTTTTCATGTTTTGCGCTCCCGGACTCGTTTTCGGCGGTGCCGTGGGCGTCGGGTCCCGTTTTCATGTTTTGCGCGCCCGGACTCGTTTTTAGCGGCGGTGCGGGGGCGTCGGGTCCGTTTTCATGTTTTGCGCTCCCGGACTCGTTTTGGCGGTGCGGGGCGTCGGGTCCCGTTTTCATGTTTTGCGCTCCCGGACTCGTTTTTCGGCGGTGCGAGGGGGCGTCGGTCCCGTTTTCATGTTTTGCGCGCCGGACTCGTTTTCGGCGGTGCACGGGGCGTCGGGTCCCGTTTTCATGTTTTGCGCGCCGGACTCGTTTTCGGCGGTGCGAGGGCGTCGGGTCCCGTTTTCATGTTTTGCGCTCCCGACTCGTTTTCGGCGGTACCGAGGGCGTCGGGTCCCGTTTTCATGTTTTGCGCTCCCGGACTCGTTTTCGGCGGTAGCGAGGGCGTCGGGTCCCGTTTTCATGTTTTGCGCTCCCGGACTCGTTTTCGCGGGTACCGAGGGCGTCGGGTCTCGTTTTCATGTTTTGCGCTCCCGGACTCGTTTTCGGCGGTTCCGAGGGCGTCGGTTCCCGTTTTCATGTTTTGCGCTCCCGGACTCGTTTTCGGCGGTGCGGGGGCGTCGGGTCCCGTTTTCATGTTTTGCGCTCCCGGACTCGTTTTTGGCGGTGCGGTGGGCGTCGGGTCCCGTTTTCATGTTTTGCGCTCCCGGACTCGTTTTCGGCGGTGCGAGGGCGTCGGGTCCCGTTTTCATGTTTTGCGCTCCCGGACTCGTTTTCGGCGGTGCGAGGGCGTCGGGTCCCGTTTTCATGTTTTGCGCGCCGGACTCGTTTTCGGCGGTACGGGGGCGTCGGGTCCCGTTTTCATGTTTTGCGCTCCCGGACTCGTTTTCGGCGGTACCGAGGGCGTCGGGTCCCGTTTTCATGTTTTGCGCTCCCGGACTCGTTTTCGGCGGTACAGTGGGCGTCGGGTCCCGTTTTCATGTTTTGCGCGCCGGACTCGTTTTCGGCGGTGCCGAGGGCGTCGGGTCCCGTTTTCATGTTTTGCGCTCCGGACTCGTTTTCGGCGGTGCGAGGGCGTCGGGTCCCGTTTTCATGTTTTGCGCTCCCGACTCGTTTTCGGCGGTGCGAGGGCGTCGGGTCCCGTTTTCATGTTTTGCGCGCCCGGACTCGTTTTCGGCGGTGCCGAGGGCGTCGGGTCCCGTTTTCATGTTTTGCGCTCCCGGACTCGTTTTCGGCGGTGCCGAGGGCGTCGGGTCCCGTTTTCATGTTTTGCGCTCCCGGACTCGTTTTTCATGCGGTGCGGGGGCGTCGGTCCGTTTTCATGTTTTGCGCTCCCGGACTCGTTTTCGGCGGTACCGTGGGCGTCGGGTCCCGATTTCATGTTTTGCGCTCCCGGTCTCGTTTTTAGCGGTACCGTGGGCGTCGGGTCTCGTTCTCATGTTTTGCGCTCCCGGACTCGGTTTTAGCGGTACCGGGGCGTCGGGTCCCGTTTTCATGTTTTGCGCGCTCGGACTCATTTTGGGCGGTACCGAGGGCGTCGGTCCCGTTTTCATGTTTTGCGCGCCGGACTCGTTTTCGGCGGTACCGTGGGCGTCGGGTCCCGTTTTCATGTTTTGCGCTCCCGACTCGTTTTCGGCGGTGCGGAGGGCGTCGGGTCCCGTTTTCATGTTTTGCGCTCCCGGACTCGTTTTCGGCGGTGCCGAGGGCGTCGGGTCCCGTTTTCATGTTTTGCGCTCCGGACTCGTTTTCGGCGGTTCCGTGGGCGTCGGGTCCCGTTTTCATGTTTTGCGCTCCGGACTCGTTTTCGGCGGTGCGGGGCGTCGGGTCCCGTTTTCATGTTTTGCGCTCCGGACTAATTTTGGGCGGTACCGAGGGCGTAGGTTCCCGTTTTCATGTTTTGCGCGCCGGACTCGTTTTCGGCGGTACCGTGGGCGTCGGGTCCCGTTTTCATGTTTTGCGCTCCCGACTCGTTTTTAGCGGTGCGAGGGGCGTCGGGTCCCGTTTTCATGTTTTGCGCTCCCGGACTCGTTTTCGGGCGGTACGAGGGCGTCGGTCCCGTTTTCATGTTTTGCGCGCCCGGACTCGTTTTCGGCGGTGCGAGGGCGTCGGTCCCGTTTTCATGTTTTGCGCTCCGGACTCGTTTTCGGCGGTACGGGGCGTCGGGTCCCGTTTTCATGTTTTGCGCTCCCGGACTCGTTTTCGGCGGTGCCGAGGGCGTCGGGTCCCGTTTTCATGTTTTGCGCTCCCGGACTCGTTTTCGGCGGTACCGAGGGCGTCGGTCCCGTTTTCATGTTTTGCGCGCTCGGACTCGTTTTCGACGGTACCGGGCGTCGGGTCCCGTTTTCATGTTTTGCGCTCCCGACTCGTTTTCGGCGGTACCGAGGGCGTCGGGTCCCGTTTTCATGTTTTGCGCTCCCGGTCTCGTTTTTAGCGGTACCGTGGGCGTCGGGTCTCATTCTCATGTTTTGCGCTCCCGGACTCGTTTTAGCGGTACCGAGGGCGTCGGGTCCCGTTTTCATGTTTTGCGCGCCCGGACTCATTTTGGGCGGTACCGAGGGCGTAGGTTCCCGTTTTCATGTTTTGCGCGCCGGACTCGTTTTCGGCGGTACCGTGGGCGTCGGGTCCCGTTTTCATGTTTTGCGCTCCCGGACTCGTTTTTAGCGGTGCCGAGGGCGTCGGGTCCGTTTTCATGTTTTGCGCTCCCGGACTCGTTTTCGGCGGTACCGAGGGCGTCGGTCCCGTTTTCATGTTTTGCGCGCCGGACTCGTTTTCGGCGATACGTGGGCGTCGGTCCCGTTTTCATGTTTTGCGCTCCCGGACTCGTTTCGGCGGTACGTGGGCGTCGGTCCCGTTTTCATGTTTTGCGCTCCCGGACTCGTTTTCGGCGGTACCGAGGGCGTCGGGTCCCGTTTTCATGTTTTGCGCGCCCGACTCGTTTTCGGCGGTTAACCGTGGGCGTCGGGTCCCGTTTTCATGTTTTGCGCTCCCGACTCGTTTTCGGCGGTGCCGAGGGCGTCGGGTCCCGTTTTCATGTTTTGCGCGCCGGACTCGTTTTTGCGCGCCCGCGGGCGATGCGAGGGCGTCGGGTCCCGTTTTCATGTTTTGCGCGCCGGACTCGTTTTCGGCGGTACGTGGGCGTCGGGTCCCGTTTTCATGTTTTGCGCGCCGGACTCGTTTTCGCGGCATGCGAGGGCGTCGGGTCCCGTTTTCATGTTTTGCGCTCCCGGACTCGTTTTCGGCGGTGCGTGGGCGTCGGGTCCCGTTTTCATGTTTTGCGCTCCCGGACTCGTTTTTTAGCGGTGCATCGAGGGCGTCGGTCCCGTTTTCATGTTTTGCGCTCCCGGACTCGTTTTCGGCGGTGCGAGGGCGTCGGGTCCCGTTTTCATGTTTTGCGCGCCGGACTCGTTTTCGGCGGTACCGAGGGCGTCGGGTCCCGTTTTCATGTTTTGCGCTCCCCCGGACTCGTTTTCGGCGGTACGAGGGGCGTCGGTCCCGTTTTCATGTTTTGCGCTCCCGACTCGTTTTCGGCGGTACCGAGGGCGTCGGTCCCGTTTTCATGTTTTGCGCGCCCGGACTCGTTTTCGCGGTGCGAGGGGCGTCGGTCCCGTTTTCATGTTTTGCGCTCCCGGACTCGTTTTCGGCGGTGCACCGAGGGCGTCGGGTCTCGTTTTCATGTTTTGCGCTCCCGACTCGTTTTCGGCGGTGCGAGGGCGTCGGGTCCCGTTTTCATGTTTTGCGCGCCGGACTCGTTTCGGCGGTGCGAGGGCGTCGGGTCCCGTTTTCATGTTTTGCGCGCCCGGACTCGTTTTCGGCGGTTCCGGGGGCGTCGGGTCCCGTTTTCATGTTTTGCGCTCCCGGACTCGTTTTCGGCGGTGCGAGGGCGTCGGGTCCCGTTTTCATGTTTTGCGCTCCCGGACTCGTTTTCGGCGATGCACCGTGGGCGTCGGGTCCCGTTTTCATGTTTTGCGCTCCCGACTCGTTTTCGGCGGTATGCGAGGGCGTCGGGTCCCGTTTTCATGTTTTGCGCTCCCGGACTCGTTTTCGGCGGTGCAGAGGGCGTCGGGTCCCGTTTTCATGTTTTGCGCTCCCGGACTCGTTTTCGGCGGTACGGGGGCGTCGGGTCCCGTTTTCATGTTTTGCGCGCCCCGACTCGTTTTCGCGGTACCGTGGGCGTCGGGTCCCGTTTTCATGTTTTGCGCTCCCCGACTCGTTTTCGGCGGTGCCGAGGGCGTCGGGTCCCGTTTTCATGTTTTGCGCGCCGGACTCGTTTTCGGCGGTACCGAGGGCGTCGGGTCCCGTTTTCATGTTTTGCGCGCCCGACTCGTTTTCGGCGGTGCCGAGGGCGTCGGGTCCCGTTTTCATGTTTTGCGCTCCCGACTCGTTTTCGGCGGTACCGAGGGCGTCGGGTCCCGTTTTCATGTTTTGCGCGCCCGACTCGTTTTGGGTGCACGAGGGCGTCGGGTCCCGTTTTCATGTTTTGCGCGCCCGACTCGTTTTCGGCGGTGCACGAGGGCGTCGTTTTCATGGTCCCGTTTTCATGTTTTGCGCTCCCGGACTCGTTTTCGGCGGTGCCGAGGGCGTCGGGTCCCGTTTTCATGTTTTGCGCGCCCCGGACTCGTTTTCGGCGGTGCGAGGGCGTCGGGTCCCGTTTTCATGTTTTGCGCTCCCGGACTCGTTTTCGGCGGTGCCGAGGGCGTCGTCGGTCCCGTTTTCATGTTTTGCGCGCCGGACTCGTTTTCGGCGGTGCCGAGGGCGTCGGGTCCCGTTTTCATGTTTTGCGCTCCCGGACTCGTTTTCGGCGGTGCGTGGGCGTCGGGTCCCGTTTTCATGTTTTGCGCTCCCGGACTCGTTTTCGGCGGTACCGGGCGTCGTCGGGTCCCGTTTTCATGTTTTGCGCGCCCGACTCGTTTTCGGCGGTACGAGGGCGTCGGTCCCGTTTTCATGTTTTGCGCGCCCGACTCGTTTTCGGCGGTGCGAGGGGCGTCGGGTCCCGTTTTCATGTTTTGCGCTCCCGGACTCGTTTTCGGCGGTGCGAGGGGCGTCGGGTCCCGTTTTCATGTTTTGCGCGCCGGACTCGTTTTCGGCGATGCGAGGGCGTCGGGTCCCGTTTTCATGTTTTGCGCGCCGGACTCGTTTTCGGCGGTACCGAGGGCGTCGGTCCCGTTTTCATGTTTTGCGCGCCCGACTCGTTTTCGGCGGTACCGTGGTGGGCGTCGGGTCCCGTTTTCATGTTTTGCGCTCCCGGACTCGTTTTCGGCGGTGCCGAGGGCGTCGGGTCCCGTTTTCATGTTTTGCGCTCCCGGACTCGTTTTCGGCGGTACCGAGGGCGTCGGGTCCCGTTTTCATGTTTTGCGCGCTCGGACTCGTTTTGACGGTACGAGGGCGTCGGTCCCGTTTTCATGTTTTGCGCTCCCGGACTCGTTTTCGGCGGTACCGAGGGCGTCGGGTCCCGTTTTCATGTTTTGCGCTCCCGGTCTCGTTTTTAGCGGTACCGTGGGCGTCGGGTCTCATTCTCATGTTTTGCGCTCCCGACTCGTTTTCGCGGTACCGAGGGCGTCGGGTCCCGTTTTCATGTTTTGCGCGCCCGGACTCATTTTGGGCGGTACCGAGGGCGTAGGTTCCCGTTTTCATGTTTTGCGCGCCCGGACTCGTTTTCGGCGGTACCGTGGGCGTCGGGTCCCGTTTTCATGTTTTGCGCTCCCGGACTCGTTTTCGACGGTGCCGAGGGCGTCGGGTCCCGTTTTCATGTTTTGCGCGCCGGACTCGTTTTCGGCGGTTCCGAGGGCGTCGGGTCCCGTTTTCATGTTTTGCGCTCCCGGACTCGTTTTCGGCGGTGCACTCGGGCGCGCGTCGGTCCCCGTTTTCATGTTTTCGCGCCCGACTCGTTTTCGGCGGTGCGAGGGCGTCGGTCCCGTTTTCATGTTTTGCGCTCCCGGACTCGTTTTCGGCGGTACGAGGGCGTCTGGTCCCGTTTTCATGTTTTGCGCTCCCGGACTCGTTTTCGCGCGGCGGTACCGACTCGTTTTCGGGCGTCGGGTCCCGTTTTCATGTTTTGCGCTCCCGGACTCATTTCGGGCGGTACCGAGGGCGTCGGGTCCCGTTTTCATGTTTTGCGCGCCCAGACTCGTTTTCGCGGTGCGTGGGCGTCGGGTCCCGTTTTCATGTTTTGCGCGCCCGACTCGTTTTCGCGGTGCGAGGGCGTCGGGTCCCGTTTTCATGTTTTGCGCGCCCGGACTCGTTTTCGCGCACCGAGGGCGTCGGTCCCGTTTTCATGTTTTGCGCTCCGGACTCGTTTTCGGCGGTACGAGGCGTCGGTCCCGTTTTCATGTTTTGCGCGCCGGACTCGTTTTCGACGCGCACGAGGGCGTCGGGTCCGTTTTCATGTTTTGCGCTCCGGACTCGTTTTCGACTCGTTTTCGGCGGTGCAGGGGCGTCGGGTCCCGTTTTCATGTTTTGCGCTCCCGACTCGTTTTCGGCGGTACCGTGGGCGTCGGGTCCCGTTTTCATGTTTTGCGCTCCCGGACTCGTTTTTTCGCGGATGCGAGGGCGTCGGGTCCCGTTTTCATGTTTTGCGCTCCCGACTCGTTTTCGGCGGTACCGAGGGCGTCGGTCCCGTTTTCATGTTTTGCGCGCCCGACTCGTTTTCGGCGGTACCGAGGGCGTCGGGTCCCGTTTTCATGTTTTGCGCTCCCGACTCGTTTTCGGCGGTGCCGAGGGCGTCGGGTCCCGTTTTCATGTTTTGCGCTCCCGACTCGTTTTCGGCGGTACCGAGGGCGTCGGGTCCCGTTTTCATGTTTTGCGCTCCCGACTCGTTTTCGGCGGTACCGAGGGCGTCGGGTCCCGTTTTCATGTTTTGCGCGCTCCGACTCGTTTTCGGCGGTACCGAGGGCGTCGGGTCCCGTTTTCATGTTTTGCGCTCCCGACTCGTTTTCGCGGTGCACCGAGGGGCGTCGGTCCCGTTTTCATGTTTTGCGCGCCGGACTCGTTTTCGCGACGGGGCGTCGGGTCCCGTTTTCATGTTTTGCGCTCCCGACTCGTTTTCGCGCGTACCGAGGGCGTCGGGTCCCGTTTTCATGTTTTGCGCGCCCGACTCGTTTTCGCGCACGAGGGCGTCGGTCCCGTTTTCATGTTTTGCGCGCCCGACTCGTTTTCGGCGGTACCGAGGGCGTCGGTCCCGTTTTCATGTTTTGCGCTCCCGGACTCGTTTTCGCGGTGTACCGAGGGGCGTCGGGTCCCGTTTTCATGTTTTGCGCTCCCGGACTCGTTTTCAGCGGTACGAGGGCGTCGGTCCCGTTTTCATGTTTTGCGCGCCCGGACTCGTTTTTAGCGGTGCATCGAGGGCGTCGGTCCCGTTTTCATGTTTTGCGCGCCCGACTCGTTTTCGCGGCACCGTGGAGGGCGTCGGTCCCGTTTTCATGTTTTGCGCTCCCGGACTCGTTTTCGGCGATGCGAAGGGCGTCGGGTCCCGTTTTCATGTTTTGCGCGCCGACTCGTTTTCGGCGGTACCGAGGGCGTCGGGTCCCGTTTTCATGTTTTGCGCGCCCGGACTCGTTTTCGCGCGTACCGAGGGCGTCGGGTCCCGTTTTCATGTTTTGCGCTCCCGACTCGTTTTCGCGCGCACCGAGGGCGTCGGTCCCGTTTTCATGTTTTGCGCGCTCCGACTCGTTTTCGGCGGTACCGAGGGCGTCGGTTCCCGTTTTCATGTTTTGCGCGCCCGGACTCGTTTTCGGCGGTACCGTGGGCGTCGGGTCCCGTTTTCATGTTTTGCGCTCCCGACTCTCGTTTTCGCGCGTACCGAGGGCGTCGGTCCCGTTTTCATGTTTTGCGCTCCCGACTCGTTTTCGCGCGGTACGCGGGGCGTCGGGTCCCGTTTTCATGTTTTGCGCGCCCGACTCGTTTTCGTTTGCACGGGGCGTCGGGTCCCGTTTTCATGTTTTGCGCTCCCGACTCGTTTTCGCGCACCGAGGGCGTCGGTCCCGTTTTCATGTTTTGCGCGCCCGACTCGTTTTCGCGGTACCGGGGCGTCGGGTCCCGTTTTCATGTTTTGCGCTCCCGACTCGTTTTTGCGGTACCGGGGCGTCGGTCCCGTTTTCATGTTTTGCGCTCCCGACTCGTTTTCGGCGGTACCGAGGGCGTCGGTCCCGTTTTCATGTTTTGCGCGCCCGGACTCGTTTTCGGCGGTACCGAGGGCGTCGGTCCCGTTTTTTCATGTTTTGCGCGCCCGGACTCGTTTTCGGCGGTGCCGAGTGCGTCGGGTCCCGTTTTCATGTTTTGCGCTCCCGACTCGTTTTCGGCGGTGCCGAGGGCGTCGGTCCCGTTTTCATGTTTTGCGCTCCCGACTCGTTTTCGGCGGATCGCACCGAGGGCGTCGGTCCCGTTTTCATGTTTTGCGCGCCCGACTCGTTTTTGCGGTGCGTGGGCGTCGGTCCCGTTTTCATGTTTTGCGCTCCCGGACCCGACTCGTTTTTACGCACGAGGGCGTCGGTCCCGTTTTCATGTTTTGCGCTCCCGACTCGTTTTCGGCGGTGCGAGGGCGTCGGTCCCGTTTTCATGTTTTGCGCGCCCGACTCGTTTTCGGCGCACCGAGGGCGTCGGTCCCGTTTTCATGTTTTGCGCGCCGGACTCGTTTTCGGCGGCACCGTCGCGTTTTCAGGGCGTCGGTCCCGTTTTTTCATGTTTTGCGCTCCCGACTCGTTTTCGGCGGTACGAGGGCGTCGGTCCCGTTTTCATGTTTTGCGCTCCCGACTCGTTTTCGGCGGCATCGAGGGCGTCGGTCCCGTTTTCATGTTTTGCGCGCCCGACTCGTTTTCGCGCATACCGAGGCGTCGGGTCCCGTTTTCATGTTTTGCGCTCCCGACTCGTTTTTAGCGCACGAGGGCGTCGGTCCCGTTTTCATGTTTTGCGCTCCCGACTCGTTTTCGGCGGTACCGAGGGCGTCGGTCCCGTTTTCATGTTTTGCGCGCCCGACTCGTTTTTAGCGGCACGTGGGCGTCGGGTCCCGTTTTCATGTTTTGCGCTCCCGACTCGTTTTTTTCAGCGGTACCGAGGGCGTCGGTCCCGTTTTCATGTTTTGCGCGCCGACTCATTTTCGCGGCGTACCGAGGGCGTCGGTCCCGTTTTCATGTTTTGCGCGCCCGACTCGTTTTCGGCGGTACGAGGGCGTCGGTCCCGTTTTCATGTTTTGCGCTCCCGACTCGTTTTCGGGCGCACCGAGGGCGTCGGGTCCCGTTTTCATGTTTTGCGTGCCCGACTCGTTTTCGGCGCGTTCGCGAGGGCGTCGGTCCCGTTTTCATGTTTTGCGCGCCCGACTCGTTTTCGACGGTGCACGAGGGCGTCGGTCCCGTTTTCATGTTTTGCGCTCCCCGACTCGTTTCGCGCGCACGAGGGCGTCGGTCCCGTTTTCATGTTTTGCGCTCCCCATCTCGTTTTTAGCGTACGCGTGGGCGTCGTCGGGTCTCATTCTCATGTTTTGCGCTCCCGGACTCGGTTTTAGCGGTACCGAGGGCGTCGGGTCCCGTTTTCATGTTTTGCGCGCCCGGACTCATTTTGGGCGCTACCGAGGGCGTAGGTTCCCGTTTTCATGTTTTGGTCGCCCGGACTCGTTTTCGGCGGCACGTGGGCGTCGGTCCCGTTTTCATGTTTTGCGCTCCCGACTCGTTTTCGGCGCACGAGGGCGTCGGTCCCGTTTTCATGTTTTGCGCTCCCGACTCGTTTTCCGCGGTACCGAGGGCGTCGGGTCCCGTTTTCATGTTTTGCGCGCCCGACTCGTTTTCGGCGGCACGCGGCGGGCGTCGGTCCCGTTTTCATGTTTTGCGCGCCCGACTCGTTTTCGACGCACGAGGGCGTCGTCGGTCCCGTTTTCATGTTTTGCGCCCCCGACTCGTTTCGCGCGGTGCACGAGGGCGTCGGTCCCGTTTTCATGTTTTGCGCTCCCGACTCGTTTTCGGCGGTACCGAGGGCGTCGGGTCCCGTTTTCATGTTTTGCGCGCCCGACTCGTTTTCGGCGCACCGAGGGCGTCGGTCCCGTTTTCATGTTTTGCGCTCCCGACTCGTTTTCGCACGAGGGCGTCGGTCCCCGTTTTCATGTTTTGCGCTCCCCGGCTCGCGCGACCGAGGGCGTCGGTCCCGTTTTCATGTTTTGCGCTCCCGACTCATTTTTCGGCGGTACCGAGGGGCGTCGGTCCCGTTTTCATGTTTTGCGCGCCCGACTCGTTTTCGAGCGTACCGAGGGCGTCGGTCCCGTTTTCATGTTTTGCGCTCCCGACTCGTTTTCGGCGCGTGCAGGGGCGTCGGGTCCCGTTTTCATGTTTTGCGCGCCCGACTCGTTTTCGGCGGTACCGAGGGCGTCGGTCCCGTTTTCATGTTTTGCGCGCCCGACTCGTTTTCGGCGCGCACGAGGGCGTCGGTCCCGTTTTCATGTTTTGCGCGCCCGACTCGTTTTCGCGGCGCACGAGAGGGCGTCGGTCCCGTTTTCATGTTTTGCGCTCCCGGACTCGTTTTCGGCGGTACGAGGGCGTCGGTCCCGTTTCATGTTTTGCGCTCCCTCGACTCGTTTTCGCGGCGCCGTACCGCTCCGACATTTTCGCGGGCGAGGGCGTCGTCCCGTTTTCATGTTTTGCGCGCCCGACTCGTTTTCGGCGCACGTACGAGGGCGTCGGTCCCGTTTTCATGTTTTGCGCGCCCGACTCGTTTTCGGCGCACGAGGGCGTCGGTCCCGTTTTCATGTTTTGCGCTCCCGACTCGTTTTCGCGCGCACGAGGGCGTCGGTCCCGTTTTCATGTTTTGCGCTCCCGACTCGTTTTCGGCGCACCGAGGGCGTCGGTCCCGTTTTCATGTTTTGCGCGCCCGACTCGTTTTCGGCGGCACGAGGGCGTCGTCGGTCCCGTTTTCATGTTTTGCGCGCCCGGACTCGTTTTCGACGGTACGAGGGCGTCGGTCCCGTTTTCATGTTTTGCGCTCCCGACTCGTTTTCGACTTGCGCACGAGGCGTCGGGGCGTCGTTTCCCGTTTTCATGTTTTGCGCGCCCGGACTCGTTTTCGGCCGTACCGTGGGCGTCCGGTCCCGTTTTCATGTTTTGCGCTCCCCGACTCGTTTTCGGCGGTACCGAGGGCGTCGGGTCCCGTTTTCATGTTTTGCGCTCCCGACTCGTTTTCGGGCGTACCGAGGGCGTCGGTACCCGTTTTCATGTTTTGCGCTCCCGACTCGTTTTCGGCGTGCACGAGGGCGTCGGTCCCGTTTTCATGTTTTGCGCGCCCCGACTCGTTTTCGGCGGTACCGAGGGCGTCGGTCCCGTTTTCATGTTTTGCGCTCCCGGACTCGTTTTTAGCGCACCGTGGGCGTCGGTCCCGTTCTCATGTTTTGCGCTCCCGACTCGCTTTCGCGCGCACGAGGGCGTCGGTCCCGTTTTCATGTTTTGCGCGCCCGACTCATTTTCGGCGTGCACGAGGGCGTCGGTCCCGTTTTCATGTTTTGCGCGCCCGGACTCGTTTTCGGCGCACCGTGGGCGTCGGTCCCGTTTTCATGTTTTGCGCGCCCGGACTCGTTTCGCGCGCGTACCGAGGGCGTCGGTCCCGTTTTCATGTTTTGCGCTCCCGACTCGTTTTCGGCGGCACCGAGGGCGTCGGTCCCCGTTTTCATGTTTTGCGCGCCCGACTCGTTTTCGCGACTCGTTTTTTGCGCCGACTCGTTTTCGCGGCACCGGGCGTCGGTCCCGTTTTCATGTTTTGCGCGCCCCGACTCGTTTTCGGCGCACCGAGGGCGTCGGTCCCGTTTTCATGTTTTGCGCGCCCGACTCGTTTTCGCGGCGCACGGTGGGCGTCGGGTCCCGTTTTCATGTTTTGCGCGCCCGACTCGTTTTCGGGCGGTACCGTGGGCGTCGGTCCCGTTTTCATGTTTTGCGCTCCCGACTCGTTTTCGGCGCACCGAGGGCGTCGGTCCCGTTTTCATGTTTTGCGCGCCCGACTCGTTTTCGGCGCGCGCCGGGGGGCGTCGGTCCCGTTTTCATGTTTTGCGCTCCCGACTCGTTTTCGCGCGCACGAGGGCGTCGGTCCCGTTTTCATGTTTTGCGCTCCCCGACTCGTTTTCGGCGCACGAGGGCGTCGGTCCCGTTTTCATGTTTTGCGCTCCCGACTCGTTTTCGGCGCATCGAGGGCGTCGGTCCCGTTTTCATGTTTTGCGCTCCCGACTCGTTTTCATGCGCACGAGGGCGTCGGTCCCGTTTTCATGTTTTGCGCTCCCCGACTCGTTTTCGGCGGCGATACGAGGGCGTCGGTCCCGTTTTCATGTTTTGCGCGCCCGACTCGTTTTCGGCGGTACCGAGGGCGTCGGTCCCGTTTTCATGTTTTGCGCTCCCGACTCGTTTTCGGCGGTACCGTGGGCGTCGGGTCCCGTTCTCATGTTTTGCGCTCCCGACTCGTTTTCGCGGACCGAGGGCGTCGGGTCCCGTTTTCATGTTTTGCGCGCCCGGACTCATTTTGGGCGGTACCGAGGGCGTAGGTTCCCGTTTTCATGTTTTGCGCGCCCGACTCGTTTTTTCGCGCACCGTGGGCGTCGGTCCCGTTTTCATGTTTTGCGCTCCCGACTCGTTTTTCGGCGTACCGAGGGCGTCGGTCCCGTTTTCATGTTTTGCGCGCCCGACTCGTTTTCGCACGGTGGGCGAGGGCGTCGGGTCCCGTTTTCATGTTTTGCGCGCCCGACTCGTTTTCGGCGGTACCGAGGGCGTCGGGTCCCGTTTTCATGTTTTGCGCGCCCCGACTCGTTTTCGGCGGTACGGAGGGCGTCGGTCCCGTTTTCATGTTTTGCGCGCCCGACTCGTTTTCGACGCGCACGAGGGCGTCGGTCCCGTTTTCATGTTTTGCGCTCCCGACTCGTTTTCGCGCACCGAGGGCGTCGGGTCCCGTTTTCATGTTTTGCGCGCCCGACTCGTTTTCGCGGTACCGTGGGCGTCGGTCCCGTTTTCATGTTTTGCGCGCCCGACTCGTTTTCGGCGTGCACGAGGGCGTCGGTCCCGTTTTCATGTTTTGCGCTCCCGACTCGTTTCGGCGGCACCGAGGGCGTCGGTCCCGTTTTCATGTTTTGCGCTCCCGACTCATTTTGGGCGGTACCGAGGGCGTCGGTCCCGTTTTCATGTTTTGCGCGCCCGACTCGTTTTCGGCGCACCGGGCGTCGGTCCCGTTTTCATGTTTTGCGCTCCCGACTCGTTTTCGGCGGTGCCGAGGGCGTCGGTCCCGTTTTCATGTTTTGCGCGCCCGACTCGTTTTCGCGGCACCGAGGGCGTCGGTCCCGTTTTCATGTTTTGCGCTCCCGACTCGTTTTTTTGCGCACCGAGGGCGTCGGGTCCCCCGTTTTCATGTTTTGCGCGCCCGACTCGTTTTCGACGGCATTTTCGCACGGGGCGTCGGTCCCGTTTTCATGTTTTGCGCTCCCCGACTCGTTTTCGGCGGCACCGAGGGCGTCGGTCCCGTTTTCATGTTTTGCGCGCCCGACTCATTTTGGGCGGCACGAGGGCGTCGGTCCCGTTTTCATGTTTTGCGCGCCCGACTCGTTTTCGGCGCGTACCGGGGCGTCGGTCCCGTTTTCATGTTTTGCGCTCCCGACTCGTTTTCGGCGTGCACGAGGGCGTCGGTCCCGTTTTCATGTTTTGCGCTCCCGACTCGTTTTCGGGCGTGCACGAGGGCGTCGGTCCCGTTTTCATGTTTTGCGCGCCCGACTCGTTTTCGGCGGTACCGAGGGCGTCGGGTCCCGTTTTCATGTTTTGCGCGCTCCCGACTCGTTTTCGGCGCACGAGGGCGTCGGTCCCGTTTTCATGTTTTGCGCTCCCGACTCGTTTTTAGCGGCACCGAGGGCGTCGGTCCCGTTTTCATGTTTTGCGCTCCCGACTCGTTTTCGCGGCACGAGGGCGTCGGTCCCGTTTTCATGTTTTGCGCGACTCCCGACCCGTCATTTTTGCGAGACTCGAGGGCGTAGGGCGTCGGTCCCGTTTTCATGTTTTGCGCGCCCGACTCGTTTTCGGCGCACGAGGGCGTCGGGTCCCGTTTTCATGTTTTGCGCTCCCGACTCGTTTTCGGCGCACCGAGGGCGTCGGGTCCCGTTTTCATGTTTTGCGCGCCCGACTCGTTTTCGGCGCGCACCGAGGCGTCGGTCCCGTTTTCATGTTTTGCGCGCCCGACTCGTTTCGCGCACGACCGAGGCGTCGGTCCCGTTTTCATGTTTTGCGCGCCCCGACTCGTTTTCGCGCACCGAGGGCGTCGGTCCCGTTTTCATGTTTTGCGCTCCCGACTCGTTTTCGCGCATACCGAGGGCGTCGGTCCCGTTTTCATGTTTTGCGCGCCCGACTCGTTTTCGTTTTGCGCGCGCTCATTTTCGACCGTGGGCGTCGGTCCCGTTTTCATGTTTTGCGCGCCCGACTCGTTTTCGACGGCACCGAGGGCGTCGGTCCCGTTTTCATGTTTTGCGCTCCCGACTCGTTTTCGGCGCACGAGGGCGTCGGTCCCGTTTTCATGTTTTGCGCTCCCGACTCGTTTTTAGCGGCACCGTGGGCGTCGGTCTCATTCTCATGTTTTGCGCTCCCGACTCGTTTTTAGCGGCATCGAGGGCGTCGGTCCCGTTTTCATGTTTTGCGCGCCCGACTCATTTTGGGCGGCACCGAGGGCGTAGGTTCCCGTTTTCATGTTTTGCGCGCCCGACTCGTTTTCGGCGCACCGTGGGCGTCGGTCCCGTTTTCATGTTTTGCGCTCCCGACTCGTTTTCGCGCACGTGCGAGGGCGTCGGGGTCCCGTTTTCATGTTTTGCGCTCCCGACTCGTTTTCGCGCGCACCGAGGGCGTCGGTCCCGTTTTCATGTTTTGCGCGCCGACTCGTTTTCGCGCACGAGGGCGTCGGTCCCGTTTTCATGTTTTGCGCGCCCGACTCGTTTTCGACGGCACACCGGGCGTCGGGTCCCGTTTTCATGTTTTGCGCTCCCGACTCGTTTTCGGCACGAGGGCGTCGGTCCCGTTTTCATGTTTTGCGCGCCCCGACTCGTTTTTTGCGCGTACCGAGGGCGTCGGTCCCGTTTTCATGTTTTGCGCTCCCCGACTCGTTTCTCGCGACCGAGGGCGTCGGTCCCGTTTTCATGTTTTGCGCGCCCCGACTCGTTTTCGGCGCACGAGGGCGTCGGTCCCGTTTTCATGTTTTGCGCTCCCCCGACTCGTTTTCGGCGCACCGAGGGCGTCGGTCCCGTTTTCATGTTTTGCGCTCCCGACTCGTTTTCGGCGCGCATACCGAGGGCGTCGGTCCCGTTTTCATGTTTTGCGCGCCCGACTCGTTTTCGGCGCACCGAGGGCGTCGGTCCCGTTTTCATGTTTTGCGCTCCCGACTCGTTTTCGCGCACCGAGGGCGTCGGTCCCGTTTTCATGTTTTGCGCGCCCGACTCGTTTTCGGCGCACCGAGGGCGTCGGTCCCGTTTTCATGTTTTGCGCGCCCGACTCGTTTTCGCGGCGCGCATCGAGGGCGTCGGTCCCGTTTTCATGTTTTGCGCTCCCGACTCGTTTTCGGCGCACCGAGGGGCGTCGGTCCCGTTTTCATGTTTTGCGCTCCCGACTCGTTTTC
Source organism: Schoenoplectus tabernaemontani (assembly GCA_037127355.1). Taxonomy (NCBI): domain Eukaryota; kingdom Viridiplantae; phylum Streptophyta; class Magnoliopsida; order Poales; family Cyperaceae; genus Schoenoplectus; species Schoenoplectus tabernaemontani. Next base: position 14,672,127 of record CM073755.1, on the reverse strand, counting down.
GCGCACCGAGGGCGTCGTGTCCCGTTTTCATGTTTTGCGCTCCCGACTCGTTTTCGCGGCACCGAGGGCGTCGGTCCCGTTTTCATGTTTTGCGCGCTCCCGACTCGTTTTCGGCGGCACCGAGGGCGTCGGTCCCGTTTTCATGTTTTGCGCTCCCGACTCGTTTTTCGCGCACCGAGGGCGTCGGGTCCCGTTTTCATGTTTTGCGCTCCCGACTCGTTTTTAGCGCACCGAGGGCGTCGGTCCCGTTTCATGTTTTGCGCTCCCGACTCGTTTTCGCGCACGGCGAGGGCGTCGGTCCCGTTTTCATGTTTTGCGCGCCCGACTCATTTTGGGCGCTACCGAGGGCGTAGGTTCCCGTTTTCATGTTTTGCGCGCCCGGACTCGTTTTCGGCGGTACCGTGGGCGTCGGTCCCGTTTTCATGTTTTGCGCTCCCGACTCGTTTTCGGCGCACCGAGGCGTCGGTCCCGTTTTCATGTTTTGCGCTCCCGACTCGTTTTCGCGCGGCACCGAGGGCGTCGGTCCCGTTTTCATGTTTTGCGCGCCCGACTCGTTTTCGGCGCACGAGGGCGTCGGTCCCGTTTTCATGTTTTGCGCGCCCGACTCGTTTTCGCGCGCACGAGGGGCGTCGGTCCCGTTTTCATGTTTTGCGCTCCCGACTCGTTTTCGCGCACCGAGGGCGTCGGTCCCGTTTTCATGTTTTGCGCGCCCGACTCGTTTTCGCGCGTACACGAGGGCGTCGGTCCCGTTTTCATGTTTTGCGCTCCCGACTCGCTTTCGGCGCACGAGGGCGTCGGGTCCCGTTTTCATGTTTTGCGCTCCCGACTCGTTTTCGGCGGCACCGAGGGCGTCGGTCCCGTTTTCATGTTTTGCGCGCCCGACTCGTTTTCGCGCACCGAGGGCGTCGGTCCCGTTTTCATGTTTTGCGCGCACGACTCGTCGGTCCCGTTTTCATGTTTTGCGCTCCCGACTCGACGAGAGGGCGTCGGTCCCGTTTTCATGTTTTGCGCGCCCGACTCGTTTTCGGCGCACCGAGGGCGTCGGTCCCGTTTTCATGTTTTGCGCTCCCGACTCGTTTTTAGCGGCACGAGGGCGTCGGTCCCGTTTCATGTTTTGCGCTCCCGACTCGTTTTCGCGCACCGAGGGGGCGTCGGTCCCGTTTTCATGTTTTGCGCTCCCGACTCATTTTGGGCGCACACGAGGGCGTAGGTCCCGTTTTCATGTTTTGCGCGCCCGACTCGTTTTCGCGCACGAGGGCGTCGGGTCCCGTTTTCATGTTTTGCGCTCCCGACTCGTTTTCGGCGCACCGAGGGCGTCGGTCCCGTTTTCATGTTTTGCGCTCCCGACTCGTTTTCGCTTGCGTACCGAGGGCGTCGTGTCCCGTTTTCATGTTTTGCGCGCCCGACTCATTTTCGGCGGCACCGAGGGCGTCGGTCCCGTTTTCATGTTTTGCGCGCCCGACTCGTTTTCGCGGCACGAGGGCGTCGGTCCCGTTTTCATGTTTTGCGCTCCCGACTTTCGTTTTCGCGTTTTGCGCGCACGGGCGTCGGTCCCGTTTTCATGTTTTGCGCGCCCGACTCGTTTTTAGCGTCGAGGGCGTCGGTCCCGTTTTCATGTTTTGCGCTCCCGACTCGTTTTTAGCGCACCGAGGGCGTCGGTCCCGTTTTCATGTTTTGCGCGCCCGACTCATTTTGGGCGCACCGAGGGCGTCGGTCCCGTTTTCATGTTTTGCGCGCCCGACTCATTTTCGCGCACCGAGGGCGTCGGTCCCGTTTTCATGTTTTGCGCGCCCGACTCGTTTTCGGCGCATACCGAGGGCGTCGGTCCCGTTTTCATGTTTTGCGCTCCCGACTCGTTTTCGCGGCACCGAGGGCGTCGGTCCCGTTTTCATGTTTTGCGCGCCCGACTCGTTTTCGCGATACCGTGGGCGTCGTGTCCCGTTTTCATGTTTTGCGCTCCCGACTCGTTTTCGCGCACCGAGGGCGTCGGTCCCGTTTTCATGTTTTGCGCGCCCGACTCGTTTTCGCGCACCGAGGGCGTCGGTCCCGTTTTCATGTTTTGCGCTCCCCGACTCGTTTTTTGGCGCATACGAGGGCGTCGGTCCCGTTTTCATGTTTTGCGCTCCCGACTCGTTTTCGCGCACACGAGGGCGTCGGTCCCGTTTTCATGTTTTGCGCTCCCGACTCGCTTTTCGCGCACCGAGGGCGTCGGTCCCGTTTTCATGTTTTGCGCGCCCGACTCGTTTTGGGCGCGCACCGAGGGCGTCGGTCCCGTTTTCATGTTTTGCGCGCCCGACTCGTTTTCGGCGCACCGAGGGCGTCGGTCCCGTTTTCATGTTTTGCGCTCCCCGACTCGTTTTTCGCGCACGAGGGCGTCGGTCCCGTTTTCATGTTTTGCGCGCCCGACTCGTTTTCGCGGCACCGAGGGGGCGTCGGTCCCGTTTTCATGTTTTGCGCTCCCGACTCGTTTTGTTTTGCGCGCTCGCATCGACGGGCGTCGGTCCCGTTTTCATGTTTTGCGCGCCCCGACTCGTTTTCGCGCACCGAGGGCGTCGGTCCCGTTTTCATGTTTTGCGCTCCCGACTCGTTTTCGGCGGCACCGAGGGCGTCGGTCCCGTTTTCATGTTTTGCGCGCCCGACTCGTTTTCGCGCGCACGAGGGCGTCGGTCCCGTTTTCATGTTTTGCGCGCCCGACTCGTTTTCGCGCGCACGAGGGCGTCGGTCCCGTTTTCATGTTTTGCGCTCCCCGACTCGTTTTCGGCGTACCGAGGGCGTCGGGTCCCGTTTTCATGTTTTGCGCGCCCGACTCGTTTTCGGCGGTACCGAGGGCGTCGGTCCCGTTTTCATGTTTTGCGCTCCCGACTCGTTTTCGGCGGCACGAGGGCGTCGGTCCCGTTTTTCATGTTTTGCGCGCCCGACTCGTTTTCGGCGGTACCGAGGGCGTCGGTCCCGTTTTCATGTTTTGCGCTCCCGACTCGTTTTCCGCGCACCGAGGGCGTCGGTCCCGTTTTCATGTTTTGCGCTCCCGACTCATTTTGGGCGGCACCGAGGGCGTCGGTCCCGTTTTCATGTTTTGCGCGCCCGACTCGTTTTCGGCGCACCGAGGGCGTCGGTCCCGTTTTCATGTTTTGCGCTCCCGACTCGTTTTTAGCGCACGTGGGCGTCGGTCTCGTTCTCATGTTTTGCGCTCCCGACATGTTTTGCGCGCCCCGCGCACCGAGGGCGTCGGTCCCGTTTTCATGTTTTGCGCGCCCGACTCATTTTGGGCGGCACCGAGGGCGTAGGTTCCCGTTTTCATGTTTTGCGCGCCCGACTCGTTTTCGGCGCGCACGTGGGCGTCGGTCCCGTTTTCATGTTTTGCGCTCCCGACTCGTTTTCGGCGCACGAGGGCGTCGGTCCCGTTTTCATGTTTTGCGCTCCCGACTCGTTTTTGCGCACCGAGGGCGTCGGGCGTCGGTCCCGTTTTCATGTTTTGCGCGCCCGAACTCGTTTTCGGCGGCACCGAGGGCGTCGGTCCCGTTTTCATGTTTTGCGCGCCCGACTCGTTTTCGCGGTACGTACGAGGGCGTCGGTCCCGTTTTCATGTTTTGCGCTCCCCGACTCGTTTTCGCGCGCACCGAGGGCGTCGGTCCCGTTTTCATGTTTTGCGCTCCCGACTCGTTTTCGCGGTACCGAGGGCGTCGGTCCCGTTTTCATGTTTTGCGCGCCCGACTCGTTTTCGGCGCATCGAGGGCGTCGGTCCCGTTTTCATGTTTTGCGCTCCCGACTCGTTTTCGCGCACCGAGGGCGTCGGTCCCGTTTTCATGTTTTGCGCTCCCGACTCGTTTTTGGCGCGCACCGAGGGCGTCGGTCCCGTTTTCATGTTTTGCGCTCCCGACTCGTTTTCGCGCACCGAGGGCGTCGGTCCCGTTTTCATGTTTTGCGCGCCCGACTCGTTTTCGCGCACCGAGGGCGTCGGTCCCGTTTTCATGTTTTGCGCTCCCGACTCGTTTTTTTTTCGCGCGCGGAGGGCGTCGGTCCCGTTTTCATGTTTTGCGCGCCCGACTCGTTTTCGGCGCACGAGGGCGTCGGTCCCGTTTTCATGTTTTGCGCGCCCCGACTCGTTTTCGGCGCACCGAGGGCGTCGGTCCCGTTTTCATGTTTTGCGCGCCCGACTCGTTTTCGCGGCACGAGGGCGTCGGTCCCGTTTTCATGTTTTGCGCGCCCGACTCGTTTTCGCGCGCACGAGGGCGTCGGTCCCGTTTTCATGTTTTGCGCTCCCGACTCGTTTTCGGCGCAGTACCGAGGGCGTCGGTCCCGTTTTCATGTTTTGCGCGCCCGCCGTTTCTCGACTTTTCGCGCGTGCACCGTTTCGGGCGTCGTCGGTCCCGTTTTCATGTTTTGCGCGCCCGACTCGCTTTCGCGCACCGAGGGCGTCGGTCCCGTTTTCATGTTTTGCGCGCCCCGACTCGTTTTCGCGCGCACCGAGGGCGTCGGTCCCGTTTTCATGTTTTGCGCGCTCCCGACTCGTTTTCGACGCGCACCGAGGGCGTCGGGTCCCGTTTTCATGTTTTGCGCTCCCGACTCATTTTCGGCGCACCGAGGGCGTAGGTCCCGTTTTCATGTTTTGCGCGCCCGACTCGTTTTCGGCGCGTCGAGGGCGTCGGTCCCGTTTTCATGTTTTGCGCTCCCGACTCGTTTTCGGCGGCACGAGGGCGTCGGTCCCGTTTTCATGTTTTGCGCTCCCGACTCGTTTTCGCGCACGAGGGCGCGTTTTCATGTTTTGTTTTCCATGTTTTGCGCATGTTTTGCGCCCCGACTCATTTTCTGGCGGCACCGTGAGGGCGTCGGTCCCGTTTTCATGTTTTGCGCGCCCGACTCGTTTTCGCGCACCGAGGGCGTCGGTCCCGTTTTCATGTTTTGCGCTCCCGACTCGTTTTCGCGCACGAGGGCGTCGGTCCCCGTTTTCATGTTTTGCGCGCCCGACTCGTTTTCGGGCGCACCGAGGGCGTCGGTCCCGTTTTCATGTTTTTGCGCGCCCGGACTCGTTTTCGCGCACCGAGGGCGTCGGTCCCGTTTTCATGTTTTGCGCTCCCGACTCGTTTTCGCGTACCGAGGGCGTCGGTCCCGTTTTCATGTTTTGCGCGCCCGACTCGTTTTCGGCGCACCGAGGGCGTCGGTCCCGTTTTCATGTTTTGCGCTCCCGACTCGTTTTCGCGCACCGAGGGCGTCGGTCCCGTTTTCATGTTTTGCGCGCCCGACTCGTTTTCGCGCGTACCGAGGGCGTCGGTCCCGTTTTCATGTTTTGCGCGCCCGACTCGTTTTCGCGCACCGAGGGCGTCGGGTCCCGTTTTCATGTTTTGCGCGCCCCGACTCGCTTTCGCGCACGAGGGCGTCGGTCCCGTTTTCATGTTTTGCGCTCCCGACTCGTTTTCGCGCGCCGAGGGCGTCGGTCCCGTTTTCATGTTTTGCGCTCCCGACTCGTTTTCCCGACTCGTTTTCACGCACGAGGGCGTCGTGTCCCGTTTTCATGTTTTGCGCGCCCGACTCGTTTTCGCGCACGCGTGGGCGTCGGTCCCGTTTTCATGTTTTGCGCGCTCGACTCGTTTTCGACGGCACCGAGGGCGTCGGTCCCGTTTTCATGTTTTGCGCTCCCGACTCGTTTTCGCGCACGCACCGAGGCGTCGGTCCCGTTTTCATGTTTTGCGCTCCCGACTCGTTTTCGGCGGCGCGGGCGTCGGTCCCGTTTTCATGTTTTGCGCTCCCGACTCGTTTTTAGCGCACCGAGGGCGTCGGTCTCGTTTCATGTTTTGCGCTCCCGACTCGTTTTTAGCGCGCACCGAGGGCGTCGGGTCCCGTTTTCATGTTTTGCGCGCCCGACTCATTTTGGGCGTACCGAGGGCGTAGGTTCCCGTTTTCATGTTTTGCGCGCCCGACTCGTTTTCGCGCACCGTGGGCGTCGGGTCCCGTTTTCATGTTTTGCGCTCCCGACTGCTTTTCTCGCACCGAGGGCGTCGGTCCCGTTTTCATGTTTTGCGCCCCCGACTCGTTTTTAGCGCGCACGAGGCGTCGGTCCCGTTTTCATGTTTTGCGCGCCCGACTCGTTTCTCGCGGCACCGAGGGCGTCGGTCCCGTTTTCATGTTTTGCGCGCCCGACTTTCCCGCGCGACCGTGCGTACCGCGTTTCCGTGTCGGGCGTCGTCGGTCCCGTTTTCATGTTTTGCGCTCCCTACTCGTTTTCGCGGCACCGAGGGCGTCGGTCCCGTTTTCATGTTTTGCGCTCCCGACTCGTTTTCGTGCGCCGAGGGCGTCGTGTCCTGTTTTCATGTTTTGCGTGCCCGGACTCGTTTTCGACGGTACCGAGGGCGTCGGGTCCTGTTTTCATGTTTTGCGCTCCCCGACTCGTTTTCGGCGGTACCGAGGGCGTAGGTTCCCGTTTTCATGTTTTGCGCGCCCGGACTCGTTTTCGCGCGGTACCGTGGGCGTCGGGTCCCGATTTCATGTTTTGCGCTCCCGGTCTCGTTTTTAGCGCTACCGTGGGCGTCGGGTCTCGTTCTCATGTTTTGCGCTCCCGACTCGCTTTTTAGCGGCACCGAGGGCGTCGGTCCCGTTTTCATGTTTTGCGCGCCGACTCATTTTGGGCGGTACCGAGGGCGTAGGTTCCCGTTTTCATGTTTTGCGCGCCCGACTCGCTTTCGGCGCACGTGGGCGTCGGTCCCGTTTTCATGTTTTGCGCTCCCGACTCGTTTTCAACGCGCACCGAGGGCGTCGTGTCCCGTTTTCATGTTTTGCGCGCCCGACTCGTTTTCGCGGCACCGAGGGCGTCGGTCCCGTTTTCATGTTTTGCGCGCCCGACTCGTTTTCGACGCACCGAGGGCGTCGGTCCCGTTTTCATGTTTTGCGCTCCCGACTCGTTTTCGCGCGCACCGAGGGCGTCGGTCCCGTTTTCATGTTTTGCGCTCCCGACTCGTTTTCGCGGTACACGAGGGCGTCGGTCCCGTTTTCATGTTTTGCGCTCCCGACTCGCTTTCGCGGCGCACCGAGGGCGTCGGTCCCGTTTTCATGTTTTGCGCGCCCGACTCATTTTCGGCGCGCACCGAGGCGCGTCGGTCCCGTTTTCATGTTTTGCGCGCCCGACTCGTTTTCGCGCACCGAGGGCGTCGGTCCCGTTTTCATGTTTTGCGCGCCCGACTCGTTTTCGCGGCACGAGGGCGTCGGTCCCGTTTTCATGTTTTGCGCTCCCGACTCGTTTTCGGGCGCATCGAGGGCGTCGGTCCCGTTTTCATGTTTTGCGCTCCCGACTCGTTTTCTGCGCACGAGGGCGTCGGTCCCGTTTTCATGTTTTGCGCGCCCGACTCGTTTCGCGCATACGAGGGCGTCGGTCCCGTTTTCATGTTTTGCGCTCCCGACTCGTTTTCGCGCACCGAGGGCGTCGGTCCCGTTTTCATGTTTTGCGCTCCCGACTCGTTTTCGCGCACCGAGGGCGTCGTCGTCCCGTTTTCATGTTTTGCGCCCCGACTCGCTTTTTGCGCGCACCGAGGGCGTCGGGTCCCGTTTTCATGTTTTGCGCTCCCGACTCGTTTTCGCGCACCGAGGGCGTCGGTCCCGTTTTCATGTTTTGCGCTCCCGACTCGTTTTCGCGGCACCGAGGGCGTCGGTCCCGTTTTCATGTTTTGCGCGCCCGACTCGTTTTCGCCGCGTACCGAGGGCGTCGGTCCCGTTTTCATGTTTTGCGCTCCCGACTCGTTTTCGCGCACCGAGGGCGTCGGTCCCGTTTTCATGTTTTGCGCGCCCGACTCGTTTTCGCGCACCGAGGGCGTCGGTCCCGTTTTCATGTTTTGCGCTCCCGACTCGTTTTTAGCGCGCACGAGGGCGTCGGTCCCGTTTTCATGTTTTGCGCGCCCGACTCGTTTTCGCGCGCACGAGGGCGTCGGTCCCGTTTTCATGTTTTGCGCGCCCGACTCATTTTCGCGCGCACGAGGGCGTCGGTCCCCGTTTTCATGTTTTGCGCTCCCGACTCGTTTTCGCGGCACGAGGGCGTCGGTCCCGTTTTCATGTTTTGCGCTCCCGACTCGTTTTTAGCGCACCGTGGGCGTCGGTCGGTCTCCGTTCTCATGTTTTGCGCTCCCGACTCGCTTTCGAGCGCACCGAGGGCGTCGGTCCCGTTTTCATGTTTTGCGCGCCCCGACTCATTTTGGGCGGCACCGAGGGCGTAGGTCCCGTTTTCATGTTTTGCGCGCCCGACTCGTTTTCGCGCACGAGGGCGTCGGTCCCGTTTTCATGTTTTGCGCTCCCGACTCGTTTTCGCGCACCGAGGGCGTCGGTCCCGTTTTCATGTTTTGCGCTCCCGACTCGTTTTCGCGCGCACCGAGGGCGTCGGTCCCGTTTTCATGTTTTGCGCGCCCGACTCGTTTTTCGCGCGCACTCGTTTCGATGGCGTCGTCGGTCCCGTTTTCATGTTTTGCGCGCCCGACTCGTTTTCGACGCGCACGAGGGCGTCGGTCCCGTTTTCATGTTTTGCGCGCCCGACTCGTTTTCGCGCACGAGGGCGTCGGTCCCGTTTTCATGTTTTGCGCGCCCCCGACTCGTTTTCGCGCGCACGAGGGCGTCGGTCCCGTTTTCATGTTTTGCGCTCCCGACTCGTTTTCGCGCACCGAGGGCGTCGGTCCCGTTTTCATGTTTTGCGCTCCCGACTCGTTTTCGCGCACCGAGGGCGTCGGTCCCGTTTTCATGTTTTGCGCGCCCGACTCGTTTTCGGCGCACCGAGGGCGTCGGTCCCGTTTTCATGTTTTGCGCGCCCGACTCGTTTTCGCGCACGAGGGCGTCGGTCCCGTTTTCATGTTTTGCGCTCCCGACTCGCTTTTCGCTGCACGCGTACGAGGGCGTCGGTCCCGTTTTCATGTTTTGCGCGCCCCGACTCGTTTTCGCGCATCGAGGGCGTCGGTCCCCGTTTTCATGTTTTGCGCGCCCGACTCGTTTTCGCGCACCGAGGGCGTCGGTCCCGTTTTCATGTTTTGCGCTCCCGACTCGTTTTCGCGGCACCGAGGGCGTCGGTCCCGTTTTCATGTTTTGCGCGCCCGACTCGTTTTTCTGGCGGCACCGTGGGCGTCGGTCCCGTTTTCATGTTTTGCGCTCCCGGACTCGTTTTCGCGCACGAGGGCGCGTCGGTCCCCGTTTTCGTTTTGCGCGCCCGACTCGTTTTCGCGTGGGCGTCGGTCCCGTTTTCATGTTTTGCGCGCCCGACTCGTTTTCGGCGCACCGAGGGCGTCGGTCCCGTTTTCATGTTTTGCGCTCCCGACTCGTTTTCGCGCACGAGGGCGTCGGTCCCGTTTTCATGTTTTGCGCGCCGTTTTCGACTCGTTTTCGCGCACGAGGGCGTCGGTCCCGTTTTCATGTTTTGCGCGCCCGACTCGTTTTCGCGCACGAGGGCGTCGGTCCCGTTTTCATGTTTTGCGCTCCCGACTCGTTTCGCGCGCACGAGGGCGTCGGTCCCGTTTTCATGTTTTGCGCTCCCGACTCGTTTTCGGCGGCACCGAGGGCGTCGGTCCCGTTTTCATGTTTTGCGCTCCCGACTCGTTTTCGCGCACCGAGGGCGTCGGTCCCGTTTTCATGTTTTGCGCTCCCGACTCGTTTTCGACGCGCACCGAGGGCGTCGGTCCCGTTTTCATGTTTTGCGCTCCCGACTCGCTTTTTAGCGCACCGAGGGCGTCGGTCCCGTTTTCATGTTTTGCGCGCCCGACTCATTTTGGGCGCACCGAGGGCGTAGGTTCCCGTTTTCATGTTTTGCGCGCCCGACTCGTTTTCGCGGCACGCGGGCGTCGGTCCCGTTTTCATGTTTTGCGCTCCCGACTCGTTTTCGCTCCCGACTCGTTTGCGCACCGAGGGCGTCGTGTCCCGTTTTCATGTTTTGCGTGCCCGGACTCGTTTTCGGCGGTACCGTGGGCGTCGGGTCCTGTTTTCATGTTTTGCGCGCTCAGACTCGTTTTCGACGGTACCGAGGGCGTCGGGTCCCGTTTTCATGTTTTGCGCTCCCCGACTCGATTTCGGCGGTACCGAGGGCGTCGGGTCCCGTTTTCATGTTTTGCGCTCCCGATCTCGTTTTTAGCGCACCGTGGGCGTCGGTCTCATTCTCATGTTTTGCGCTCCCGACTCGTTTTGCGCACCGAGGGCGTCGGTCCCGTTTTCATGTTTTGCGCGCCCGACTCATTTTGGGCGCACCGAGGGCGTAGGTTCCCGTTTTCATGTTTTGCGCGCCCGACTCGTTTTCTGCGCGCGCACGTGGGCGTCGGTCCCGTTTTCATGTTTTGCGCTCCCGACTCGTTTTTGCGCACGAGGGGCGTCGGTCCCGTTTTCATGTTTTGCGCTCCCGACTCGTTTTCGCCCGACTCGCGCACGAGGGCGTCGGTCCCGTTTTCATGTTTTGCGCGCCCGACTCGTTTTCGCGCGCACGAGGGCGTCGGTCCCGTTTTCATGTTTTGCGCGCCCGACTCGTTTTCGCGCACGCACGAGGGCGTCGGTCCCGTTTTCATGTTTTGCGCTCCCGACTCGTTTCGCGCACCGAGGGCGTCGGGTCCCGTTTTCATGTTTTGCGCTCCCGACTCGTTTTCGTTTTCGCGCACCGAGGGCGTCGGTCCCGTTTTCATGTTTTGCGCGCCGACTCGTTTTCGCGCACCGAGGGCGTCGGTCCCGTTTTCATGTTTTGCGCTCCCGACTCGTTTTCGCGCACCGAGGGCGTCGGTCCCGTTTTCATGTTTTGCGCTCCCGACTCGTTTTCGCGCACCGAGGGCGTCGGTCCCCGTTTTCATGTTTTGCGCTCCCGACTCGTTTTCTTTACGCGGCACGAGGGCGTCGGTCCCGTTTTCATGTTTTGCGCGCCCGACTCGTTTTCGCGCGCACCGAGGGCGTCGGTCCCGTTTTCATGTTTTGCGCGCCCGACTTTTCGTTTTCGAGGGCGTCGGTCCCGTTTTCATGTTTTGCGCGCCCGACTCGTTTTCGGGCGTCGGTCCCGTTTTCATGTTTTGCGCTCCCGACTCGTTTTCGGCGCACCGAGGGCGTCGGTCCCGTTTTCATGTTTTGCGCTCCCGACTCGTTTTCGCGCACCGAGGGCGTCGGTCCCGTTTTCATGTTTTGCGCTCCCGACTCGTTTCGCGCACCGAGGGCGTCGGTCCCGTTTTCATGTTTTGCGCGCTCCCGACTCGTTTTCGGGCGCACCGAGGGCGTCGGTCCCGTTTTCATGTTTTGCGCTCCCGACTCGTTTTCGCGCACGAGGCGTCGGTCCCGTTTTCATGTTTTGCGCTCCCGACTCGTTTTCGCGCACGAGGGCGTCGGTCCCGTTTTCATGTTTTGCGCGCCCGACTCGTTTCTTTCGCGCGCACCGAGGGCGTCGTCCCGTTTCATGTCCCGTTTTCATGTTTTGCGCGCCCGACTCGTTTTCGGCACGAGGGCGTCGGTCCCGTTTTCATGTTTTGCGCGCCCGACTCGTTTTCGCGCGCACGCGAGGGCGTCGGTCCCGTTTTCATGTTTTGCGCTCCCGACTCGTTTTCGGCGCACCGAGGGCGTCGGTCCCGTTTTCATGTTTTGCGCTCCCGACTCGTTTTGGGCGCACGAGGGCGTCGGTCCCGTTTTCATGTTTTGCGCGCCCGACTCGTTTTCGGCGCGAGGGCGTCGGTTCCCGTTTTCATGTTTTGCGCTCCCGACTCGGCACCGTGGGCGTCGGTCCCGTTTCATGTTTTGCGCTCCCGACTCGTTTTTAGCGCACGAGGGCGAGGGCGTCGGTCCCGTTTTCATGTTTTGCGCGCCCGACTCATTTTTCGGGCGTACGAGAGGGCGTCGGTCCCGTTTTCATGTTTTGCGCGCCCGACTCGTTTTCGCGCACCGTGGCGTCGGTCCCGTCCCGTTTTCATGTTTTGCGCTCCCCGACTCGTTTTCGCGCACCGAGGGCGTCGGTCCCGTTTTCATGTTTTGCGCTCCCGACTCGTTTTCGGCTTTTGCGCACGAGGGCGTCGGTCCCGTTTTCATGTTTTGCGCGCCCCGACTCGTTTTCGCGCGCACGAGGGCGTCGGTCCCGTTTTCATGTTTTGCGCGCCCGACTCGTTTCGCGCACCGAGGGCGTCGTCGGTCCCGTTTTCATGTTTTGCGCTCCCGACTCGTTTTCGCTGCATCGAGGGCGTCGGTCCCGTTTCATGTTTTGCGCTCCCGACTCGTTTTCGCGCACGAGGGCGTCGGTCCCGTTTTCATGTTTTGCGCGCCCGGACTCATTTTGGGCGGTACCGAGGGCGTAGGTTCCCGTTTTCATGTTTTGCGCGCCCGGACTCGTTTTCGCGGCACCGAGGCGTCGGTCCCGTTTTCATGTTTTGCGCTCCCGACTCGTTTTCGACGCGTGCACGAGGGCGTCGGTCCCGTTTTCATGTTTTGCGCTCCCCGACTCGCTTTTCGCGCACCGAGGGCGTCGGTCCCGTTTTCATGTTTTGCGCGCCCGACTCATTTTTCGCGCACCGAGGGCGTCGGTCCCGTTTTCATGTTTTGCGTTTTGCGCCCCGACTCGTTTTCGGCGCACCGAGGGCGTCGGTCCCGTTTTCATGTTTTGCGCTCCCGACTCGTTTTTCGCGCGCACCGAGGGCGTCGGTCCCGTTTTCATGTTTTGCGCTCCCGACTCGTTTTCGCGCACCGAGGGCGTCGGTCCCGTTTTCATGTTTTGCGCGCCCGACTCATTTTGGGCGTACACGAGGGCGTCGGTCCCGTTTTCATGTTTTCGCGCGCCCGACTCGTTTTCGCGCACGTGGGCGTCGGTCCCGTTTTCATGTTTTGCGCTCCCGACTCGTTTTCGCGCACCGAGGGCGTCGGTCCCGTTTTCATGTTTTGCGCGCCCGACTCGTTTTCGGCGCACCGAGGGCGTCGGTCCCGTTTTCATGTTTTGCGCGCCCGACTCGTTTTCGCGCGCACGAGGGCGTCGGTCCCGTTTTCATGTTTTGCGCGCCCGACTCGTTTTCGGCGGCACGAGGGCGTCGGTCCCGTTTTCATGTTTTGCGCGCCCGACTCGTTTTCGCGCGTACGAGGGCGTCGGTCCCGTTTTCATGTTTTGCGCTCCCGACTCGTTTTCGGCGCACCGAGGGCGTCGGTCCCGTTTTCATGTTTTGCGCGCCCCGACTCGTTTTCGCGCGCACCGAGGGCGTCGGTCCCGTTTTCATGTTTTGCGCTCCCGACTCGTTTTCGCGGCACGAGGGCGTCGGTCCCGTTTTCATGTTTTGCGCTCCCGACTCGTTTTGGCGGCACCGAGGGCGTCGGTCCCGTTTTCATGTTTTGCGCGCCCGACTCGTTTTCGCGCACGAGGGCGTCGGTCCCGTTTTCATGTTTTGCGCTCCCGACTCGTTTCCCGTTTTCGTTTTGCGCGACGAGGGCGTCGGTCCCGTTTTCATGTTTTGCGCGCCCGACTCGTTTTCGCGCACGAGGGCGTCGGTCCCGTTTTCATGTTTTGCGCTCCCGACTCGTTTTCGGCGCACCGAGGGCGTCGGTCCCGTTTTCATGTTTTGCGCTCCCGACTCGTTTTCGGCGGTGCGGCACGAGGGCGTCGGTCCCGTTTTCATGTTTTGCGCTCCCGACTCGTTTTCGACGCACGAGGGCGTCGGTCCCGTTTTCATGTTTTGCGCGCCCGGACTCATTTTGGGCGGTACCGAGGGCGTAGGTTCCCGTTTTCATGTTTTGCGCGCCCGGACTCGTTTTCGGCGCTACCGTGGGCGTCGGTCCCGTTTTCATGTTTTGCGCTCCCGACTCGTTTTCGGCGGTGCCGAGGGCGTCGGTCCCGTTTTCATGTTTTGCGCTCCCGGACTCGTTTTCAACGGTACCGAGGGCGTCGTGTCCCGTTTTCATGTTTTGCGTGCCCGGACTCGTTTTCGGCGGTTCCGTGGGCGTCGGGTCCTGTTTTCATGTTTTGCGCGCCGACTCGTTTTCGACGGTACCGAGGGCGTCGGGTCCCGTTTTCATGTTTTGCGCTCCCCGACTCGATTTCGGCGGTACCGAGGGCGTCGGTCTCGTTTTGATGTTTTGCGCTCCCGATCTCGTTTTTAGCGGTACCGTGGGCGTCGGGTCTCATTTTCATGTTTTGCGCTCCCCGACTCGTTTTCGCGGCACCGAGGGCGTCGGGTCCCGTTTTCATGTTTTGCGCGCCCGACTCATTTTGGGCGGTCACCGAGGGCGTAGGTCCCGTTTTCATGTTTTGCGCGCCCGACTCGTTTTCGGCGCACCGTGGGCGTCGGTCCCGTTTTCATGTTTTGCGCTCCCGACTCGTTTTCGGCGCGGGCGTCGGTCCCGTTTTCATGTTTTGCGTTTCGAGGGCGTCCCGTTTTCATGTTTTGCGCTCCCGACTCGTTTTCGCGCACCGAGGGCGTCGGTCCCGTTTTCATGTTTTGCGCGCCCGACTCGTTTTCGGCGGCACGAGGGCGTCGGTCCCGTTTTCATGTTTTGCGCGCCCGACTCGTTTCGCGCGCACGAGGGCGTCGGTCCCGTTTTCATGTTTTGCGCGCCCGACTCGTTTTCGACGGGCGTTACCGAGGGCGTCGGTCCCGTTTTCATGTTTTGCGCTCCCGACTCGTTTTCGGCGCATCGCCGAGGGCGTCGGTCCCGTTTTCATGTTTTGCGCGTCCGACTCGTTTTCACGCGCACGAGGGCGTCGTGTCCCGTTTTCATGTTTTGCGCTCCCGACTCGTTTTCGCGCACCGTGGGCGTCGGTCCCGTTTTCATGTTTTGCGCGCTCCGACTCGTTTTCGACGGCACACGAGGGCGTCGGTCCCGTTTTCATGTTTTGCGCTCCCCGACTCGTTTCGGCGGCATCCGAGGGCGTCGGTCCCGTTTTCATGTTTTGCGCTCCCGTCTCGTTTTTAGCGCACGTGGCGTCGGTCTCATTCTCATGTTTTGCGCTCCCGACTCGTTTTCGCGCACCGAGGGCGTCGGTCCCGTTTTCATGTTTTGCGCGCCCGACTCATTTTGGGCGCACCGAGGGCGTAGGTTCCCGTTTTCATGTTTTGCGCGCCCGACTCGTTTTCGCGGTACCGTGGGCGTCGGTCCCGTTTTCATGTTTTGTGTTTCTCATATTATATGTGGATGACATATTGCTCATCGGAAATGATATTCCTACCTTGGAAGAAGTCAAGTCATCATTGAAGAAGATTTTCTCAATGAAAGACTTGAAGGGCGAGGCTGCCTATATTTTAGGCATAAGGATCTATAGGGATAGATCAAGGAGACTTATTGGATTAAGTCAAGAATCATATTTGGACAAGGTGTTGAAGAGGTTCAACATGCAAGATTCCAAGAAAGGAAACTTGCCCATGTCCCATGGCATTGATCTCAGCAAGAAGTAGTGTCCTAAGACAACAGCTGAGCTCGAGAGCATGAAGAAGATACCATAAGCTTCTGCAATTGGATCTATCATGTATGCCATGATATGTACTCGCCCAGATGTGTCATACGCGTTAAGTGTGGCAAGTAGACATCAAGCAAATCCAGGGTTCGCACAATGGACTGCGGTAAAAACTATCCTGAAGTACTTAAAAAAGTCTAAAGATATGTTTCTCGTCTATGGAGGAGAAACCGAGCTCGTTGTAAGGGGTTACACGGATGCTAGTTTCCAAACGGATCGTGATGATCTAAGATCGCGGATCGGGTTTGTGTTCACCCTCAATGGTGGTCTTGTGAGTTGGGGAGTTCCAAACAAGATACTGACAATGGACTCAACCACGAGAGTGAATACATAGCCGCCTCGGTGCGCTAAAGAAGGTGTATGGATCAAGAAGTTCGTAGTTGAGCTTGGTATGGTCCCCAGTGCTTAGGACCATTGGAGCTCTATTGTGACAACAATGGAGCCATCGCACAAGCGAAGGAACCTCGATCACATCGAAGTCAAAGCATGTTTTACGGAGATATCACCTAATTCGCGAGATTGTCGAACGAGGTGATGTCAAGGTTTGTAAGATAGATACGGAGGCGAACACAAATAGACCACTGACTAAGCCCTTATCTCGGGCCAAACACACGATGCACACAAATTTGGAATGGGCATCAAGTTTATGTGTGATTGGCATTGAGAGTTTTCATGAGTCATGTACATGGGGATGTACTTGGGCTGCCCAAATTAGTTAGAGTTGTATTCTTTTATGCATGGAGATTGTATATTAGATTGGCTCTAGCTCAAGTGGGAGATTGTTAGTGTTGTAGTGATCTAGTAGCCAATCATTGGATGATTGTATTTAGTTTCATGTAAAAGGATGATATATTTGATATTTCATTTGTTCCTTGAGTATTCATTGTTTATATTTTGAGTTGGACTTCAAATGTGAAACATATATATATATATATATATAAAGATTATAATGAAAAACTCTAAAAGTCCCTAATCCGTTAATTATCTAGGAATAATAATTAACACAAATGGATTAGTATGTAAGTTAAGTGTTGATCGTGTTTCACATATCACTCGATAAGGAGTTATCGGCTTAATTACACAAATAGCATGTTGGACATGTTATTGGACATGACCCATGTTGAAATACTATAAAGATTGTGTTTGATGTCATTAGTATTTCATTTGGATGCTAATTCTTAGGTTGAGACAAATGATCTTCTTATACGTCGATTTGCATTTGTGGATATCGTCTAACGTTGTCCGTAATCGGCACCATAAGGGATTTATCTCGGTGTACGTCTTTCGTATGAAGGGGATGCATGAGTCAAGAAGACCGATGTCTCTCTCGTTTGTCGACGGGAGTGATGATATCCAACTAGGTGCACATAGTATACGAATGCATTGCAATGGATGACATGATCTTGCCTTGCAACATTCGGGATATCATAGGACATAGAATAAGCATGAGGCAATTGTCGTTGCCTAGGACCGGGATATAAGTACCGCACTCATATCTGAATTATTTAGGGGTTGTGATGCATATTGCTGGGTGCCGCTCACAATCTATGAGATTAAGGGGTTTAATCTCATTGCTAAATAATTTAGGTCCCAAAGGGTCACACCGTGAAAGGATTGTGCCTCTATTCGTTCCTTGATCATTTAATATGTTGGACATATTAAATTGAGTCTTAAACATGAGATATATATAGTCATAGAAAATGACTAATTAATTATATTTATCAAATGGTTTGATAAATAGGCTGAAATTATGAAAACGATGCAAAGACAGCCCGGTTCAGCCCCATTCGACTTTCATTCGGCCCAAATACCCATAGTGCAAGACACCTCACTATTCTGGACACATGAAGCCCAACTAGGGCCCTTCTAATGGCTGCACATGGCCTAAAGTAGTGGGTGGTTATGCCAAAACGTGGGTAGAAGGCAAGGCTGAAGTTGGGAGCTGTTTTGCCACGTTTTCAGCAGTTTTTCAGCAGTTTTTCGGCAGTTTTTTTGCTGTTTTGGGCTATTCTCCACTCTAGAACGTGGGGAGACTACCTAGGGACATGGGAGAGGAGTCTCCTGCCTTGGGGCTCTATAAAAGGAGGCCTAGGCTGCCAAGAAACCCATCGATATTTCACTTACGCGCGCGGAAGCTCTGCTGAATTTCTGCCGCGTATCTCATGTGTTGAGACCCATCTTCCACCAGATTTTTCACATAGATTAAAGGAGTTTAATCACGGTGGTGTGGAGGAGATCAAGGAGAGTCTCCCTAGCATCCTAGCAAGTGCGAAGGAGATCGGATAGTGGGGCGCCTCGGTGGATACCTTGGAGGCGCCTACGCTTGGTGTCTTTGCGGGTACCGGTGCAAATCAAGCGAGAAGGAGACTACCCCGAGCCTCCCCGAAGACTCACGCATCAAAGGTACAATAGTTTAGTCTAGATCTATGATTTTGGTTCAGTTTTATCACATGCAAGATCCTTGTTTGAATTGTGCACCGAAAAATTTAAAATTCCGCATGTTCGTGTACTTGCTTGTTCAAACTAAATTCCAACACCGAGGGTGTGGCGTCCCCATTTCATGTTTTGCGAGGTCAGACTCGTTTTCGGTGGTACCGAGGGAGTCGGGTCTCGTTTTCATGTTTTGCGACCCAGGACTCGTTTTCGACGGTACCGAGGGCGTCGGGTCCCGTTTTCATGTTTTGCGCTCCCCGACTCGTTTTCGGCGGTACCGCGGGCGTCGGGTCCCGGTTTCATATTTTGCGCTCCCGGACTCGTTTTCAACGGTACCGAGGGCGTCATGTCCCGTTATCATATTTTGCATGCCCGGACTCGTTTTCGGCGGTACCGTGGGCGTCGGGTCCTGTTTTCATGTTTTGCGCACTCCGATTCATTTTCGACGGTACCGAGGGCTTCGGGACCCGTTTTCATGTTTTGTGCTCCCAGACTCGTTTCGGCGGTGCAGGGGCGTCGGGTCCCGTTTTCATGTTTTGCGCTCCGGACTCATTTTAGGCGGTGCAGGGCGTCGGTTCCGTTTTCATGTTTTGCGCGCCGGACTCGTTTTCGGCGTTTCGGGGCGTCGGGTCCCGTTTTCATGTTTTGCGCTCCGGACTCGTTTTCGGCGGTGCGAGGCGTGGCGTCCGTTTTCATGTTTGGCGCGGTCGGACTCGTTTTCGGCGGTGTGAGGGGCGTCGGGTCCGTTTTCATGTTTTGCGCTCCGGACTCGTTTCGGAGGTGCGGGGCGTCGGGTCCCGGTTTCATGCTTTGCGCTCCCGGACTCGTTTTCAACGGTACCGAGGGCGTCGTGTCCCGTTTTTCATGTTTTGCGTGCCCGGACTCGTTTTGGGCGGTACCGTGCGCGTCGGGTCCTTTTTTCATGTTTTGCGCGCTCAGATTCGTTTTCGACGGTACCGAGGGCGTCGGGACCCGTTTTCATGTTTTGCGCTCCCCGACTCGTTTTTGGGGGTACCGAGGGCGTCGGGTCCCGTTTTCATGTTTTGCGCTCCGGTCTCGTTTTTAGCGGTACCGTGGGCGTCGGGTCTCATTCTCATGTTTTGCGCTCCCCGACTCGTTTTCGGCGGTGCCGAGGGCGTCGGGTCCCGTTTTCATGTTTTGCGTGCCGGACTCATTTTGGGCGATGCAGAGGGCGTAGGTTCCGTATTCATGTTTTGCGCGCCGGACTCATTTTCGGCGATGCGTGGGCGTCGGGTCCGTTTTCATGTTTTGCGCTCCCAGACTCGTTTTCGGCGGTGCCGAGGGCGTGGGGTCCTGTTTTCATGTTTTGCGCGCTCAGACTCGTTTTCGACGGTACCGATATCGTCGGGTCCCATTTTCATGTTTTGCGCTCCCTGACTCGTTTTCGACGGTGCGAGGGCGTCGGGTCCGTTTTCATGTTTTACGCTCGGACTCATTTTCGGCGGTGTCGAGGGCGTCGGGTCCGTTTTCATGTTTTGCGCTGCCGGACTCATTTCGGCGGTGCGAGGGCGTCGGTTCCGTTTTCATGTTTTGCGCCGGACTCGTTTTCGGCGGTATGCGTGGTCGTCGGGTCCTATTTTCATGTTTTGCGCTCCCAGACTCGTTTCGGCGGTGCAGGGGCGTCGGGTCCGTTTTCATTTTTGCGCTCCCGGACTCATTTTGGGCGGTACCGTGGGCGTAGGTTCCCGTTTTAATGTTTTGCGCGCCCTGACTTTTCGGCGGTACGTGTGCGTCGGGTCCCGATTTCATGTTTTGCGCTCCCGGTCTCGTTCTCATGTTTTGCGCTCCCGGACTCGGTTTTAGCGGTACCGAGGGCGTCGGGTCCCGTTTTCATGTTTTGCGCGCTCGGACTCATTTTGGGCGGTACCGAGGGCGTAGGTTCCTGTTTTCATGTTTTGCGCGCCCGGACTTGTTTTCGGCGGTACCGTGGGCGTCGGGTCACGTTTTCATGTTTTGCGCTCCCGGACTCGTTTTCGGAGGTGCCGAGGGCGTCGGGTCCCGGTTTCATGTTTTGCGCTCCCGGACTCGTTTTCAACGGTACCGAGGGCGTCGTGTCCCGTTTTCATGTTTTGCGTGCCCGGACTCGTTTCGGCGGTGCACGTGGGCGTCGTGTCCCGTTTTCATGTTTTGCGTGCCGGACTCGTTTTCGGCGGTGCGTGGCGTCGTGTCCCGTTTTCATGTTTTGCGTGCCCGGACTCGTTTTCGGCGGTACCGTGGGCATCGGGTCCTGTTTTCATGTTTTGCGCGCTCAGATTCGTTTTTGACGATACCGAGGGCGTCGGGACCCGTTTTCATGTTTTGCGCTCCCCAACTTGTTTCGACGGTACCGAGGGCGTCGGGTCTCGTTTTCATTTTTGCGCTCCGGACTCATTTTGGGCGGTACCAAGGGCGTAGGTTCCCGTATTCATGTTTTGCGCGCCCGGACTCGTTTTCGGCGGTACCGTGGGCATCGGGTCCCGTTTTCATGTTTTGCGCTCCCGGACTCGTTTTCGGCGGTGCCGAGGGCGTGGGGTCCCGTTTTCATGCTTTGCGCGGTTAGACTCGTTTTCGGCGGTACTGTTTACCCTTGAAAAATTCCAAGGATAAGTAGCCGAATAAATGAAAATAAAGTCAATTATCAATAGTAAATCATAAGAAGAGAAAAGAAGAGAAACAAGGAAGAGAGGGCCCACTGATCAGAAGAAGTCGCTAACGGAACTCCGGAGCAACTTTATTTGTCCCACAAGGAAATCCTGGGCATGAAGGGAAGAGTATAAATACCCCCACTATCCTCTATCCACTCGGCATGAGTGACAGCCGAGAGGATCGAGGGAGAGGAGAGATCTCTCGGGTGTCACCATGTGATTATATTTTTTCTAACAAGTGGGACTCACATGGCAGCCCCTTATAAGCAGCTTCAACAGCATGAACCTAGCTTATCTACTAAACCTAATCAACCCGGAACAAGAGTTAATCACTAATCCCACAAGGAAATCCTAAGTGTAGAGCAAGGATATAAATACCCTGTCATCTCCTATTCATCTGATGTGGATGACGCTCAGGAGATTCAGGAGAAAGGAAGAGATCTCCTGATGGGTCACCATGTAATCATTTTCACTGACAGGTGGGCCCCACACCTCAGTGACCAAACATCAAAGGAGTCAGAATTGAACCCTAAGAATCTACTTTCGGAGCAAACCCTAAGAACTGAAGCAGTATAATCCCTATGCAACAAGGAATGATGTCAATGCCAAGCTAGTATTCTGATACAACCAATCATGAGAAATTTCAAATGAGATTTTGCTTTCAAGGCTGACCTGGTGCCAAAGCTGTGAGCAACCACCTAACCATGCTTTGATTTGTGTCAATTACTGATAAGTAGTCAGTTCTTTGACCAAGTCACCCTCATGTTAAGGGATTGAAAGTAAATTTCACAAGATCGATCGGTGCCAAAGCAGGGAGCAACCATCGATCAAGTCTAGATTTGTATCAATTGTTGATAAGTAATCAATGCATTGATTAGATCAAACCCTAATGAATATCAATACAAGTCTAATTGGTATTTAGTTAGGGTGGTTTCTGCAAGAGAGAGATAATTGGCGAGACACCGAGCTACAATTGAAATGCGGGATTAATTCGAGAGGAAGAAACGAGTTTTCTAGACAAAAGAATTTTTAATTCAAAGAGACAGGGGGTAAAAATGGAATTAAAAATTACAAAAGTGATCATCATGATTTTAGGGATTTTTGGTGAAATTTT